>NW_004624737.1:16033787-16055373 GCF_000247695.1 Heterocephalus glaber
CATAGAGTATCATGTCATCTGCAAATAATGACAATTTGACTTCTTCATTTCCTATCTTTATTCCTTTTATTTCTTTCTCTTGTCTAATTGCCATCACTAAGGTTTCCAAAACTCTATTGAACAGGAGTGGTGATAGTGGACATCCTTGTTCCTGATTTTAGTGTGAAGGATTTCAGTTTTTGACCATTTAATATGATATTGGCTGTTGGTTTTTCATAGATGGCTTTTATCAAATTGAGGTAGAGGCCATCTATTCTTGTGTCTTTGGAAGACAGCTGCTGTATCCTGGTTCAAGCTTCCCATGGAGACGTCTTCACCTCGACCTGCTGTGCAAGAGCAGAGAGCCCCTGCTCCAATGGGGCTGCCCCTTACCCACCTCCCCACCAAAGCCTATGCGTCCTGCTGGGGTGGGGTCTTGCTCCCATCTAAATATGGTCTCCAAGGTCAAGTGGCGACCGTGGCCCTTCCCCATGACGAATTCCAGGCTTGAGGCTGTATTTCCATATCTTAATAAATCAGCCTCCACTGGCAGGCTGTGGAAACACCACAAAGGTCAACTGCAAGGAAAGAGAGGGCAGGAGTAGTGTGACAGCGGAGAAAGAAGCTTTGGGCACCCTCACTGGCCTGCTGCACACTGGCTGGTGAGCCGCAGCCACCTCCCTGTGAGGGCACAGGGGACATGCAGCCACCCAGCACTGACCCAGAGTGGCGTGGTGGCACCACTCCCAGGGCACGTGAGGAGCCGTGCAGAGGGCAGAGAGAGAGACGTGCAAGGAGAGCAATTGGAACTGCAACAGGCGTGTGCGGAAGGGCGCCGCTCGGCCTCAGAAACCCCGTCACCCGAGACCTGTCCTCAAGGCTTCCTCTGCACCACACAGGGAAGCTTGGTCTTCAGAGAGGCTCTGATGCTAACAAGCCACAGGGCTGACACACACAAATGGCAAAGGGGTAAATCAACAGAGGATTAAAGGGAAGAGAGAGAGGAGGAAGGGTGAACTCATCAGCTGCCGCCTTTAGGGACAAATGGGGCCAGCCTTCTGGCGGCGTGTGGCATGGCAGCGACCCACAGAACCCCACACGCCAAGCCACCTGCTTCCAGAGCGAGCTCTGTTCTAGAGTATCCTCCTCTCATTAAAAAATAACGGGAAGGAGCGGAAAAATTAACGTGCTTAGAACTACAACCTTTGTAGGCAAAATCATTTTTGTTTACAAAGATGGCTTATTTTCCCCCATTTAAAACTTTTTTCCCTTTCTGGAGTGACCCAGTGACTTAGACTGACAACTAAGGAACAAAACCCAAGGTGGCTGCATGGATTTCTTGGTAGCCTCAAGACCACCCCTGCGATCGGCACTCACACATGCACACTGAATCCACTCCAACCAGTCTGTTCTGCTGCTTCCTTCTCTTCAGGGTTGGGGAGTCAGAGCAGGGACCCTGCGCGTGGTCTGCAATCCAGAGGAACCCCTTGCTCTCCCCCTAAAGTCAGGCCTTCTGTCCTTTGTTAATTTTTCTTCTTGCTGACACCCGTTTAAGACTGGCTGAAGGGGCAAGGCCCGTGGAGCCCCTTACTGTAAGTCACTACTGCTAAGTTGTTTCCATGACTGCTGGGCGACAGATTTACAGAGTTCTGTGAGAGTCTGTCCTGATTTTGCTCGGTTTGGTCAGGAGCAGGAGCCCATGTATTTCTGCTGATCGAGTCGAACCTGAAACCCCCAGCATCTTTTAAGTTGTTTTCATCTGATTGTCGATTCTTTGGGGGAGAGGCAACCTGGTTGAAGTTTCCTTCTACCTTGCGATGCGGCTGTGTGTTGAAGTCTGTTTCAAAAGATGAGGGCTGCTATATTACTCCTAAAAGTCCACCCACCTCCACACTGAGAATCACCCAGATAACATCTCCATCATAGAGTCCTGTAGCAGTGCACATCCACCACTGTCCCTGATACATTCCTGCTCTTCTGGGGCTGCACCTCTGGACGCTGACATCTCTTGGGGCTCTAGGGATCTCACCATCACCATGTTCACATGTCCAAATTGGTCTCCCCTGACATGTTTAAGACAAACCCCTGGAGGCCAGACTTCTGCTCCAGAATTCTGGATCCGCCATGTTTTTACAAACTAAGTGTCAGGAGGTATTGACTCCCCTTCGCCTATGGTGACATCTTCGACAAAGGACATAGAAGGCACACTGATGTTTGGGCTTTCAAAGTCATAATAGGCGCCAACTGCTTCTTGTAAGTTGTAGTTGGTCATGTCCAGGAAGAAGGCACAGCCAGCCAGGTTGAGCTGGAAGCCGAGCCGCTGCTGGAACTCAGATGAGCACGTCCTTGTCGGTGGTGCCCAGGCAGATGAACTCCTGCCTCAGCTCGGGGTCCAGGTCCACATCCATGCCCTCCATGGCGGTGCCAGGACACCCGCTTCCCCACCTCCTCACAACCAAGGCGCCGCCGCTCCACCGGGCCCCGGGATCCTGAGGGGGCCCACTGCTGGGTGGCACATACCCAGCTCGTCAGAGGGAGGAGGTGGGAGGAAGGCCCCGGGCTTCTCACCGCCTAGCAGAGGTAAACTCACTCAGCCACTCACTCACTCTCGCGCTCCTCCACTCCCAGCCCCAACCCCCAGCGCTGCCACCACTGCCACCTCTTCTGCAGCCCCTAGCTCCTCTGCAGCCTCCCCCTCCTCCCCACACGATGCCCACCCAGAGATTCTTATTTGCAAATTTAAAATGATTTATGAGGTGAGGAACTCCCAGAAAGAAATACAGACTATGATGATATATTTATAATATCTATCTGAATTACAAATATATGGAATGACATCACCGAAGTGGGTAAGAAGGTACTGAGTCATGAAATTTTGGAACTAAATGACATCTGTAAGACTGTAGAAAAAGTAACACATATAAGCACTGTAATACACTTAAGGATGTGTCCCTTATGCAGAGGCATACACGCTAACAATTCGGCTAACACTTCCTATGCAGGGTGGAATTGAACCATTATGTGAATGGACTATCCAAATGTGTATGGTAGAAGGTAGAAGCCTGGTTTCTCACTGGAGTGGGAATTTATAGGTAAGGAAGGCAGAAGCTTAGAATGATGTATAGAGATTAGAGTTGGAGACATTAGCAATAATTCATGTTTAGCTTAATAAAGGCAAAGGTGTTTACATTTAAGAATGTTTGTAGACATGGTTGTATACATGGCTTCGTATATTCACCTACATTCCCTTGCTCTGTCAGCTCAGAGGGCCTAAGAAAAATGATATTTCAGGAGTAACAAGAAGGCCTAACATGAACTCTTTGTCTCTAATGCTGTAACACAATAAAGGAAACAGGGTTTTCCTGGACAAACGTTTGAGCCTGTGGAAAAGTACATAAACAAAATCAGCCGAAAGCATTCCGGTGTTCCCTAGAGTAATGACATATTTAAAACAATCCACATTGATGTCTGTCAGATGGGCACAGGAGGGAACTGAAAGAGCACCCAACATCCGAAGCTTCAGCAATTTAAGCAACAAAACAAAAAGTAGTAATGGATTATACCAATAATGCAAAGTAACAAATTGGGTGACTTAGAACAAAAAAGTTCATAATCTTCATAGCTTTAGAGGTCAGAATTCCATAATCAATATTACTGGGCTGAAATCAAGGCGGTAATAGGGCCACGCCCCCTCCAGTGGGGCCAATCCAGAGCCTCTTCCTGCTCTAGGTGGCTGCTGGTGTTGCTGGGCCTCTGGCCCCTTAAATCAAGGCAAACTTCCTCCAATATTTGTTGGATCATCATGGCCCTTTCCCCACTGCATAATTCTCTACTCCGAGGATGACCAATGGGGACTTGCTTCCAAAGAGCCTAGTTTTGAAGGGAGGATGAAGAAACCTGATGGTGAAGAAACCTGCCGAATGCAGCCTCTGCCAGGTGATCAAGGATAACAACCACAGCCATAAACCATGTTGCCAGGATGAGCCCCTGAAGCGCTGTAATGGAAAGGGCACTTGATCTGTGACCTTACCCCAAAACATAACCATAGTCATACAAAAAACAAAAAATTCAATAAAATCCAATAGAATCGAGGAGCATACTACAAACACCTAATCAGAACTCCTTGAAATTGCCAAAGTTATCAGAAACAAGGAGAGTCTAGCCTACTGTCTAGCCTGCCACTGCCTAGGGTCACAGCTAAGGAAGCATGGGGACTGGAAGGGATGTGGAACTGTGACTGGCATCCACGTAGAAAAGGGACAGGGGGCAAAACTCTGGATGCCTGAGAAAACTGTGGAAATTAACTATGATTTTAATATTTTTATTATTATAAAAATGTATCCTATGAAAGCAAGATATCAAAAATGGAGGAAATTACGTATGTGTTATATGTGAACTTTGAATTATCCTCTCATTTTCTTTAAGTATAAAATTATTCTTAAAATCAATCTGCATTTAAAAGTCAGATTAGAAATGGGAAATAAGAGGAGCCCATTTGAATTGTGTATCACCAGCTGAGGAAAACACCTCTCTGTTCTTATTTATTCTAGGGATGGACAGTGAGTGGCCAGAGAACAGCAATACCAGCAGCCTTCAGAAGGAAGATTGTTCTGGAACTGCCTGCTGCTGCTTGGATATAGTTGTCGCCAACAAAATGCATGTTGAGTCCTGGCCCCCATTGTAACAATGGTGAGACCTTCAAAAGGTGGAACCTTCAGAAGACACTTAGGGTCATGAAAAACTCCTTCCTTACAAAGGGATTCATTAGCTCCTGCCACATGTGGCTGTTTCTCTTTTCCTCCTCCATGATGTAGCCCTCACCCCAGCATGTAGCCCTCACCAGAAGCTGAGCAGATACAAATACTATGCTCTTTATTGTCCCTGGCTCCAAAATGGTGAGCCAACATAAACCTCTTTAGTTCATAAAGTATGTACTCAACCTCAAGTATTTTGTTACTGCAGCATAAAGTGGACTAAGACATTGCCTAGCTCCACATTTTAATGTGGGTTTTAGAAAGGAAAGATTTTTTTCAGAAATATACATCTTTTCTAGAAGAGAAGTTGCTGCTAAACCCCTGGAAACCTGACCAGTTCCCTCCCCTGAGCAGATCTAGTGGCTATCCTTGCTGTTGGAGAAGATAATCAGGGATGCTTATCACTGTGTAGCTTGTATTACCTCGCCAGATTCAGAGAAAGGATTAACCAATCCCTCGTGTCCTGTAACAAGCATTTATCCTGTCAGGTATGTGGAGAGTTGAGCTGTAGACATGGACGTTCCAGAGTAAACCTCCTCGCAGTTATTCTAAAAGCTATCTGACTTCATTTGCCAGCCCAGATCTCATCTAAATCATGTCGGCTACCTCTCAATCTACAGCTACTTTATGACTTCATCTTCTTTCTCTTGAGGTCCTTGCAGCAACTCTATGCAAGGGCATCTCCTTCCCAGTCAACGCAGTCCCAGTGTGGACCATAAGGAAGGTATCTGCCTGCTCCTGTGCAGACCTCAAAGTGGGTTCCCAGCCCAGAATCTGGGCTGAGGTTCTTGCTAGCTGTGAAAACACTGAACTTTTAACCTCAGTTCAGTTATCTCTTGCATAAATTATAGCTCTGTGGAGTTGGTATGAAAATTAATTTAAGGAAAGAACTTAGCACAGATGTGGGCATATATAAAATATTCAATTGTTTAATACTTTTGTTTTCTTTGCATTAAAAAAAACATGAATCTTGGATTTAGTTTGATACGTGAAGCTGACAGTGAGAGAATTTGGTGTAAATAATGGACTCTCTTCAGCATTTACTATAAATCAGCTGTTTGTGTGATTTTGAGAACAATGATGCATCTGTCCCTGTGCCTGTCCCCAGGGCACTCATCCATGCTGCCCACTATCTTATGGGACAGGCTGTGTTAGGGGTTTAAATTCTGGATGATTGTTTTCTTCATACTATTCATAGAGATGACCAAGGATTTCTTTCACTATGATGGTGATATCTTCATGTCTGTCTTTGGGGGTACAATGGGGGGAAGGTAAGTGGAGGAATCTGTGCCATATTGAGCCAAATATTTTGAACATTTTTATTTCCACTGGAACATGACTTTGTTTTTAGTTTTCCATCAGTGAGAAAGCCTGGTTTAGAGGCTTTCCTTCACTGTAGCATCATAAGGAGGGGGTCTGTCTTGTTTCTTGGATGGTGTACCCAAAGGTGTCTTGCCATATCATTTGCTATGCTCTGTGTCCATCTGTCAGGGACAGTAGGTCTTGTCACTGATATCCCTGGAAACTCCCTGTTCCATTTAGGTCCTCCTTTGTAAGGGGCAGTGCTTCCTCTAATCAGTGATGCCTTCATCTATACTTTGGATTTCTGACTTTTCTATCCACTCATTATTTATTTCTTGAAAGCTGAGAGTCTACCAGGTCCTGGGCCGAGAGAGGAGCAGGAGTGATGTGCCTTGCTGGGATGTAGGCTCAGGTGAGGAGCACAGACATGTAAACCACCCACCCCGCTGACACTGAATGAAGTCAGTATGGTCTCTTCCTTAGGCCAGGATGTCTGGAGAGGGCTAAATCCAGCTGTGAGATCAAAAACGAAAGTCTGATCTGATACTTATCTCCGTGAGCCTGAACCAAAGCAGCTGCCATCTCAACAATGGAAAAGGAAAAACCTGATGTCAAGTACAGCAAAAGCATCAGCAAGGCAGAGATACAGCTTCCATGTGTGAGAAAAATGAAATAAATTGTGACGTTTTGATGAAATGTCTCAATGGATGAGAGATACAATATTTTTATGGTGCTGTGGGTACATTATAATTGATCAAAAAAGCCCTTTATACATGGAAAGCATTCAGGTCCATAGTTGATTTGGAACATAAATCACATTGATCCTGTTTCTCTGTTCACATGCCTGACTTGGAGAAAGTATTGAGAAAGTTTCTGATGGATTTGCTTACTCTTCCTCAAGTCTCTGAAAGGAGCCATAGTCTCGGTGCCTGGAGGTTACTCACACATTATACCCATGCAGATTGGAGGTCCCTCCTGAGAGACCTTGATCAGGTGTTGAAGGTAGGGAAGTGTGAGCCTCCCTGCATAGAAGGAGATGGATGGGGGCTGATACCACAGGTGACCACACAGTGATTGAAGACTGGCCTTGGTCCTGCTCCCTGACCTGGCCTGCCATGCCCGCAGGCAGCTCAGGGCTCACACAAGTCCCATTCAGGGAGCTGACAGTATGTCTTCCACATGGATTCTAGTCCAGTATCTTCCCTGCCTGCACTTGATAGGGCAGTTCTTCCCTCAGGATAATCCACTGGAAAGATCACAAAGGTGACTCCGTAGTCTTATTATGCTGGGGCTACTTCCCAGGTCAAGTATCCTAGGAGCCCAGGGCTGGGTGCTAAAGTGACTTTAGCCTATGTCAACTGATATGGTGAATGTTTGTGTCCCTCCAAAATGCTTGTTGAAATGTAATCCACAAGGCAACAATATCAAAAGTTGGGGCCCTTAGGAGGTGATTAGGGCATGAGTGTCCTGCCTTCATTGGGTAGAACTAGAACCCTAACAAAAAGACTTGAAGGAACTAGTTGGTTCCTTCCATATCTTCTGCCATACAAGAACATAACTTTTGTCTTTCTTGCCCTTCTGTCAAGTGAAGATATGAAATAGTCAGAGATTGCCAGTGAGAGAAAGGACAAACAAACTCCTGGCCCTTAACCATCACTCATTGAAAGTGTCATTTGCGTGTTCTTTTCAGACAGAGACTTAAAAGTGTTTTTGTTTGTTTGGTTTGGTTTTGTGATAAAACCTGTGACTCTTCAAATTCTTCTCAGCTCTGTATATAGGCATGTTAGTAATTTAGGGAATGTGTGTCTAAAAGTTGGCAGAAGCTTTGGCTTTTTAACTCTAAAGCTGCGTGTGGCAGCACATGCCTATAATCCCAGCATTCTGATAAACTGAGGCAGGATCACAAATTGAGCCAACATGGGCACATTGGCAAGAGCCTGTCTCAAAATAAAAAGTGAAAAATGGTCTAGGGATGTATCTTAGTGTGAAGGCCCTAGGTTTAATTCCCAATACCTAGATAGAGGGATAGATATAATTAGCCCTCCCTTTATGTAATCTGTCTCATCTGCCTTCAAGACAGGAGGACACCACTAGGACACTAAGAGTAACTAAGTAATTTTCTTTCTTTTTTTTTTTTTTTTGGTACCAGAGACCAAACTCAGGACCTTGTGCTTTCAAGGCAAGCACTGGAACCACTGAGATAAATCCCTGGCCCTTATGTAATTTTCAAGATTCGCAGGAATATCTCATCAGTAACTTTTACAATGTCCAGTTCCAGACCTTTCCCCCTTAGAATGACACCCAAGTCTCTAGCAATTATCCTGAACCTGTAGTCAACCAGGCCTCAGTAAAAGCAGTCTCATATGACTGCAATAACTACAGAGACATGTCATAGGAATGGAATCACAAATACCCCTCACCCCAAGCCAATAGGATTCCTTCAGAGCTGCAGAGCCAAGACTGAGATAATGATCAAATGGACCTCAGCCCACCCAGCTGATCTTTAAATCTAGCCTCCTGCTTTTGTGGGTAGATCAGTCAGTCTGATCCTCATCAGAGTGTGTTTCCTTCAGCTACTATGTAAGCTGGAGTCCTTTCCGTTTTCTCTCTAATTAAAGCTTTTGCATGTAAATTCATACTATCTCTTTAGCTTTAATTTCCATGTCGTAAAAGCAAGAACTCGTGCAGGTATAGCAACAAGGCACCATCTTTGAAGCAGAAATCAAACCTTCACCAGACACCAACTCTGCCAATGCCTCCATGTCAAACTTTCCAGCCTCCAGAATTGTTAACAATACATTCGGATTATTTATAAATCACTTAGCCTATGATATGTTATTATAACCAAATGAGAGGACTAAGAAACTAAGGAAGATTTCTCTTCTTAATCTTATGATCCTAGGGTCCCCAGTTCATCTCAGGAAGGAAAGGAATCTTCAAGAATGTTCACATGAATCAGTGTCACTTCCAAGGCCTGTCCCTCTAATGGTTGGTCAGTCTTCACTCTCAAGTCATTATGAAAACTCACCCTGAGATAGCTTGTGATGTTTGACATTTCTGAAATACCTTCTTTTTAGGAGTGTCTGATGTTTTAGGACCAATTTCATGGATTAATTTTTGTCTACATTTTAAATATTTCTAACCATTCTTAACAGGAAACTTGAAGACCATGTGTCACCACCATCAACATCCAGTTGCCATGTTCATGCAACTTGCAATTAGTTAGGTCACTCATTCACGTGACAGTTAGCCCTTCTATGGAGTGGCGCTTCACTCTACTCTTCACCAGAGGCCACCCTGGGAACTAGAACAAAGAGAGCAGATCAGACCGGGTGTGCCACTCTATGTGTTCCACTTCTTCTGGAGGAGGTGAGCTGCATCACAAAGGTATAAACTAAGTATACACTCTTCATAAACAAAAATGAGTGCATATCCTTAATTTTGGAAGCATTCTGTGAGTGGTATCAGTCAGGAAGAGGTACCAATGAAAGAAAACTAAGCCATAAGTAAGGGTGAAAAAAAGGTAAGATGGTGTTTTTATAGAAAGAAAGGGACTTACAGTAGGCTATGTGACACCAAGAAAAAATCCTATAGCAGGCTTTTGATTAAAACACAAAGAAGAAATTCAGTGAAACTCACTCCAATACTGTTTTTTATTCCAGGTTCTCTGGGAATCTGGAATCAAATCAGGTGATGCAGGGATTTTTATGGAGCCCTCAGTGGGAGAGATGCAGAAGCAAGAATCGGCACTGTTCATCATTCCTAGGCCATGTTCACATTATTGGTATATCCAGAAAGATCCATTGAATTTAGTGTTCATGGTTTTTTATTTATCCCCGAATGCTGAGGAACCCCTCTGTATTTTGCTGTAGGAGTAGGGAAAATGACCTGAAAAGTTGTGTCTTAGAATTAGGAGGAATTATACATCACAGGAACAACTTGTATGTTCATTGATGTTTTCAGCACACACTTTGGGTGTCCTTTATGGAAGAGATTTCATCATGGAGCCATCATGGGGAAGAAGTAACCAGGATTTTACAACCCCTCTTTGAGAGGCTGCTAACATACTAAAGAATATCCCTGACCTCAGATCCAGGGGCCCCCGTTGGAGTTCCATACTGCCAATTCCCAGGGAGTGATAGAAGGAGTCGCAGTTTCCTGCACATTAAAAGGACATGGGGACATTTTGCCTTGCAAGGCCCAAATATCAGCAAGGCTCAAACATTATAATGCAGAACTATAATGACTGTACCCACATGTTGATAGTTGCTATTCAAGGGAGACCACTGATTAGTGTTAGCACATTGCAGTAAATAAAGCAGACACAATCTGTCTTGGAACTTGCATCTTGATGGGAGGAGAGTGAATAAGTATATCTGTTTAGGTAGAAGACGTGGAAAAAGGATACAGTTGCCCAAATATCTGACCCTATGTACAGTAATTTCAACCCTGTTGGGATGCCTGCACAACAATTTAGTGATAAAATGACACAGTAAATAGGGACTCTCGTGCTAGAATGCTATGGGCTAAAACACTTTAGAGGCTCAGGCAAATTGGGGCTTTCCTTATCAACTACCAGAAGATTAGACTGACCTCAAAGCATACAATTCTAGCCCTAAAAGAATGACATAATGGCTGTAGCTTAGATTTGGTGACATCAGGGACCTGGATGCAAGGAACTCTAATACAACCAGTAAAAAGCCAAAAGCCATGCAAAAATGAAGTTTCTAAAAATGTTAATTATAGAATTATCATATGACCCAGCAAATCCACTCCTCAGTATCTACCCAAGGGAAGTCAAAAATATACACCTCACACAACTTGTCTAAGAAGGTCCATAACAACATTATTCGTAGTACACTTGATCTTAGCCAAAATGCCAAGAAGTGATGCATTATTCATAATAGACAAGTAGAAACAATCTAAATGTCCACCAGCTGATGAACAGACAAGTAAAAGGTGATATAAACAAACAATGCAACATTACTATATAATTGAAAGGAAGAATTAATGTCTGCTACCACATGGATTAACCCAAAAACATGCTAAACGAAAGAAATAAGTTATAAACACCTTTTTTACTCTCTCTCTCTACAAAATGTCCTTTATAAGCAAACACATTATGACAGCAGAAGGATACTTGGCTATAGCTGCAGTTGTGGTAGAGAATAGGATTAAGAATGACAGCTTTATAGGTACCAAGTTTCTTCTTGGGGTATTGAAACATCCTAAAAATTATATTATATGATAGTTGTACAGTATTAGGAAGATATGAAAAAAACCTCTGAATTGTGTACCATAAGCAGGTGAATTGTATAACATGGGGATTATGTCTCAATAAAATAATAACAATTAGGGGCTGGGGATTTAGCTCAGTGGTTTCGCCACCTGCTGCACAAGCACAAGGACCTGAGTTTGATCCCCGGTACCAAATAAATAAATAAATAAATAAACATAATAACAATTAGTGGATTTGTAAATATTGCATTGGTCACATAAGAAGGAAGGGATGCTGAGGATGAGGAGCTAGCTACAATTTAAGAAGATAACCAAGAGAAATGTTTAATCGCTATTATGCTGAAGAGTCTAATCTGAGCTAGATCTTGGCTCATAGTCTGAAAGTGAAATAATCTGTAGCCTCAGTTAGTTAGAACTCACTGGAAGCATCACCATATGTAGAGTGCGAGGGAGAGAGGCCCAACCTTGGGTAGCACTGCTGAGAATTGAGAAACCAGTGTGATCTGTGACAAGGATGCGTCTTAGGAGCAACCAGAGAAAGACAAGCCAAACCACCTTCAAGGCAGAGCTTCAGAGACAATGAAATCTTCATTTGTCAATATTTTAGAAACAAATTATCTTAATGACTACAAAATAATGTGCAGCTAATTTTATGTTTATGTAAATTTGAGGGGAAAATGATGTCAGTTTCCTATAGTTACTCATACTCTTGCCTCATGATTCAAAAATCCCACTTTGAGGTATTCACCTAAGAACAATAAAATATATGATCACAAACATTCGAATAGATATTTATGGCAGCTTTATTCATAACTGTGCCAAGCTGGAAACAACACAAATATTCTTTAACAGGTGAATCCCTATAATAAGATACTACTTACAAAAAAAAGGGGGGTGCACTACTGATCACCAAATGGCCTGGGTGGATCTCAAATACATTTTCTGAGTGAAAAAAAATCAGACTCAAAAGGTTGCTCATGGTATGATTCTATTTGCACAATGTTCTGCTGAAGAGAAAACTAGGAATAGAGGGCAAGCTGGTAGCCTCCCACAGCAGGGGTGAGGGAGGCCCTGAGTACAAAGAAGCAGGAGGGACATGTGGGGGGACTGGATATGTTCTCACGGAGGGGACAATATTGTGTGCACCCGTAACATCTCATACAAGGTCCGCTAAAAACTGTACACTGTTGTATGCAAAAGTAGACTACAATAAGCAAAAGTTTAAGACAGAGAATAAAAGAAATACAACATCAAATCCCCCTTTAAAATATTAGGTAAATTCCTTTTAGCTATCAGACTGGCAAAAATAAAAGGACAGTTAATACAGGAAAAATGGCAAAAAGTTGAAGGGAAATATTAGGAAGGCAGCTGTATGTCCTGGGGTCAGACTTTCTGGAAAATGCATTTCCTGAAATTCTGTGTGTGACCTGCCAAGCAGAGGTGAACCATGGGGAAACCCTGCAACTCTGCAGAGGATTGACGGAGACACAGTGTGAGTTTTGAGTCAGACCCAGAAGAGTCTGATTAGAAAGACAAATTCTTGGACTTCAGAAGCAAACCTCAGGGCACCTTTGTCCTGAAATTGAAACCTGAAAAGATCAGACCCTCTTTAGAATGCACAGTGCACACTCTCTACTCCTCATTGCTATGGGTGATACTAGGCCTGGGGAGCTTCTGCAGGCCAGGGGAGTCCTCTGTGCTCAAGCCTCCCAACCCTGCTTCATTTGTCGGGGAAGGATGGAATTTACTTTGTTCAAGCCTACTCAATACACTGCACAGGCAGCTTTGTGGATATTATCTCAGCCAATGCTCACAAAACAGAGAATTGTCACATCGCTTTGCTCACTTTAACAGGTAGGAGAAGTGTCACTCAGGGACAGGATATGACTGCCCCAAAACTTACATTAAGGAAGGAGATGATCCTAAGCCTGTGTCTGTCTCTCCCCAAATCTGCGCTCTTTTTAACTCCCTACCCCAATCTTCCTCATGAAAGAAGAGGAGGTAGAAAGGAGGGGGATCCCTGAGCCATGTCCAGTGCTGCATGGTTTCAAGTGTTATCAGATAGAAACTCCACAGGACAACCCCCAACTCCTCCACTACAGAAAGCAACTGCTGGACATAGACACCCTGGAAAGTACTCAGGCAATAAATTTTTCAGGGACATTTGGAACTTGAGCTACCCTAAATAGGCCCAGGTTGAGGAGAATGGGGTGTGTCTGACAAATGGGACTCAAGAGGCAGCAAAGAGGTTTGTGGTTCCTGGAGGCATTCCTGGGAGCAGACACAGACATATGTACTTATCAAAAGTGACCTAGAAGGGAATTGCTGGCGGCAGGCCTGGAAAGATCTGAAAGTGTATAAAGTCCTTCATCTCTCCATCTGTTCACTCACCTATTTAACCATTTAGGGACAGCCTGCCATGTGTAGGGAAATCATGCCTGGGAGTGAGTGGGGACATAAGGCAACCCCCAGAAGTCTGTGCCACACTGGGGAATCAGATGAGGCACAGCATGCTATGGCACATCATGGTGAAGGAATGAGGCGGGGAAGCACAGGTGAACAGGTCGGGGAGGAGGGCAAGATGAGGAAGACCGGAGAAGCTGACACCAGAGTGACCCTTGAATCCAGGAGAGTTCGCTAGGGATCAGGAACCCCCAGGGGTTGAACACAAAGGGACAGAAAGGTGCTGTGTCTGGCACAAGCAACAGTGAAGGGAAAGGGTGGGAGCTGCTAGGATAACAAACATAGAGCTGGTCCTGGAAGCCAGGAGCCTCACATGAATCAAAGTCAGGCTAACCCTAGTTGTGGTTCAGATCTTACCTTTCCTTGTTTAAAGAAAGGATCTGAGTGATTGTGGGACTTTACTTTCCCTGTCTGCGTCTGTCTCCATAAAATATTCTGCTCCTCACTTAGATGCCTCCAGGTTCTAATGTCTTCTGGCTTTAGATGATTCTCCTACATGAGACTGTTTCTCTCCCCTCCACTTTGCTGCGGCCCAGTCACAGCAGTCTGCAGTGGATTGGGCCTTGTCCACAGCTGAAAAGGATTCAGAAGACACCTCTGGCCTTCACATCAGTGACCTGCCATGGCCCTCCTTCTAGAGGAGGAATTCGGACACGTCAGCAAACATGAATTCCAAATGATGAGGGTGGTCAGGAGCAATCTTCCTTTTGTGGAAACTGTTTGAGCACTTGACAAGCCAGTGAGGGATAGGGAGAGAGACCTACCATCCCTGCAGAAAGTGATATTGTGGAGCTGTCTCAAGTTGCTGCCCACTGTCCGTGCAGGTGTGAGGCCAGAAAGGAGTCCCAGGGGGAGACTCCTGGACATCTGCTTGCTTTTGCTCAGAGACTGACATCTACCCCTCCATCCAGGGAACCATGACCCCTATGCCAGATGTGAACTGGCCTGAAGAGGTGAAGCCATGACTAAGGTAAGGAGTGGAACAGGTGGGAAGCAAAGCCAACCTTCACCATGAGAGAGACTCAACATCTAAACTCCCTTGACAAAACATACCTTCTTTTGACCAAATAAATGCATCAGCCTCCCTGAGGTTGGGTGCCCTTGTGACAGCCCTAAAGCCAGGCAGTTAAGCTGTTATGGATAAGTCCAAGATAGAACATGGGCCATATCCTCAGGCAGGGCACATTGGCTGGGTAAGGGGGCAGGAGCATGTGCAGACTGAGCAGGGATATAATTGAAGACACAGGGATATACAATAGGAAGATTTGCAGTGACCTCTCCAACCAGAAAGAGCCCACTGCTGGGATTAGGGTAGAAGGGAGGAATTGTCACCTGCTGGCCACTCACCCATCCACCCCACCCTTCTGTAGGGCCCACCTCCTTCTTTGCTGCTCAGCCCCTCCCATTTCCATCTATGTGAGACATCTGCTATGAACTTTGCAAATGAACAAGTCCATCTAGTACATCAGACAGGCTATCCCAGGGACAAAATGGGCCCTGGGGCTTCTTTCCATGGAAAAAAGAGGACCCAAGACTGTAAGCCCTGGGGTGCAGGCCAGCAAAGGTCTGAATGGGGAGGAGGCCCTAGAAGCAGCCACTGCTCATTCAAGGAACCCTGGCCAAGGGCTGGCTGTCAGTCTATGTTTTCCAGCCCAGATGGTGGATGTCTGGTCCTGCTGCAGATGGTCCTTTGACCTCAGCTTTTAACATTTTATTTTGAGGCTCTGTAAAAAGGTAATAAAGTTCCTATAGCTTCAGGCTGGAATGCTTGAAGTAGTCCTGGGGGACTCACCAACATCAAGGTAAGAAATAAAAACCCAGAGTCTGGCTTAAAAGGATGTGAGAGGTGGGCCGAGCTCCTGACCCAAATACCACTGTCAGTCACCTCAGAAGCCAACCTCACCTGACATTAGTTCTCAGTGGAGCAGAAGCTGGAGCATTGGGTAGTAAGCCCTCTCTGCTGGGGTACAGTGATGTGATGATTCCCCACGGTCCCGGTGGGTACACCCACACCTGTCCAGGGGTATGCAGTTTGGATGATCTGCCTCCTGGTAATGTGGGTTACAGCAAAGCAGGCTCCTCACTTTCTAGCTCCATCCTTTCATGAGGCCTTGGCCTCTGTTGGCCAACAGAACCAGCTGGTGATTAATAATGACCATATCTTACTTACAAAAACAGAAGATTCTGTAAAGCCATTGTTCTTTGTCAATGTTGCTTTAAAAGCTTCTTCAGTAGACAAACGTCCTCCCACTTAGTTGCCTGAAATATTAGAGAAGGCAAACAACACAGTTTGTCCTAACCAACTGTGACCTGAAGCTGATGTGTTTAAGTGGCATTGACATAACCTCAGAAAAACAAACAAACAAACAAACAAACAAACAGCCATTTGGATGCCAAAACCAAATGCAAGGCACTTCACGCTTGCTGGAGAGCTACACCTCAGGAGTTCAAAGATAAATAGCTGCCTCCTCACTCACAGATCCCCCAAATCCTATTACAGGCCAGCTCATGGTATGTACAGGACTTAATGATTTTGTTATAGCAGTCGTCCAAGTGTCATTTACTCTATTTCTGACTCAGGGCTAGGAAAAGTGCCGGAAATCCTATCAGAGGCTGACCGCCTAAAGATGTGACCTGGAGAGCTGGATTAGTGAAGGCAGACAACAGAAGTAGAGATGAATATCTGAATTGGAGGCCACAGATGTACACTTGTGCCTGGCTCAGGGTTTTCTACCAGTTAATTTTCAGCAAGTAAGTGCCGCGGTTGTCAATGTCAGTCATCACATATATGTGGTTTACAGCACAGAGGGTTTTGCATACTCCACCCCATTCCTGTACAAGGAAGCCATTGTACTCTATACAATAGCATTATCCATTAAAGTTTCATAATTTTTGCCAGTCTAGAAAAATTTCAAAAAATACTGAAAATGTCCATTTTTGAATCATTTATGTTTCCTGTTTTGCACTGCTAATGTTGTCTGAAGGAGGAATCAAGTTTCCACCTGATGAGCCATTTCAGCTTGAGAGAGGAGGGTTTGGTTGCCTATGGTCATTGTGTCTTTCCCAGAGCCCTGGGCAGGCCTGCCTGACTCCATGTCCTGCTGCCCTCAGGCCTGAAGAATGGAATATTAGTATCTGGTGGAGGAAAACATCTTTCTTTCCAGAGGCTCCAGTAGCAGCTAGACTTCATCTTAGCTTATGAAAGCTTCCCCAGGCTTGCAGGTAACTGAGTCTTAAATAATACATCACTTCCTGAGTTTTCTCTGATCTGCCAGGGCTAGAAAGCCCAAGAAATACCAGAGGTAAATTCACAGCCTCCCTCTTCATCTGCAGTCATACTGAAGAAATCCTGCAGGGGGCTTCTTGCTGAAAGAAAACATTTAAAAGACCCAAAAGAAGCCTGAAGAGGCTGAAAGAAGAGGAAAAGGAGCTTCCTTTAG
The DNA here is from genome assembly GCF_000247695.1 of Heterocephalus glaber. Next base: position 16,050,964 of record NW_004624737.1, read on the forward strand.
AGCAGAGTCACCCTCATTCAGGCTGTCCAAGGATTAGTGACTTTATGGGAGTTCACTGATTTGAAAAGCTCCATGGGACCCCAGAGCTGTTGCATAAGAGCCACAACTTGGGGCTCTGGTGGAGGAAGAGGCTAGCTTTTATAAGTCCCAAAAGGCAAGACACTTAGCATCATTCATGTAGTGGTTGTAAAGTAGATGATAAGAATGCTTGGTGCATAGCAGTTGGCCCCTAGACTCCTGCAAATGGCGCTGATGGTCCTTGGAGAACAGTACCCAGGAAGACAGAGTAGCCACAGTCTGAGAAATCTGCATGGAAGCTGTCAACCACTGAATCAAGGAGAAGGATTGATTCTAGCTTATGAAAATGAGGTGCGATCAAGACATTCACTTATCAAGCCTACACATAAAATACTTAATTTTTACCTGGTAGTATCACGACTTTGTAGGAGAAATCATAACTGAATTAATTTTACTGGACATCCAAGCAGATATTTGGGAATCACATTAAAATTAAGTGTATTTCCAGGAAAGATGAAATAAAATATTCTCCCCAACTGTTTTTTGTTGAAATATAAAACTCATGCAAAATATAAAGTGCCTTCCTGGAAGTGTCACCAACCCTAGAAAAGAAATAAGTGAGTCTTCTGATTTGGGTACTGGCCACCCACTTATGTGAATGTGTCTCAGATCATGTTATCTTTGATTTTCTCACATGCTGAAATATCACTGGTCCATAGTTCAGCCACACCTGGTTGAATGTCATAGTGGCTTTGGCTGATGCAGGTAAGCAGGGTGCAGTATGTGCCTCACCCCCAACAGGTTAACCCACAGGTGAGATGCCAAGGGGATTAGTAGTCACAAAGACAGTTCTGTCAGAACATTGTCCATTGCACTGCACAATATTCTGACAGGCAGAATCACCTACGCAGACCAAAGGCTTTGTTTCACTTCCCTAGAAAATTGGAAACATGGTAATGGGCAGTGAGGAGAAAGTAGAGCTTCAGACCTAGTTGTGACCAGATCATGTTAAAGCCCACAGAAAGCCTGTGCAGTTTGTAGGATGTCAAAAAATATGCACTGGTCTTGTTTGAGGACCTTGACTGAGTGAAGATGGCCAACTAAAGCTTTCCTAACAAAACATTCTTTGAAATTGTTATAGAAGATTACCATGAAGCAGAAGCCATTGTCTGAGCACTGTGACTCCAAACATCTCTTGATGTCCTCACAGAAAACACCTCCAGATACCTCTTCTAATGCCCTGGCTCCTGACACCCAGCTCTCTATTTCTGCCCTGGCTCCTTTAGTTCCTAAACCCCAGCCAAACATTCTGTTCCCTCCTACTGGAGGAGCTCACCCTCTGCTTCCTGTACCAAAAAATCATCACAAATCAGGGCTAAGCAGGTCTTAGAGTATGTCTGTGGTTGCAGTAGGTCCTCAGTCTGTATCAATCTGAACTTGAATCCCTAGCACTCAGCCCCAGACACCTACTAAGTCACCAGAAATGGTTGTGAGTCATCACCAAAACTCCTGCTGGAAGACTCAGTAAAGCCTGAGGCTCAAAGAGAAATTCATGTGGTAGTGAATCAGGGAAACCATTTATTTCCAGCACCACCTTTGATGAGTATTACCATAGACTTGCCCATATTCTCCAGCAAATTGATCTTCCACAGTCTACCCAATGGATATATCTATTAAGTCTACCACTTACAAGAAAAGGCCATTTTGAGTGTACAGACACCAGGCCCACTTGCAAGTCTCTAAGCATAGTAAGAAATACAAAATTCCTCATCCCGTGGACAATGACAACTAGACACTGACTATTTTTCTGAAATCAGAACAGGTTTTCTTCTGTTAGGATTCAGATTTTCATACTCTGAAAACCCAAGAACAGTTGAAAGAGTGAGAACACACAAATCAGTTGTTAGTGGTTCCTGCTTTGTCAGTTATTGGTGAGCCATAGTGTTGATTCATTTGAACAAAGAATGGAGCTGAGAGGCAAACTCTTCTAAAACTATGATCCTGATGGCCCTCATGAGATCCATCCCATGGACTGGAAACCCAGACATTATTGATGTATCATGATCCAGCATCTCTCTGGCCTTTTATCCAGCACTGTCTAGCTTTGGTGTCACAATCAGCTCTCAGCATGGAGTTCAGGGCACCTTTGAGCAGACTGCAGATGGTAATCTATGTAATAGATCAGCTAGCCAGTATCCTGCTACTCAAAATGTGGTCCGTGAACCTCAGCTTAGACCCCATGCTGACCTTCAGACTCAGACTCTGCATTTTTACTGGGATCCAGGGTGAGACGACACCCTGTGTCTCTTCCATCTGTTTGCAGCTGCTAAGTTGCCCATTGGTCCTTGCAGATGGGCCTGCTCTCATCAGTGCAGTCTGTGCCCATGCCTCAGGTACAACCACCCTGTCTACCTGACTTCAGCCAGCTGTCCTGTAGCCTTTCTCTCTTCCTGCTGTCCTCAGCAGCCAGCTCCCAGATTCACCTGCCTCCTTGCTGGGAGAAGATCAGGGAGTAATCTGAGTCAGAGGTTTAGGAAACTGGAAATTAAGAGCTTACTAAATCCATCTTTTATTTTGAAAGTATTTTTGTGGATGTTTATAGGCCAGTATCTTTTGGTCCTTGTTTTCCCAGAAACTTTTCTAAGAGCTTGCTGTGTCCCAGGTTAGTCCCTGAGAAGGGCAGGGCCAGTCTCCAAACTGACTCAGTTATTCTGCCTCCAACTACCACCACTTTTAAGAATATGAACTGTGTGAGCAGGAGCCATGACTCTCAAATTTGATCTCTTCCCTCCACCCTCTTTCCTCTCCACCTGGCTTCAACTGAGATCCCTTTTCCAGGAGTGGAGGAAGAGTCTGTCCTTAGCGTGGTGGGTCTAAACCCTGGCTGCAATTAGAATTAGCTAAGATCTCTTTAAGCCATCAGATGCCCTGAACTCACCCTAGGGATCGATTTCATTGACCCAGGGTAGGACTTGGGTAATGGTATTTCTTTACAGCTTGGTGGGAGGTTTTGATGTGCAGACAGGGCCGAGAACCCTTCTTAAGTCATACCCTGCGGTCTTTTTCCTCGCCTTTGGAGTGAACTTCTATGCCTCAGGGCTCCTGGACTTGCCTTTTGATGAAACTGAAGCTATCTGGAATTTGGAAATCCTTGGAGAGATTTTACTCCTGAGAACTATAGCTCTGAAAAATTGTTTGAAAACTCTACCAGCTAAAAAACCCTCTTTGTTTCAAGTGTTTAGACTTGAAACAAAGAAACTTTATTGGCCCTATGAATAAGCCCTAGAAGTTGCTATTTTAGGGTAATGAAATCCATGAATTTGTGGAGACTCCAGAGGAGTATGACCAATGGCAGGGCTATGTCCTCTCATGTTGGGAGCCAGAAGGCCCAGGAGGGGCCTGAGGATACTGGGGAGCTGGTGAGAAAACTCCCAACCTCTCCAACCAGAAGGCTTTGGCGCCTCCTCTGCATATGTACCATTAGGGCATGGAGACACAGAGGTGGACAAGACAGGATGCCAGTCAGTCTGGGGCCACCCGCTCCTGTAGGGGCCCAGCTGGTGCATCTGGATGCTCAATTCTGTTTCTTCAAAACTCAGTGTCCTGGAAAATGTGTGAAGAATCCCAGGAATTTAAGGCACCTCCATCCCCATGGGACCCAGGAAAGGCATCCCTCTCTTCACACATAGTTGCTGTGCCAGCAGGACCCAGAGGACCAACGAAGGCCAGGAAGTTCCCTAGAGACAATGACAGAGAATGACAAATGGCAAAGCCCAGCCAGACTGGGACTGGCCACTGGTGTCTTCTCCTCATGGGGGACGAATTGGCTCCATTTTGATGTGGGATCCAGGTGAGAGGAGGTGAAAATGCTGTCCTGGGATCTTCAGCCATCCAGGGTGAGACAAAGTGGAGTCCTTGCCATCATCTACTGCTGAGCTTGAAGCTTTGAATACATTATCCCCCTGTCAGAGGATAGCTCCTTCCTCCCTTTGCAGTTCTGGGGGACTGCCCATGTCTCAAAGGTATGTTGCCCCACAGGATCCTCAAGAACAGCTGAGGTTAAATCTTCATTAACCCAGCTAGATGGAAATTTTGGGAAAACTAAATAATTCCATGAAGTCAAATGATGAGGTTTCTTCAAGGTCTCCATATCACACAACCTATGACACTTGAGATTTCTTTTTTTTAAATTAATTTTATTGGTGCATTTTAGGTATACAATATAATGACACTCATCATTGGAAATTTGTACCTTTGCATAATATATCTTGGTTCTTATTTTTTCTCCATTCCCCTGCCCTCCCTATTTACAAAGACTTTGTTTCCATTTTTTCCTTTTCTCATATTAATTCCATTCCCTTCTTTCCTTTCCCCTACCCCTCAAACTTCCCC
>NW_004624737.1:16066632-16094409 GCF_000247695.1 Heterocephalus glaber
CTCTCTCTCTCTCTCTCTCTCTCTCTCTCTCTCTCTCCTGTCAAGAACTCAATGAATTATACAGAGAAATAACTGTGAAAAGTGGGACCCTTTATCATCTATTTCAATTTGAGGTCTCTGGACTCCATAAAAAGACTCCGGACCTGGGGCAAGCAAGGTAATTGCATCAGATTGCTAGTGGCCCAGGTCTCCACAGGCAGCCTGCACATGGCACAGACATACTTGTCTTCCAAGCTTCCTACAGGGAACCAGGTACCCCAGCACTGCTGGGATGATGTTCACCACAACACTTGGAGAACTAGCACTTCACAAAAGAGATAACAATGAAAGATGAAAAGCTGCACTAGTCACTGGGTGTAGAATTGTTATTTCCCATCATCACAAAATGTATGGTTATTACTTTAGTTATAATGGCTTGGGAATCATTTAGATACATCTTCCTTAGTTTGATTTTTAGTCTGTTATTTAGACAGATGTTTAAGTTGAAGGCTGGCTTATATTTTCTTTATGAAATCTCAGAATCCTTCCAAGCACCAGGGTATGCTGTATGGTGTATGGTACCCTTTCCTCCCATCCTTCCCTTTGAGCCCTGAGATGCTTATTGGAGGAAGGAGAGCCAGTCCCTGGTTTAGTCTCCAAACCTCTCTGCAAAAGCAGAATCCAGCTGGACAGGGCCAGACATATCCTACTGTGTCTGAGTCAAACATCTTGTCTTCTATAGTAGAACATTTTGTCTTCTACAGCCCTCACCAGACCACAGGTCTATGTACTCTGAGGGTGGTTACCTTGGGCAAGAATTGGCAGAGCATTATCCAGCTACAGTTGGAACAAATCCATACTCGCTACTGGCCCCACATGTTAACCTCCAAATGCTCTTGCCTCACATCACCAGAAGATTTTATCTCAGAGAATAACAGCAGCAGCAGATTGGGACACTTATGATCTAGTGATCATCAGGGCTGTTCTGGCAGCTAGTTACCTGCAATACTTTAGTCAGTACTTGGCTTTATTTATCCTTGTTCCCAGGGATCAGAGACCTTTCCCTCTCTGTAACACTCCTATTGTCAGTGGTCCATCACAAGGATATCGGTCATTGGCAGGGTCTCAGGAAGCAAGTTCATGAACTGAGGTCTTGCCTCCAGGCTTTTGGTCCCAAATGCTGATACTGCTCTTCTCCTGGGCGGCTATGACTATGACCCAGCCATAAGTAGAGAGGAGAAAGTCACTTCTAGAAGGGCATGGAGCAACAATTTGACTTCCTGTGATGCTTTCATTGCCATGGAAGGCAAGGGTCAAGGTTCACAGAATGGGGGTTTCAAACTTGGGCCCCAGAGTGCAGCATCCATAAAGCTAAGGATCCAATGGGAAAAGCAGGCTCTGTAGTCAGAGGTACTGGTTCTCATTCCAGCTGCATGGCATTGGACTATGACTTAACCTTGAAGATCTTTTTTTTGGTAAAACAAAAGTACTACTGCCTCTTTGTACAGACTCAAGAGGACAGAAAGAGATGGCTCTCAGAAGCTCAAAGCCCTCTGCATCCCTCTCACCCTCTTCTCTTTAGCTGAATTTTGGCCACACTGATACTTGGAAAGCAGGGGAGAGCTTGGAAAGGTGAGTTTCACAAGTGCCCTAAGGGGGACCATGACTCTTTCTAGTGTCATCTCCAGGGCTGTATTGTCACACATGGGGATCAGAAAATGACCATGCACAGTTCTTGGGTGGAGGAAACACAACACTGACTTGAAATTCTGGAGGACATGATCATTTTAGGGGCACTGGGGCACACAGTGGGAAGTACAGCCAGATGAATGGGTAAGCTCTGAATTAGTGTGTAGGAGGCTTAGGTCCAAATTCTCTTTGTATTTTCTGTGAAACCTTTGGAAAATCAGATACTTCTGACAGCTTGTTTTCCTCCCAGCTGATGAGTGGTTGGGAGCCTCAGAGCCTTTGTTCCTATTCTTCTTGCCACTTGAAATATTCTTTCCTACTTTCCCTACTTATGGATCACTGTCTCCCAGTAGCCCTGCTGAGCTCCCTGGCCACGTAGCTAGTGTTATGATTTGTGTCTAGATATACCCTCAAAGCCTCATGGAGTCACAGGTGGGGCTTTTTCAGAAGTGGCTGGATCTAGAATGTGCGATGCTGGGATTAAGGGTGTATACTAAATTAGTCATTGATTGGTTTGACACCTGCTCCAAACCGAGTAGCCTAGATAGAATATAAAAGCAACAGAAAGAAGCTGCTATTGTTGCTGATGGCTTGCTTCTGCCTTCCATGAACTGTTTCTCCTCTGCAATGCCTTTCTGCCATGCCACCCTCCTTTGGAGCAAGCCAATTATTGACTGAAACTTCTATAAACTGTCAGCTAAATAAATCTTTCCTCCTTTAACTTTGACTGTCAGGTATTTTGTCCCAGCAATGAGAAAAGTAATTCATACATCTGCTAACTCCCCTGCCCACTGCCTCCAAGCTTCTGTACCAGTCCATATGTAATTCAAGCATAGTACTTGCCCTATTAACTCCAAAGACTTCATTAGAGTGACCTCCTGCCTTGGGGAAGCAGAAATGGGCTAAAGTGAAAATGTATGAAGAAGCAAGCTGTGTTCCACAGGGTCCTCAGTCGCAGACCATGGTGGGAGCTCTGTGTGCAGCAGATTTCTCTCCAGGCAGAGGTCAGCTGCCTTACTCTTCTTTCCCCTTCTATGTACTGTTGGAAAAAGGAGCACCCTAGAGGTGGAGATATGAGCTGAAGCTGTACAGGACTTACTCCAGTGGAGATTAAAAGGGACAGTCCACAATGACCAATTGGAGTTCAAGTGGGAACCAAGGGGAGCCCCAGAAGTCCCTACCCTTATCCTATCTGCCCGTTGAGTATTCTATTCAAGCACGCACAAGCACACACACACACACACACACACACACACACACACCAGACAGACTTACCAGAGAGACCTATAGTCTATTGAGAGGCCCCTCCTGATGCTGACAGAACCCGAGGCCCACGTTACTATTGATAATGAGGCTGCTCAGTGCCCAGATTCCCTCAGACTATCAAAAAGGAGGAGCCATTGCTTCTGAGCTCACCAGACCTCCTGGCTCAGCTCCTTGAGGCCTGATGGATAGGGGCTGTTCAAATCATGGAGGGTTATGTGCCTTAAGTACTGGCTCTCTGGCTCTTGAAGTATGACAGGGCCATTTGTATATTGGAAGCAATTTTAACACCGGGATTCTTCCTGTCATATTGAAAGTAGCAGGGTTCTGGGAGTTTCTGGGGCCTTGAGTTTTGAAATATTCCTTTTTAATATGATTTGAGAATGATAAATTGAGATGCTCACCTAATTCTCATTGATTTGGAAATCTGTGATAATAGCAAGTTAAAAAAATAGATGGTCAGTAGCTATCAACCTGCCTGCCTGTTCTCAGAGAAAAGCAGTTATAGACTGTGACATCAGAGTGCTGATTACCCTGGTAATAAGTAACTCACTAAGGCAATTTTTGAAGATTTTATGAGTAATGGTTCTGGCCCTGCGTAAGTGCCCAGTAAGTGGTACTGTTGATTTTATAACCAATAATAAACCACCAGTTAGTTCGTGTTTATTGTCTTCCAAGGGCCACTAAGAGGAAACTAAGTTGATGTCATTTAATTTTTTTTTTTTGGTACCGGGGATTGAACTTGCACTTTCAAGGCAAGCGGTGGAAACACTGAGCTAAATCCCTGGCCCAATGTAATTTAATTTTAAATTGTATTTCTATAAAGGAACTTGCAAATGAGAGACAATGAAGTGATGATAAACCAGGAGGGTCAGAATTCGAATCAAGCCCCCAGTTCTGGACCTCTAACCTAACTACCTCTTATCTGTGGTTCTGCTAGAATTTGCTGGGTCTTTGGCTCACCCAGCATTTAGAAACAAATGGGAAGTAGTGTTGTTCTGCTCCACTCTATTCCTTCCCTCAAAGAATTGGAGATAAGGTGAAAAGAACCCAGAGGTCATTTACAATGCACATTTATCTGCTTCTTACATTTCTAAAATGAAATGCAAAGGCAAGCACCAAAGTGGGAGAAATGATCACAAAGCTGACAAAAGTTTGGTATAAAGAAGAAATAAGAAACTCCTTCAAATCAATGAGAAAACACACACGGCTGCATAGGAAAGTTAGCAGGGCAGCCAGTTAGGAAAAAGGAAAAAAAAAACCCATGTAGTCAATAGGCTAGTAAGGGTATGCTACAGTCACCCATGATCAGGGAACACTGACCATGACCTCACTGAAACCAGACTTACACCTAGTTGGCTGCAGGAACAGGCATCAGACCACACCAACCAGACCAAACATTGGAAAGAAGTGGGTTCACTGTGTAAATGTATACATCTACACATCTATGCATTGCCAGTTGTGGGTGGGAATCAGTACAACCACTTGGAAAGTTTGTATTAATTTCTCTCCACTGTTATTTTAATCAAACATACTGAGTGTTCGAGATTGTTCACTAGAGCACTCTGATGGTGAACATAACCAAAATTATCCCCAAAGGGGAGAAAATGGAGGGAACAGGCAGAGCACAGAGTAAAGGACAAGCTAAAAGGGTAATGTTGGCAGCAGGAAAGCACTGATCAATCTTAGGGGAATTAAAACAAAGGACTCTCAAGAATCTTCCAACACTACTTTTTTCATAAAAATGAATGTCATCATATTGTGAATACCTAAAATGTATCAATAAACTTAATGAATTAAAAAAACTAAAAATTTTTAAATAAGCTGTAGGTATACAAGCAGATGCAGTAAATCCACCTGAAAAAGTCAAGCTTGGAAAGAAGAGCATGGTATGATGTAGGGTGTCTGTTGGAGCTGATGAAGGTTGGGTGTGAGACCCAGATTTTTTTTTTAGGGCAATGAGTCCTTAGCAGTGGGTATTGAGACAATTTTCAACTTCATCTCTCAGCTCCTTTCTCTCTTCCTCTTTCTTCTTCCATCTACATTACTTCTTAAGACCAGAAAAGGAAAGAAATAAACAAAATCTAAACACACTAAGAAAGTCTATAATATAAACCTAACCATGATAATTGGCATTGTTTGAGAGCCCATTTTCCAGACCCTGAGCAAAACATTTGGACAGCTTAAATTCCTTGCCCAAATTGTTCTACTCTGAAGTTCCAAGCCAAGTCTCTGCCTTGTGCCTGACTCTAAAGCTTATACTTCTAAACCTCACCCTTCAGGATCTTGTTCACAGAAAAGGTGTTCTCCAGAAATCCAGCAAGGTCTGCTGAGTGCCTATTCCAGCTAAGGCCATGAGGGCCTGAGAAGTAGAGCTTTCCCTGCCTCTAACTGGAATGCAGGAAGTGTCCTGCCTCTGGCCCATGTTTTCCCATCATGACCTAGTTAGGCAGCCACATAGTGACTCATTTTTCTTTGTTCTTCTCCTGGGCAGAGGCTCTGTACATAGATACAGAAGCACCTTACAGATGTATGTCACAGCTGGATTCCCTGGTCTCAGCCTCCACCTTATCCTTTGTTGACTTGGAATGTCATAGAAGTCACTTTCCCAGATGGCCTTTCTGCTTGGAGGACAGATGACACAGACAAAGGATGCTGAGTCAAAGCCAGAAAGGGAAGCTCAATCTGAGAAATTGGGATTTGAATTATAGGTGCTTTTCCTTGCAGTGCTCCAAGCCAGGAACTTGTCAGCCTGCCTTTTCCTCTTTAATCTCTAATTCCATAACACCAAGATAAAAGGTCTAAGATAGAACATCTGAGGTCCCTACTAGCCCCCACTTGGGATCATAAATCTGTTTTCAGGCACCAGGCTGCTCTTGCTTTCTTCTCAATGCTTCTTTTCAACACATGGCGTGTTCAGGAGAAATTACATGCTTGTAATGGTATTTCTTTGTGCTGACAAGAAGGAAAATGGCTTCATAGGACAGAAGATGGGAGAGCATTTATTGCACACAGCTTAGTTCTTTAGGTCATTATTGTGCAGCTGCCTGAAGAAGCCCTTAAATTGTGAGTTAGTGTTGATTGTAAATGTATTTGGAAATTTGCTTGGTGCAATCCATGTGGGTTACTACCTGTGCTGTTTGGCGGTGAGTCTGTAAGTTTTGCAATGGTTTCATGCATTATGTCAAAACATTAGCTGCTTATTATCTGTGTGGGGTCATGAGCTTGCTTACTATTTGTTCGAAGGGAAATACTGGAAAATATCAACCTGAGAGAGAACAGAAGTTTATCTCACAGTTGAATGAGTGAAATTTCAGCTTATTGATGCCTTCTGCTAAATTTTAGAATAAAAATTAGTTTATTTTTTTATATCATAGAATAGAGGTTTTAAAGAATACATATGTCCTCAGTCACATGAGTATCATTGTGAGACTCTTTCCAGCACTTGAAGAGGTACAGTCTATCAGGAAAAAAATACATTCACATTTACCTAGATCATGTCTTGGCATTGAAGAATCCTGAGTAGTGATTACATGTAATTTGTTAAGATAAAAAATTTCTTTCAAATACAGTCAAAGGAACTATCTTTACTGAGACAAATGAACCAGAGGATCCATATTCAGAAAACACAGAACACATGGTGAAACAGAACTCTGGCATGGTGAAGATGTGCCAAGCAGCAATAAAACATGCATTTGCAGCCAGGGGCTATTCTGTTAATGGGCTGCTGGCCGTGTCTCCAGGCCCTGTGCCCCTGACCCAGGACTGCAAATAGGGCTAAGCCTGGCCACCTGCTCCTGGGGACACCATCTAGAGGGACCAATTTTTATTTATCAGGTTGTCAAATTCTCTGCATTGTCACTATGGATCAGAGCCATATGCCCTGCACATACCTAGGACAGACATTATGTTTCTAATGGCACTGACATCGCAGCACAACTGAGTGTCCACTAGCCTAAGAAGTCATCCTTGCTATTCTAAGAACCTAAAACCTAACAGAGTAGCTGAGAGAATGCAGATTGCTCAGTAAATATTGATTTTTTGGGGGGTGATCATTTGTCAGAGGGATCATTTGTCAGGGAACCCAGTCATGGAAAAGGGATGTGGTTGCACATTTAAAAAATCTTCATGCCAATTATGTTTAAAAATATGTTCTTTGGGTAGTTCTGAAGTAGGTGGAATGGTTTGATTAAAGGTTCAAACCAAAAGAAAAGCAAAATTAGATATGACACAAAGGCAGCAAGTTTCTTGGGCAGAGGCACCATCTCCCTAACCTGACTTAACTTGAGAGTAACAGTTCTTGTCAAATTGTAAAATTTGCTCCCACAGAGGCCCAGGAATCAGGATGAAATTTGGAGATGAACAGTAGGCACGTAGCCTAATGGAGTAAAATGACAGGAGAGTTCTCAAAAAATTGTGAAATCAAACAACTTAGTTAAGCATAAATTGAGATATGCCAGGATTTCCTTTTTTATAGGGAGAAAAAAAATCTTCAAATCCCATAGAAAAAAGTTTTGCCTAAGGCAAAGAATGTTCTATAAATGTCCACTCTGCCAGAAATTTAGATTGTTTTAGGTGTGAAATGCAATTTATTAGCTTCAGTGTTCTTGGTATCCAAGACAACAGCTTCAAACGGCAGAGAAAACTATAGACAACATGGCCAAGAAAATGTGTTTATGAAAAAAAAAAAACTATGAAACTGAATAAGTAAGTAACTATGATTAGCTATCAACCTTTCTGTCCTTACCTCCAGCACAGGAAATGCTCACAGATATTGTAATGAGGTTGGACACAAGCAGAACTCTGCATGAATATAGAGAAGCAGCTGGTTGACACCTCTGAAATCAGAAGGTGTGTTTAATGTATAGCCAGTAGCTTCCTACTGGCTTCCTACTGGCTGTTGGAACTTGGTAGATCCAGAAGTGTACATGAGAATTCAGGCAAGGACCTCCCTGATGGGTTTTTCTTACTCAAGAAGCATGTATTTTTTAACTTTCTAATGTACATGCTATTAATGGGGTTGGTGATTCATAAAATGTTACAGCTCCCTCTGAGGTTCTCAACAATGTGTGATTAACACCTGCATTCCCAGTCTACACTTCTGTCTTCTTCCACTTCAGGCTTTACCCTGGCTTCCCACACCAGGGACTTTCTGTACAGCTTATTGAAATGAATAAAGGAGATTTATACAGACAGACTGTTTAGATAAAGGCAAAGCATCATCCATCTGGAAAGCGAAGCTTATCTGCAGTAGATCTGTGTTCATCGAGGGAAATTGGCAGCACATTAAACCTCGCAGCCCTATTTGAAGAACATAAAGCTGCTACTGACTAACCCAGTGGCCTCTCCTGAAGTCAGCCCCCTGGGCTTCTACTTCAAACATATTGGGCTATTTCTCTTCAGGCAGAGCAAGGATCACCCCAGTGCAACATTAAAGTGAAACGGAGACCAGAATACAACTTTAACGTGTAGTGGGTCTATGCCATGCTTGCAGTGATTTCTACAGAGATATTTCTGTATAGCGTTAAATTTTAGAATTTTAAGCTGTGTTTAAACTGATGCAAATAATGCAGTCATGACTTGAAACCAAACACATCCTTGAAGAATCCTTCTCCTTACTCCTCCAATTGAAGGAGGCAACAGGAATCATTTTCTTTGATAAAATATGGGAATTTAAAAACTTCTCTTACAAACTCGTGTAACTCTTATCTCTTACTGTTAGTAGAAATAAACTAATTAAATACTTCTGAACAAGATCTTGGAAAACTAAACAAACACAAAGGAAACACAGAGCTATCACATAGGCAGCAATTTAAGAGGGATAGCCAGAGCTGGGGTAACAAGAAGAAGATATTGGGCTTCTTCACATTCAGAAGCTTGGAGCAGGGATTTATAGACCTGGTATTCACAGGGAATGATGCTGTTGGGCTGGTGCTGATGCCCAGGAGCTCAGACTCAGATGATGCAGGAGGACTACAGGTCACTAGGGCTGTGTCTTGGAGGAAGCACATTGAGCATGGTTCTGGGAGTAAAGAGAGGAAAATAAACCAACTATAGCAAGTATGGTTACTGAAACTTACTGCAATCACCCGGTAGGGAAGAGCATTGGTGAGCTGACTGACAGGAACAGGGAGCAAATAAGAAGGATCAAACCTTTACCCTTTCTTCTACCTTGTAGCTCTATTTAAACTATGGAGCTCAAGGGGATCAGCTGCACAGTAGAAAAGGCATTAGCTTGGCCCCAGGTTTACCAAGCCAAGTTAGAAGCATGCCTCTGAAGCAGAGAGACAATAGGTACATAACAGCCCAGTCTAGCCTTTGCTATTCAGTATGCTTATGCTTCTGTACATACTTAACCTCCATCCAACAATGTAAGCCACTCCATGATTCTCACTGAATGTAACCAACCTTCACCCAAGATGCTCTCATTCTGACCCCAAACAAGATGATACCGTATCTCAAGTGCTATCTGGAAAACAACCATACCATCTCTCTGCATTAGTTTGTCTTCCCTGGCTGCTGTAGCAATTGACCACACACTCAGTGGCTTAAGGCAACACAGATGGATTCTTTCACTGTTCTGTCAGTGTTTCCTTCTGTGGCAAAAGGGACTTTGCAGATGTGATAGATGAGAGATTCTGAGAGGGAAGAGATGAGGCTGGATTACCTAGCCCAGTCCAGTGTTATACTGGACTGAGGGTCCTTACATCCTTACGAAAGGGAGTCCAAGGGGAGAGGTGCTACAAACACAGAAGGTGATAAGATACATGTGGTCTCACTTTTTTCTTGGTGATGGAGGCCATGGTTAGTGGGTACCTTCTGCTGCCTCCACTGCCCACCCCATGATTTCTTCATTCCCACCAGCATCTCCACTGCTTACATACTGAGGTGACACAAACCTCCATTCTTGGAGAAAGCAAGTCTGTGGAGCCTGCTACTTTCTCCTTCATCTTCTTTTTGGGTGCTCTAGTTTTTCATTAGCTTTTACTATTAGCTATGTGAGTGTGAAAAGACACCCAGAATATCATTCGAGGCCCTGTACTCCCACCCTGCTCTCACAATGTGGCACCCAGCACTTTTTTCCCTTCACAGAGGCTGCTACTCTGCCAGCCTGGGGAGTCACCTACTTCCTGCCTGTCTTGTTGTTATGAGTCTTGATTATCAGATGGTAGTTTTGACTCCCAATTTACTGAAGCTATGGATAGAGTAACAGGGCTACAGTTTGAATATTTTTTCCTTCCAAAAGCCTTTTAGAAACATAACTACTATTATGACAATGTAAGAGGCAAGATCCAAAAGATGTGATTAGGGCATAAGGGCTCCGTCTCCATGAATTGGTTAGTGCCATGGCTTGTTATGAAAGGCCAAATATGTCCTTTTCTCTTCCTCCTTTTCCCTCTCCCTTCTCTCTCTTTTCTTGCCTTTCACCATGGGATGACATCAAGAAGGGCTCCACAAGATGCCTGCACAAGATACCAAACTTCACAGACTCCAAAACTGTGAGCCAATAAACTAATTTATAATAAATCACACAAGTCAGGTATTTTGTGATAGCTGCAACCCCCCCCCCAAAAAAACACAACAATAACACAACAAAAAAAAACCCGGGCTAGGAGAGTAGGTGTAGTGGCAAAGGGGGCATTTGTATGTCTACCCCTTGATTCCTGCACCTTATTGTCTGGCTGAGAGACAAACAGCTCCACATGCTGGCCACTTATTCAAAGTGTTCAGAAAACCTTTGTCAATACAGAACCCCAACTGTTCAATATCCAGTCTGGGAAACATGCTTTAACCAAGTCCTCTGCAGCACGTTACATCTCCCTGATTATTGACTGACCCTCCTAGGTGATGGTGTGTGTGTGCTAAACCCTCTGAATGCCAAGGGCATGAGTCCATTATCACACTTCTTTGCTATGAGATGAGTATTCTGGTCAGAAGTGACAGCACGTAGATGTGGTGGTGAATACAGAATTTCATGAAGTCCGCAGATGTTAGTGGTGGTGGAAGCATTGTGGTCAGGGAATCCAAATCCACATCCAGAATTTAGATTATGCATCTTTATCAATAAGGAAAAGCTTTACATTTCCATGATACATGTGGATCAATTAATCAATGTGCGCAAAGTGACCGACCAGTCACTCCAGAAATTGGTGCTTTCTGGGATCTGTTCACAAGTTGAAGTTTATTTGCAGCAGTGGCAGGTAAGCCTTGGTTGGGGGGAGTCCATGCCATTGGACCCATT
The DNA here is from genome assembly GCF_000247695.1 of Heterocephalus glaber. The sequence goes on from NW_004624737.1 coordinate 16,077,806, forward strand.
CTTGGCCCCCCTTGGTCACTGTAGCCATTTTATATTGATATTTTAGTCAATGGATAAGCTCAGGAGTGATTAGGGAGAGATCTACTGAATGTGTCCAATCACCTACTCAACTATTTATTGATAACCTCTTCTGCAGTGAATGCACTTTTGTGAGCACACACTTGGACACACATATCTTTATATGCTGTGTCCATTCCAAGAGTAGCATCCCCATATCTCTTCCCAGGTACTGTCACCGATATCTCAATTCTATTCTCTTCATCCCCAAGACCATTCAGGAGAACCATTAGGAAGTACCCATGAATGAATGCTACTTCATAGTCCTGGACATCTGAGTCAATACTCAGCAAGCTCAAATTTCTGCTAACCGGGATGATTTTTCTTTATTACTGTCTTTCAGAATTGCCTTACTGAGTACGTAACATTTCAGTGGGCTGTTTCTGGTGGGTTCTTGAATTTCAAATGGAACCATCTACATACCAGACCTGAATTTTTTCTTCAATCAAATGATCAGAAGAAACTCTCTAGGAGCCAAATGGCAGAAGGGGAAATGCAGTAGGGTAGATACCCAAAGAGCTTGAGACATCTTTCACGCTAATTTGTCATCATGCCAGATCTGCTCCAGCCTGACTTCCTATATGCCTTTCTTAGTCCCACTTGGGACCCTACAGCTGTACATTACAGAATGGATCAGTGAGTCAGATAGTGTAATGTGCAGCTAAATTCACATGGCCCTTGCTGGTGTATAGTTAGACATGGCTATGGATAGAATTGTGTCTCATTTTATAACCAGTACCTCAGAACATGATCTTATTTGGAAATGAAATAATTGCAGATATAATTAGTAGGGTAGGCTGGGTCCTGCATCCTATATGATCTGTCTCCTTAGAAAAGAAATGTGACAACAGAGACACATAGGGAGAATGTCATATGACAATAGGCTGAGATAGGACTTATGCAGCTGCAAGCCAAGGAACAGAACTTTATGGACATACATTGATCTCGGTGCACCTGCCACCACTTTAATCTCAGACTTTTACCCTCTAGAACTGTGAGATGATAAATATCTGTTGTTTTAAGTTACTCAGTGTGTGGTACCCTGTTAAGGCAGCCCTAGGAAATCTAGAGCCTTTACACAAAGGAAATAGTTATCTTCAAAAGAGAAGCTATCTTTACTCTCAAACATTATAGCAGTGGGGCTCGGCATGTGGGCTTTGCATGAGTGATAACAGTGTCACCTGGGATCTTATTGGAAATGAAAATCCTCTGGCCCACTCCATACCCACTGAATCAAAAACTGTGGAGCTGGACCCAGCAGTCTGTTTTAACAGCTTCTGGGGATGTAGATGTATGCTAGAATTTGAAAACTACCTCTTTCAAGGTGCAGACTCTGATACTCTGATTTGTGCAAAATCTTGATATAGCATGCTCAAAATAGTGTGCCTATTTGCTAGGGACATTCACTGGACCCAGTGGAAGATGTTTAGCTTGGCCTCCTTATACAGGAGTCTCTTGTTCTGATCCCTATTCAGAAAAGGCAAACTATAGGGTGTTCAGTAGGTGAATTCGAGTATGCAATATGTACACTATACATCTCCTCCATGTGATATGTATTGGCTCTAAAATTTAAAATAGTATCTGTCCCTTTTCGGTGGCAGGCAATGAAAGGTCCATCACCTTGCCTTTCATGTTGTAGGAGTTATCTCAATATGCTCCAGACCTCCATATACTCCATAATATGACATATCTGTTAGTTTTCATGGGGTTTTTCTGTCATCCTCTAGCTGACATGTATTTTACTAAGGCATCTAAAGTTTTTGTCACTCCCAGCTCTCCAAGTTCAATAAACTTAATTATGTCAATACATTGAACCAGTGCAATATTTCTTGGACTGTCAAGAGAATCATATCACTGGATTTGGATTACTTTACAAAAGAGAACAGTAAAGATGATGTAACCCTGAGGCAAAAACTGTGAAGGCGCATTGGTAACCCTGCAAGGATGAAGCAAAGCTTCTGGTGCAGCAGAATTGAAAATTGCTGTAGAGAAAAAAACCTCACCAGGTCAATAGCTAAAAACCATACTCCAGGGGCTATATTGATATGCTCCAGTGAAATGAACATATTTGGAATATTAGCTTCAGTTAGACTCACCAATTGACTGAATTTTTAATAAATCAGTCTTTCTCCAAATCCTACCTTCTGCATAAGAAAAAATATAGTTAAATAAGTATTGATTATTTTTACCACCCCTGAATAGTCCAAGTCTTTGATGATGGAGCTAATCTATAATTTCTCTAAGAATATTTATTTTTTTCTTTTAGTTTAATATTATAGTAGATAAAATCTTCCACATGGCTACTTCTACCATAACCCTCCCTGAATGCATCAAGAGCTAGCATGGGTATTCTGCCATTGTCCATAATGTTTATCCTAACTATAAATTCTGAAACTTAAGGAAAAAAAAATCAAGGTGGATATGCAAGTCTACTGGTCTCACAATAATTCTAAATTTGATCAATACACTTAACTACCATTAGCCACAAAATGGGAAATCGATCACAGGGCTTGCTTTGGGGAAAGGGACTCTAAGAATGATATTAACTCATAGGCAGTCTAGAAACTCTTAAAAGGAGTGGATATTTTCTTTTACCAGCACATATCTATTCTAGTAAATGACCATAGTTCCACTTAGAAAGTCCTTCAGGGAAAATGCTATGATAGCATTTAAGTATCCTTCCTCAGATGCACCCAGCTTCTTTTCTAGCATTCTGGTCTGTGAACTTGCTTTACTCTAAAAATGGGATAGTTTTCTCCATAGACTAACTCAGCTTGATTCCTAGCCATTAGTCCTGTCGTTCTTCCTGCTATGTGTATATAGTTCAGGCACCTTTGTGTGGTAGCCATATATTACATTCCTGAGGAAATTGCAGTCTATTGGAAATTGATACCGTGCCCTAAAGTCTGAAACACCCTGGGTGCCAACTTGTCCCCATTTCTTGCTACAGCAATGCAGCCATCTTATTTCTGGCAGTGAAGCAACACCACTTGTCTTCTGCTGCTCAGGATCCAGGCACCTCAATGAAACTGAGAAGACTGGCTTAGGGGCAACACCTCCATGGTCTTTCTTAGCCTACTAGGACAGCACTATGGAGCCCTGTGAGGATCATGTTGCTTCCCTTGTTGATGCATTTCTCAGTGCCCTTGTCAAGGGAGTATTAGTCTGGATGCAAAGTTGTGCAAAACACATATATAAATCTCTTCCAACATGCATGTCCTCTAAAACTTTGAACTCTTTTGTACATATTACGCTGGGAAGGATCTGCAAACCCAGCCCCACAGAACGTAGGCCACTTTGGATGCAAGTTTCTGTCAGTAAGTTGGACAAGCCATTAAAGCCACCTTTACTGTACAAGCTAACTCATTACATCCAGGCTTCCAGGTAAGTATACTCTCTACTTTGGCCCATTCCTGGATTATACTCCATTTTTATTGCTCTGATATCTTAGAATCCATTTCTTCAATATATACTAATATGCATTCTTTCCTTCCTTTGGAGGATAAACTACTTCTAAGTTTCTAAACTTTCCTCCTGTCACATGTTGATGTCTGGTCCTAGTAACAAATCTAGGGGCAACATGAGGGCACTGAGGTGAGTTTTAATGAAATAGACATACTTTGCAAGGCAACTGTCTCAGACTATGTTATTAAGGAGTGTTTAATTAAGAGAAGGTAGCATCTTCAGACATGGGAGTAGGGCAGGTGAGATGTTTTCTCTGGCAAAGAAATGTCAGGGTTATTTAGCAAAGGAGTCTCATCACAATTAACTGCATTTGTGTCCCCTTATACATTCTATGCCAAGTCTCATGGCCTCACACCTTCCCCATCAAATCCCCATTTTTTACATGAGCATTTTAGAGAGAGGCTCTGAATCCAAATTACATGGTAGTTTACACAATCTACACAACTCAATTTGTGCCTGACTATCACAGAGATTAATCCCAGCAGCTTTGGGGACTAGAGACCCTTTAACAATCACCACAGAAATTCTGCTTTCTCTGGCCATGACTTGATCTGAAGGCTGAAAACTAGAGTCTGTCCAAGTCTTTCTAGGAGCACTCATAGTTTCCAGGAGCACTGACCCAACACACAGCCCTTATAGTCATCATTAGTACCATAAAAGTCCTCCAAGTCACTTGAATTTTTAAATAAGCTCTTCATATTCATCAAACTCAGGTGATACTTTGATTGATGGTGATGGCAGACATGCTGTGAAATTGGATTCCCATCTTACATTTGCAAGGAGCTCAGCTCTGCTATCCAGTCTAAGAACAGGACCACAATGACTCTCACAGGCCATTCTGAGGGCCTGCTGACTGAGGCTACTCCTGGTGATGATTTTTATATCAGCAAAGGCCCAGAAGGAAACAGATACCATACACCATAGAGAATACAACATAAAAACTTTTTACCCTAGAGGAGGAAATTTAAAGAGGCAAAAGGTAAACACTAGTTATCAGAGAAGTTAGACAGCCAGGAAGCAATTTCCATGCGTAGGGTAGAGAAGAAAAGAAGGCAGATTTTTAATATTAGAACCTGAATGCTTGGGAGACAGACCCTCTAGGCCTGAGATCTAGACTTCGAGGACAGAGCACTGCCTGACTGCAGAGATACTGGGGCTGAGTTGCTGTGTGTGACACTGGGCTATCAAAGACAGGAGGGGGAATGGCAATGCCAAAGCTGAGGGATTTCAGGAGTACATGACTCATTCAGATACACAAGCAGTCCAGCATGACAGGACATAGAGCGGATGTGGGCATGGTTGGGGAGGAGGCAAAACATAGTCCAGGGAAGTGGTCACAGGGCCTCTCTTTTGTTATGTTGAGGGTTTAGATTTATCTTATAAATAATGGAGAATCACTATAGGGGTTCAAGCAGAAGAGATAAAAACTAGACTTGCATTTGAAAAAGAAAGCACTAGGGACAGGGTGGTGGATTGAGCCCCCATCAGAATATTGCTGCCAGAGTCTGGACAGAAGGAGCTCTGGTGCTTTTTAGGTGAGGATTTTTTTAAGGATTGAGCCAAGATGATGGGTCTCAGAGTCCCATAAAGTTATCACTGGACAATTCTCTGGGACTAAACAGATGATGGCAGAGCAGAGAGGAAAGTAAGGGAGTGAAGGTGACCTCCTGGCTTTGGCATGAGTCCGAGTGTAAGACAGTCTCCCTAGTGTCACACAAGTTCTCACATTATCAGAAATGGCCCCACTAGAGTCTGGGCATGTCTCTTGGCCCTTCCTGGCCTGTCTTCTCAATCTGTGACTGAGCAGCAATATGGGGCTCAGTTGTAGTTAGAAAAGCATCATGATGACTTATTCTAGATGACTCGGGATAGAAGACTCTTGTCTTCTATGTGTGAAAATATAAAACTGAGCCGACTGGATTTTACTTTTTAGGAAACATGAAAACCAGGATTAGAGCTGAACGAGGCTTCTTAATAGTGCCAAATGTTAAATAGCATCTGTTCTAACCAGGCAACATTCCATTGCACTAAAAATCTATCTAAATTCACTGTAATCTTTTTAAACACAGAGAAATGTGGCTTCTATCTTTGCCTCTCTCCTCATCTACCAGTCCCACAAACAATACCTCAGCCATGGCAATGCTGAAAAATGCTGCTATTTGTTGAATGACTGATCTTATAAATAATTTGGAAAAGCCAAAGGACATATATTTTCCTTTCTTTAGCACAGTTTGCTTTTCCAAATAAGATATTCTCAGAAATGTCGTGATAGCATTAAGCTGTTAGCTCTGGCAGCATAAGATACCTTCATCTATAATGTGTCAGTACTAATTAAAATTCTGTGATTAGTATTTCCTTGACATAACTTATGCATATCACGCCTCAAAAGTAATGGACAATTCTCCTATAAGAAATTTGAATATATTCCCACATCGTGGGAATTTACTTCTAGGACAAAGACTAAATCTATTCTAATTTAATATAACTTCAGTTCAGACTTAAAAGTCACATCTTCCCAGTGAGAACTGTTCATGTAACTTCTTTTTAACATTAATTTTCCAGCTTCTTTCTAAGTGTTCTAAATTGAAGAATCATTTTTCCTGGAATTGAATTCCTTTTTCACTAATCCCATTCACTAACATGTTTATCCATATTACATGTAGGAAACATTACCAACTTGTAAATCTCCATCACTGATGCTGGGTTCCAAAGGTGAATAAGGCAGTTCCCTTCCCACAGGAGCTCTAGTGTGAGACAAGCAGTTCCCACTGAGCCTGGAGAATGACTTCTTGGAAGAAGTGCCAGACAAGTTGAGACTGGACAATGAATCATGTTTTTTTAAGACTAGAAAATAATGTAGGCAGGAGCTTGAATTACAAGCAGAAAGAACAGTCAACGGAAAAATCATGGACACTCGTGCAAATGTGTGTGTGCTTGTGTGTGTATGTGTGTGTGTGTGTTTGAAGGGCAGAAGGTTGTACCTTGGGAAAGTCGAGATATCTGTGCAAGTGGATAATAGGACCCACAGGGATTGTTCTGGGAGCAAGAGAGGAAACCAGAGAAGTAGGCTGGAACCACATGCCAAAGGGCCTTATGTGTCTCCCTGAAACCTGCTAGTTGCAAGTAGGGAACAAAAAAAGATATTTAAGAAACCGTGAATGAAGCAGGGATATTGGATTCGAGCTGAAGAGGCTGGAAGCAGGAAGAATAATGAATAGCCCTTATAATAAAAACTGAGACTCCATAGATGTAAGGTCTGTAATGTGCAGGTCTATCCATCTCCCAGATCTCTGCACTTTGTGTTTTCTGCAGCACTCTTAGCAGTTTGGCCACTATCATGAAGTCATTCATGAAGCCTACTGACCTTCTGGAGCAGAAACTTTTTGGGGACCATGTGTGCTTTTTCACATTGTGCCCCTCAGCACGCAGCAGGTTAGGAATGAGTAAAAGAGCAGAGTTGGGTCAGTTTGGAGGATTTAATCCATAGCCGAGGAGCAAGGTCTTGTTAGTTGGCCTCCTGATGCACTTCCCTGACTCTAAGGATAGAGCTAAGGAGGCAGGGCACAGGACTCTGGGTCCCAGCAAAGACCAGGCACCAGTGAACTGAATCACCCTAACTGGGATGCTGGTGGGCAGCTACCATCTGTGGAGTGACTGGCCTGTAGCTGAACTCTGGGACCTGTAGCACGGAGGGACACCCAGTATAACTCAGCTGTATCAGAGGGCTGGATTCTAGAGAGACCAAGGGTTAGGGAAGTCATCCTAAAGTCAAAGGAACACCCAGTGCAGATGGGAGCTGAAGAGGAAGGGCAGTGCATGAGGGGCACAGCTTCTGATTGCAAGGACCCCAGGGGCCTCCGGCTCAGGAACTTAACCCCAAAGAGCCAACAGAAGCCTGAACCCCAGAGAGAACAGGTAACTGAAGATATGACCCTATGCAACCTCTCCTGAGATGGCTGAGCCTGGCAAAGAGCTGTGGGGATGGTGAAATGAGGATGCATTAAATACTACTCAGAGGGAGCCCGTATAGAACAATGATATCAGACCAAGTCCCCTTCAAATAATACATGGATGTCCTTCATCAAACCAAGTAAAGCTGTATGGTTTCCTTCAAAATATGTTTGATACCTGAAAAGAAATATGCTCAGAATACATCTGTCTCTAAACCTGTGGACTGTTCAAAACCTTTAGCTGTTGAAATATAAACTTGGCTCTCTGTGCAGCCTTCAAGGGTGACCTGTGCTCCTGCCATGGCCATAAACTGTGACTTGCTGAGCTGAGATAGTGGGGTGGTGGGAGCCTACAATCCTACTTACTTCCAGATGCACAGGAAGATCACATCACCCTGTCCTAAAGCACAAGAAAAATGACAAATTCAAAAGATTCAAAAAATCTTTATTTCAGGCAGTGTAGACTTTGCCACTGAGAAACAAAAGTATGAGTTAAGAACACGGAATCTGAACCTCGGGGAAATGCATCAATGGTACTGCATTTTCTCTCCTTGCCCTAGGTTGGGTTCATGTTTATTAGAGCAGCTCACATTAGCTAAATGCGGTATATATTTGGACTGGCAGAGAATAATCCTGTGTTTTGATAACTACCATCAAATACAAATTTATGATCACATTCAGAGAGGTTGTCATGCCCTCTGTCCAAGTAACTGAGATAAATGTCTCCTTTATGTGCTGCACATCTCCTGTGCATATTTTCTTCTCCCTACAGCAAGGAAGCAGCCAGGAGCATTTGGATGACCTGAGTGATGCTAAGCTGTGTCAAAGAGATTAGCATTACCGATAGCCTGAATCTCTTCTTCATCAGAAATCAGAGTGCAGCTCACATTTAAACAGCAGACTTTTCCATCACAAGCTGGCAGGGGCTGAGGCAGACTGCTGTGCACCTAGGCATTAGCAATGAAGGATTCTCCCTAGTCCTCTGAGTTTCAGCCCCGCCTCGATTTGCATTCCTGACAAGGAGCCTCGAAGTTGTTCCCTGTGATTGTGTTAATGCTGACATTTCCAGCACACAACAGGATGGAAAGGTCATCAGCTGGCTAATTTTAAAATAGCATTTTGATCACTCATCTTCCTGGAGTGTCAAACCCTGCAGGGCTAGTGGAATTGACATGTACTTATTACCACATTTGGGTTCTTGAAACCAAGCCGGCTAATTTGAAGACCTGTCTTGGTTCAGCTTTTGAAGGCCGCCACTCAGTAGAATAATTCCTTAGAAAGACCCCTATCAGAAGTTGCATGGCTGAAGAGGCTGCAGTCTGTCGCTTTGGAAATGTTAGCATGCTTTCTTGTAAGACAGTCCTATGGAGCCAGGTGATGATAGTAAGTATAATAACAATTTATCAATACTCGTGCTATATCAGATAATAGTATCAATGATCTGATTCAGAGTCTCACAACTCCAACAGGTTGTCTCCCACTGTCTCCTACCTAGAATGTCTCCTGATCTCAATTTTCTACAAGTGAGAAAGTGAGTGGGGAGGTAAAACAACTGTCCAGAGAGGAAAATAAATGGGTTTGAATCTTCTGTATTCAAGGGGTTCCGTAAAAGGGAGTGGATCTTTATTTCTCCACTATGGTCATCATTCCTTTCCCAATTAAAACAACAAAAATGGGGGCAGGCCTTCCCATTGCACCAAAGGTATTTTTACCTTACAGTAAATAGAAAATAAAAGGGTCAAATCCACTTGTGCTGAGCCCTCACCATCTCTCAGCATTGTGGCATGTACGTTCTCTTATTCCATTCTTAAACTGACCCTGAGGGCAGACAGAAGTATTTAGCCCCATTCAAAAAGCAAGCATAATTAGGCTTAAGGTTATTGAATGACTTACACAGGGTTACACAGCTAGTATGTGGCAGAACTTGGATTTTAACCCAGGGCTGCTGGCCTCTACCTACAGTGAGTTTAAGATGTGATTGAATGCCATGAGCTGGACTGCAAAAGGTATGTATTAAAGAAAAGCAGCTGAGCAAAGGAAAATTTCATTTACATACAGTTCATGCATGACTAAAGAAAGCTCTTCTAAAAATGCTTAAAGAAGAAGAGGCCTCTCTCCAGTTTCAAGTGCCTTCTACCATGACTTTGTTTTCAGCTTCTGGGACACAAATAAAAATGAAAGACAGAGAGGTATTAAATAATTATCATTAATAGTAAATGAACAATTGCTGTCATACTTCTACACTAGGCCATTTATTTGTTAAAGCAACTTTACAATCCCTCCCCTTTTGTAGATGAGGAAAACAGAGCTGAGAAAGGCTGAGGGACTTGCCAAGGGCAGAAAAACCCCAGTGTTTCTTGCTCATCAGTCCCCATCTGCCCCATGGGATGCCCAACATCTCTACTATTCCATCTAATTTCCTGCTCCCTAACTCTGGGTCACCTCTCTAACCTAGCCTGGGCTCCAGCCCATGCCTGGTTGGCCCTTGAACAGCCACAAAGAGAATTCAATTTCTGGGGACTACATCTCTATCCCAAGTCCTTGGATCTGAACTTTCTCTTGCCATAGGTTCCTTGCCTGGGGTCCTTCCTTTAACCTAGGGCTTTACCAAATTGTGAAAGCCTGAAGCAATAAATAAATAAATAAATAAATAAATAAATAAATGCCATCCTGATATAGATAAGAAGACTCCAAATATCCACCTGAGAAAGTTCACAGTTCCACTGCCCCTCCTTAGCCTTTTGTTCTATGTAGCAAACTCCCTCTCTCATCCCACATTCAATCTGCCACTCACCCTGGATCCTGGCTTGGTTATCCTTGGGCCATTCATGTGGGCCTACCTTGAAAAGTCACTGTCATGTCATCTATTTCATTATGATGATTAATAGCAACTTCTCCTCTAGTCTTTATTCTTGTGTAAATGAGAACTCTTTCCATCCTATTTGGTAGAAAGCATGGTTTTCTTTCATATAATTGCAACTTGATGATCATTTCTTGCCTCCCAGTAGGAATCTGTTTATTCTTCTGTGTCAGCCTTTTGCTTTGCTATCTAATTTCCATCCATAGTGGTAAAAGACACAGCACATTTCATTTCACCCAATCCTTTAAGAACTAGGTATCACTTTAGTTTCTTGTGAGTTTTATTACTTCTGTGAATTACATAATTACTTTCGCTTATTTTTCTTAGCAGATGAGAAAGTACAAATCTCTGTAATTAAGGCATGAATCCCAAGTGCCAAGATTAAGGATAAACCATGACAGATTTCTAGGGCTCTGGACTCCCCTTCCTAATCCATGATGAGAGGGGTCGTTAGGACAGGCTTGGTGATGTTGCAGTGTCATACAGCCCAGATATGTCTGTGGTTTCAAGCCACAGATTATTTTTCATGCCTGCTACATATACACTGTGGGTCAGAAGTGCTGTGCTCTGCATCTTAGACAACCTCACTCCAGGCCCCAAGTTGATGGGAAACCTGAGCCAGAACTAGGCTGATCTCACAGCTTCTGCCCCAGAGGGACATTTCTGCTCACAATCCCTTGTCCAGGGCTGGTCAGTAACCCTAGGTGGACCAGAGGGGAGATGGCATCCTCTCACAAGGCTTGGGTCAGAATATGATGGATAGCAACTCAGTCTAGCACAGAAGACAAACTCAGTCAGCAACTAGAGAAACTGAGGCATAGGGGGTGACTCGGATTGCCCAGGCCACAGTCACTAACTAGCAGAACCTAGGCTAGAATGAACCTCTGTTTCATCCTAGGCCAGCAAGCATTGTACCCTGACACAAACTCAGTTGTGACAATACAAGTGGCTGGCCATGAGGCTTCTCCTTCATATCCTGCTTTCTGAGGATGCTGCTCCCACACAGGCCTTTAGATTTGGTATTTTCTCATCTGGTCACCAGTTGCTGTAAGACACTTTAGTAAATGGAACTTTTATTACAATGGTGTTAGATGTGAGTGCACATCACTGAATTTCTGAAACACTAGACACCAATAAAGAACCCTACTTGGTCAGCACCCAGTTCCTGGGAGGCAGCACCCAGGCTGGAGGACAGGCCACTGAGCAGCCTGTGGAAAGAGGTCCTCTGGTTCAGAGGAGAGGAAAGCAAAACGATAATGACTGCTGCCTGTTTTGATGTCTGGCATTTTAATTTTATATGTCAATTTGGGTAGCCACAGGGCGCTCAGATTACAGTTTCTGGGTGTATGTGAGGGTTACCTCTGGGTGATAAGAGCATCCAAGTCGGTAGGCTCAGGAAAGCAGAATGCCTGACCTAATGTCTGAGCTTCACCCAATCTGTTGAGAGTCTGAATAGAATAAAAAGGATTTTCCCTTTTTCACCTTGCCTCAAGGCTTAAGATGGTTAATCTCAAATCATCAGCTGCCCTTCAATGAGATTTTCATCACAAGTTCCCCTGGTTCTCAGATCTTTAACCTCAGATTAAACTGACCTTTGGCTTTCCTGGGACTCAAAATTGAGTGACTTCTCAGCCTCCATAATTTCATAAGCCAATTCCCTATGATAAGTCTACGTGAAGACTTGTATAAAGATATGGATGTCTTGACTTATGATGAAGTCACAGCAGAAAAATGCCTCATAAGTTGAAAATATTATAAATCAAAAGGCATTTAATACAGCTGACCTAGAGCCCATGAGAGCTTAGAAGTACAATACACTGTGGAGTATCAGGCCATTCCCCACGTGGGACTGCCATTATGCTCACTGCCAAGAAATAGTATCCTACTGAATACTACTAGATTAGGAAAAGACCAACATTAAAAACTTGAGGCACTATTTCTATTGAATTTGTATAGCTTTTACACCACAGTACAGTCCAAAAATTCCTATATCAGGACTGTCTGTATAGGATCCCACGTCTGTGGGCCACACATCTCTGGAGAGTCTTGACTTGCACATTGTCCCTGTCAATTTTCTTGACCCAGGTGTCTGGGTGTCATTGTCAGAGACAGAGCCAGCTGACCCTCAAAGAGTCATTATTCTCAGACATCAAAGTGACTGGCATGAACTCTGCATGCTTTCTCCACACACAGGCATGTGTGTGGCCATGCTCCATATGGAGACATCAAGGTTTCTCAGTTCTACCTGACAAGGTCAGTGTCATTTATAACCTTTGATGCAGAATGTTGGAGGAAAGGGTGCTGATTGTATGCACAGTGCTTGATCTAGTCAAAAGTGGCTGCATGAATCTCCTGACACACTTGCTCTATAGCCTGTAAACCTAGAAAGATTTGAATGCAGAAAATGTTTTTCTAGTCTCTTTGTTTAAGGCCCACAAAGCCTGAAAGTATTTGGCTTTGAAAATAATGGTGAACCAAAATGTGTTTAGGATATTGTAGTTTCATTCTGGTTGAGGTGTTAATTTAAAATTAGTTCTGAGTAACAGAAACTAGGTTCCAAAAGTGAGACTGTGCACTTCCATCTTTAGATGCTTGGGCTTCCCACCTCCCTATTGCAGTAAGTTCTCCTGGAGGTGACTTCAGTTTCTTGTACATTCCAGTGCAGTAAAGCATGACCTACTCATCAGTTATCTGACATTGCTATGCGTGTTCCCACCTCTGCAGACAGCTTATGTCCAGTGCCTGTCCAACATTCAGGAGAGTCTGTGGTTCCTGTCCTTATGGTGACATCACTCAGAATAAAAGAAAGATAGAACTTGCCTTCAGTGAACCATCAATTCACCCATAAACTTGAGAAGACTCAAGTTGGCTCGTGGTGGATGAGGAAATCTGCTAGGGCCACGCAGAAGCTGAGTACAGAGGCATGCAGATGGCACTGGCAGGCGCTTCCTGCTACAAAAGAATCTGGTGATGAGCATTTTTGAGATAACTAGAGTACAACAAACAGCTCTCCTTTCTAGCTTTTGTGAAATACACGTGGTCATGTCAGCTGCTGGTGTGTCTTCAATCCCAAACTGCCATTTGCAAGTGAAGGAAAAGTGATTGGTGGTTCATCCTCCTTAACATGGTGCTCTCCACAGTCCCAATAGTAAGAGCCTGGGCAGCACCAGCCTGTATGTCACAAGTGACTGCTGGGAACTCTCAGGTGTATTCATCCTCAAGAGCACCTTGGGCCCCAAAGATTTGCTCTGTCAGTGATGTTTGTGGTGAGGAAAATGTCCACACACTGGACCTTATGAAATATATTCTATAAACTGCACTCCCATCTTATATTCCCATTTTTAGGGGATAGTATATATATCATGTGAGAGCCCACAAACTCACAGTCAGCTTTCAGAAGTAAGATGCCATTATTGTAGTAGATGGTTTCCAGGTCTGAGTGGAGAGAAGAGAGGAAACAGTGAGAGGGAAGAGGTCAATCGGGAGACTTATTGGAAAAAGCAAGTTGAATAGTTTGATGGCACAGCTGGGGAGAGGGATGACCAAGTTTTGAAGAGAACAGGTTTGGGGCATTGCCTTAGCTGAGCCTGGAAACAATGCTATGCCACATGAAGGAGGAGCAGTCAGAAAAAAGAAGGCAAATGAGAGAGTTCCAGAAAAAGAGGGTTGGACACTCCTTGGCTTGTACTTTCCATCACCTTCCTGCTTTAAGCTCCCTGGGAAATGACTCCAACTCCTTGTATATTCTCCAAGTGCACTGTCTGATACAGAGGAAGGATCTCTGAGGTCAGCTCACCAGCCTGGGCCTTGGAAGTATGGGCCAGTGACTTTTCCACTTTGATGCCCCTGGCTACAGATGCAATGTCCATTGTATTTGCCTCCAGGGGCCAAGACAGTGCTAGATGCCTGAGTGGGTCCTCAGAACCCATTCCTGAAAGCAGATCTGGGTACTTCAGGTTATAGAATGGAGCTCAATAGGTCCTGGTGACATTGTCAATGACAGCACCAATGGCAAGGCTGCCAGTGACTGTGGGCTGCCTACCTTCTCTAACCCAGGCCCTGGGCAGTGTAGACAGAATTACTCCTTATTAAAAGAATCATACAAAGTGGAAGTCAGAGAAACAAGTGCTCCAAGAGTTGAAATATCTGCTTGAGGCCACACCTCTGGGGTTCCAGAGTTGGGATTTGATGCCTAGTTTACCCATTTCAATCCCTAGACTGTGTGATGTTCCTTCCTCTCTTCTTCCTTTTCTTTTTTCCTTTTTCCTCCCTCACTTCCTCCCTTTGTTCCTCTCTTCCTTCCCTTTCTCCTTTCTCCATTACAAGGTTAGTAAGAGAAATTAGTTAAGAGAAGGTTAGTTAGCAAGATAAGTTAAGAGAAATTCAAGAGTTTGAACTTCCTGGGAAAACTTGGTCCATGTGCCAAGCTATAATACACAAAGTTCACTCTTTCCAGGAATCACAGGTCTTTCATGCTGGGCTCTTGACCTCTGAGCTGCAGAACTACTGTGTGCTCTCTTCAGGGTGTGCAGGTCCTTGTCCTGTGTAGTTTGGCCCCTGACTCTTCTGCAGCCTGGGTCATTGTCTCATCATCCTCCCAAGGTCAGCAGAGATACTCAGGCTGCTGCCTCTTCCTATGAAACACAGTTGACTTTGTGAGGGGCACCTCAGAGCCATGTTTATCAACCTCTGAGCCAAATTGCCTTATAGGAAAACTCACCTGGTTGGGGGGTAGATTGTTTTTGTTTCTAGTTTTCTTCTCCTCTCTTAGTCTGAAAAAATAAATTGGATTGACTGTCTACTGGTCCCAAAGCCTCCTCAACACATTTCACTCCAATCCTTGAAATGAAGTTGGAAGGATCAATTTCAGTCCCCCAGGGGTTACAGGACCAAGGACATAGACAGCTCTGTATCTCTTCCTACTTGCTGTGTGCCTACAGATTGTCTCTATTCCTTTGTTTCTTCTTGCTCCTCCTTGATTTTTTTATATGTGTGTCCCAGTTAAGTACCTTTGCATTTTAGTTTTCAGGAGCTTGCATGTTGTGAAGGATTTGCGTGAGTCTGAAGTATATTCAGCACAGGAAGAGCAGTGTACCTATGTCCCAGGAATGGGCAGGAAGTCTGATGGCACTAGGAACCTCTATACTTTGGGGAGACAATGTGAGTGCCATGGATCAGGTACAGGACAGCTGGATTTAGCATGGTGGAAACAGATTGCTTTTGCACCATCTGAGAGTATTTGTACAGAAAGCTGGGTGGGGGTGTACAGCAGCCCTGGGCTGTGCTGGGCCAGGAGCCCAGGTCCTGTTGTCCAGTTCAAGGTGCTCTCCCATCCTCTGCTCGATGGACTACAGCAGAGCTCCATTAACCTCTCTTCTGATTGTCTAGCTGCCTCCTCATTGGACTCTGTCAAGAAAATGTGCCAACAAGAAGCTGCTGACCTGGAAGACCTTGCTCAGAAATGAAAGTAACTTCCTGTATACAAGTTGATGTTGAGCTTTCACAACACTATGGGGCCTGCTTCTCGTAACTTACAAGCTCCTCCTCAAGATTTGGGTCCCAGCCCTCCCCCAACAGATCCCTCCTCTGTCTCTGAGATCAGCTGCAGCTGGGCAGCAACACCCCATCTGGGGTCCTCCTCTGTGGGAATCCCTGTTTGGGTTCGAAGAGCTAATATGCCAATCTCTTCCTTGATTTCCTCTGCCAGGGATGCTGACTGCCTCATCCATTACTACTTCCATGACTCTTCAGTGTCTTCCACTTATCAGCCATCCAGGTAACAGTTCCACACAAATCAACAGCTCTTTTTGAAAAATTATCTCTGTTTAATGGCTGGTGCAGATTTTACCTCCTGACCAGCCTCCAAATGATATAAAGCTTATATGAAAATTGCTCCTGCTGTAAGAAATAAATCACAGCGGGGAGGAGTCATGGTGTCAGGATTAAACATGGGTTTGCCATCAGTTAAACACTGGGTGCCTGCCACAGGGCTCTCAAAAAGTGACTAAGTCTTCTGTCTGTTCTTGATCAAGTCTGCAAAGTTGGGATCAGTTTCTTAGAGTTGTACTGAGAATCAAGACAAATAAAACCAAGCACCAGACTCATCCCTGGGAGGAAAAGAAAAAAAACACTAACCAAACATCAGCTATCAATATTATTGTTGTTGTTATAAACTATATAAAAGTAGTACAATACGTTTTTTCCTTTTCAAAATTAATTTTATTGGTACATTTTAGGTATACAATATAATGACATTCATCATTGAAAATTTG
>NW_004624737.1:16118676-16152151 GCF_000247695.1 Heterocephalus glaber
CTCTCTCTCTCTCTCTCTCTCTCTCTCTCTCTCTCTCTCTCTCTCTCTCTCTCTCTTTCTCTCGGAGGGATGGTCATGTGAGGATGTGAGGACCCAGCCAGAAAGTGGGCAACTGCCAGCCAAGGAGAGCGATCTCAGAGGAAACTACCTATGCTGGCCCTAGCTCTTGGACTTCCAGCCTTTAGAACTATGAGAAAATGTCTGTTTCAACTCCTTCATCTGGGTTATTTTGTTTTGGCCTCCTGAGCAATGGTTACAGTATTGGCATGGAGAAATAAAGCTCGGCATTTTTTCAAAAGCTACCTTAGCTATATGGAGTCTCTGACCTGCACAAGTGAGGGCTTTCCAGTGCCTGTGCACATGTCAGACTCTGCAGTTCAAATACCTCCCAATGAATTATGACATGGCTCTGTAATCCTTCATTCTGAAGCATCTAATCTCATACTAAACTCATTTGTAAATTATTAATTTAGCTCATGGTAATTTTAGCTGTATAATTTCTATTTATGTTTTTTAAGGGATATTAAGTATCTGATGAATGCTTCATCCTTTTCTCTATATCCTCAATTATATGAATCATAGCTATTTTAGGCTTCCTGTCTCTAATTATTCAGTACTGATTTTTAGCAAATGTTGTATTATTGATTGGACTTTGCAGATAAAAAGAAATTTTAGAGGCTCTCACCAGAGAGCTTCCTTCCTCCAGAGAAGTTAGGCTTTGTCTGGCATGTGGGAAACCTTCAGACACAGGGGGCCTGTCACCTCATGGGGACCACAGGGATCCTGTCAAGAATGAGGAACCCCTTCAGATCACAGTGGTCATGTCAGGCACTGACCTGTGAGACTTTGGTGAGAAATAAGGAAAGGTAGAGGTTTTCAGTTGAGGTCAGATGCCCTAGGTTCAAATCTTAGCTCTTTCTCCCACTGATTGGTGAGCTTGTTTCCCATTCTGAGACACAGCTGTAGTCCTGACACCTTCCCATGGTGAAAGTGAGTGAGCTCCCAGCAAAAGCTCCGCAAACAGCACCTGGCACAGAGCAGCATCCAATACTTGCTGATTGGGGCCCAAGATAGACACAATGGCCTTGTCTTACCTTCGGATGGATCAGCATGATGTTAAAGGCAACTTTTGAGACCATACACCTTCCTTACGTGGCTGGGTCTTCTGATGAAGCAACAGGTATGAAAGTGCTGCTTCTCTCTTCTCTGTCACAGCAGGCTCAAGGTGTGACTATGAAGGTTTTTCTGCTCCATGTCTCCCCTGGGAAAAGTAGAGCAGAGTCAGTGGGTAACCTTCAGACCACAGGGGTCCTGTCAAGAATGAGGAACCCAGAGGGCCAGGGATTTAGCTCAGTGGTTCTGCCACCTGCCCCATAAGCACAAGGACCCGAGTTGGATCCCTGGTACCAAAAAAAAAAAAAAAAAGAATGAGGAGCCCAGTCCTGTGTCACCAGGGATTGAGTAGCTGAGGTAGGATGAGGCATAACCATATCGTCTTGTCGCCTAGGAGGGAAAGCACAAAAAACTGGCAGTGATCAAGGTTACAGGAAGGTTTTCATGTGACTTAGACACTTGTGACCCAATGATCCCAACCTCTGAACGTGGAGGCATTTCCATGGAAACAAGACATCATGCAAACACAGGGCCAATGGCCCACATCCCACCACTGTTAATGCCCCACTCTGCTACCCTGAGTGGAACAGCTGGCCTTCTGGGGCTCTGTGTCCTCATTACTGGAACAAGATATTAGACTTGAGAATTTTATAGTCCTTTCTGGTCTAACCTCTATGATGCTAAAATAAACCGGTTACAAAATTTCCCTGTCCTATCTAAGAATGCACAAAATACAATTTAATGCAAGAATTTCATTTTTTAAAAAAAGATACCAACTTGCTAACCTGCTGTTTAATGATTTATTGTGTTTTGTGACCCTATTTTACTGTGATTACTAAGTGAATACAGAAGCTGGTTTGGATTCTTGTCTCACGCTGTCTCACTTCACCCTACCCTGCATGAAAATAGGGGTCAGAGATATTAGGGGAGTCATGAAGATTAGCAACATTTATGTAAATGCCTTGGATAGTGAGACACATCAAAGACCCTCAGTAAAGTACAGCATCCTCATCCTTCAAAGTGGGCAACGAGAGGTCACTCTAAGCATAGTATTCCACACTGTTAGAATACTGCATGTACTTTCTGACTTGTGGGTTTTCTTTATTGAAATTAAAAATAAATAAATATCATGAAGGAAATTCTATATATCCCAAATAGTCAACTAAATCACTTCTGAGCTTTGAGGACTTGAAGTTCTATGCCATAAATGTAAGAATCTCTGAAAAAGATAATCTGTTTTAAAATTATCATCTGGTTGGAAATCAATAAATTGCAAGTCATAATGAGGAAAGGGATCCAGAGATAGCCTCCCAGGGGACATTTTCCCATACACAAGTCTCAGGTTGACTCATGGCTTCACATTCTAGGAAAATAAGTCAAGCAATTCCAAAGAGGCCTGTCAGCTCTATGTTGGTTTTTAGTACATTCCGGAAGAGCCTTTAATATAATTTATGAAAAGAAGTGCTACTAGTGGAGGAATGAAAACAGACAAACACTCAAGCAGGAGACCTGGGTTTCCCCTGGCCACATCACTCTGGGAGGAGGCTGTGAGTCTTGGCCACTCTGCCACTCAGAGAAACTCAAAGTTGCTGTGCTCAGGACAGCCTGGCAGGTCTCAAAACTTTGGCTCCAGCTGCTTGGTGGAGGTCCCTTCCTGAACATCCTTCTGTAATGAGATCAGCATCCTAACTGGCAAAGTGAACAGCGGACCATTGATAGGCAAAGGACTTACTGATGTTATCATAAGAAACATGGCTTGGACTTTATAACTTGGCATTTGATTTGCTTTGGAAAGAAATTCACACATAAATTAATTTGGATATTAATGCAACATGAAAAGGGATTTTAAAAATGTTTTTTCCATTTTAAATGACAGATCTAAAGAATGTTGTGAAATGAATGTTATTCATATCAAAGGAAATTCTGAGACTATTTGTTCAAAATAAACCTGGGCCTGTTCTGGGGAGGAACATATAAAGGTCCTGGGGTAAGGCTTTTCTTGGAGTGCTCAAGAAAGAGTAAGAATGTGCTCTTTTATACCCAACCACAATCCCAGAGCTATGAGCAGTGCCAGATGCATCATAGGAATTATTAAACACTTGCTGAATTTGTAAGTGAAGTTTTATGCACTGAATAAACTGCTGCTTAATGCAATGAATGTGCACCACTTTCTAGATGCTGACATTACCAAAGGAATGACCAATCCCTTCCTGCAAGTCCTTGAGGCATTGTGGAAGCAACAATACATATGTAGAAAAGAATGACATATAACAAGAAAGCAACCACTAGAGAAAGCAAATACTGCTTCACAGTCTCAAAATTTCTCAAAGCAATTGCCAATTACTGTGAATAAATGAAGACAAGATTTTGCTAGTCTTACTATTGGTGAATCTCTACACGAGACAGGAAAATGGTGACGATCTCTACAGTCTACATAGAAGAGGGGTAGGAGTCGTCCTCGAGGTACCCAGCAGCAGGCAAGGTGAGGGGCCAAGACTCCTCCTCCGGTCAAAGCTGACCTGTGGTGAAATTGAGTTTCCTCAAGACTATTTGGAAGTACACAATTCAGAAAAGCAATTTCAGCAGTATTTACAGATGTCATCTGTCTGATTTACTGCCATCCTTCATCTGAGAAATAGCTTTGTGGCATTTACTGACAGGCTGCAGACCGACATGGAAGCTTCCCTTTCCCCCTGCAAGATACTTGTCAATGGAGTCTCTTCACTCTCATTCTTAAGCACATTCCAGGAGACAAAGGTTACTTTCAAGTGTATAACTAACATTCTTCTAGTGTGATTCTTTCTTCAACTTTCTACTCAGGCTTACAGACAATTTTTAAAGAAAAATAAATGTAACAGAATTGCAGATTGATTTGCATAGGCTATTGAGAACCACAGGGGGGGAAAGAAAGTAGAAAAACACTTACATCCAAGGTGATGGGAATTATTTTCACCTGATGAGCATTGTTCACGGTCAATGATGGCATAGGGCAGTTGGCACAGATTTGGAACTGGATCCACACATAAAGCATTCTCCTAGGTATCTCCTGAGGTTTGGCCACAGGTTCTTACTTGAGATAAGTATCGCAGCAGGGATGCAAAGCAGGTTTTGAGAAGGGCATCGGGTGGCTTCTGTTGCTCAAAACCTCCATTCTGCTGTCCTGGGCTGCTGTAGCCATGGACTAAGTGGATTATGGTGAGCTAAGCATGTTATCTTACAGCTCTGGAGACCAGGAGCCTGAAACCATTGTTTTGGCAGAGTACCTTCTGCAGGCTCTCAAGATTGTTCTTGGGTTCATTCAGCTCTTGGTAGTGCCTTGGCTTGTGGCCACATCACTCCAGTCTTGGCCCATCATCACCTGTCATTTGCTTCTTTATGTTCTCCTCTTCTCTTCTATGGGGATTCTTGGGACTAGATTTAGGGCACAACCACATAGTTCAGCATGATCCCATCATGAGATCCTTCCATTACATCTGTAAGGCCCCATTTCAAAATTAGGCTACATTCACAAGTGTCAGAGATTAGGTTTAGATCTATTAGTTGGTGCAATCTTTGAGGCCCACTAGATAGTGTGACTGTTCTGAAATCTTATACTCAGAGACTATGGCCAGTGCATACAGAAGTCCTTCAAACTGAGAAGGACCCCAGGCTTTGTAGAGGGCAGGCTTCACCCTCCAAAGCAGTATCCACAGATGTCCTTGGAACAGACTAGCAGGGAAGCTACTTCTCCAAGTGAGCATTGGCTCCTGCTGGTTATGATCCACTCCCTCTGCTCCTGGGTCCCATTGTGTCTGGACACTGCCCTGGGTGGAACTGAGCCCTACTGGATTTTCTCATGGTTAGAGACCATGGTTGATTCAGAGAAACAGTTCCTCCTGTTGAGCACCTGGCCAGCATCATTGTTAGTAGGTTTTCAATTATTCATTCCACAGTGTCTTGTTTGCCTGGTGTAGACATTGGAGTGGGAAGGGACAAGCACCACCCAAAAGAATGCATAAACAGACTGTGAATTGTGAATGAGCAGGGCATGAGCAATAGCGGGGAAGGAGGCACAGGAATGCAGGTGGTCAAGGACGTCCGTACTGGAGTTGAGCCATGTTCACTGCAACCTGCTGCCCCAGTGCATCCTCTGCTGAGAGTGGACTGGCTGTAGGGAAGGCCCTTCGTTCTGCCCAGTGGGAAGTAGTGGGCAAATCCCAACTCCCTTGCTTCTGCAGGTGACAATTCTAAGGCATATTCTATACCTAGGGGCAGCAAACTGCAGCCTGTGCACTCAATTGGTCCACCATCTAGTTAATTTTATTGGAACACAGCCACTATTTCTTTGGGCATTGGAGATGGCTACTTTCACACTGTGAGACAAAGAAGTAGTTGCCACCAACACACTGTGGGCTGCAAGACTAAAACATTAGCTATCTTGCCCTTTATTGGAAGTTGCCTAATCCCTGATCTATAATCTACCACCTTTCAGGGTCCCACAGGCCTGATCCCTCTACCCACAGTGATAATCAGCTCATAATCCCAGGATATGCAGCCCTTCCTTGGCTGGCCTCATTCTGTACTCCAGCAGGGGCTCCAAGGGTCCCTTCCCAAACAGTTGGCTCTCTCTTATGGGTACTGGATCCACAGGTTCAATCACTGACCAAAAATATTTTTTAAAAAAAGTTCCTGAAGGTTGTAAACTGTGAATCTTGAATTTGCATCACACCAAGGACTGTGCTGAATCCACAGGAATGCCAAGACATGCAGACCCACCCATCACAGCCTCTG
This sequence comes from Heterocephalus glaber, assembly GCF_000247695.1. The sequence continues at coordinate 16,124,560 of NW_004624737.1, forward strand.
TACTGTACTGCTTGGACCTGCAGTCTCTCCAGCTCTCAGGGTTGAGTCTCCCTGGCCTCACATTTCCTCCCTGTGCTATGAAGTCAGGTTTGCCCAGGATGCATCTGTACAGGTTATGTAAAGTTTTCCCTCTGTCTTTGTTCTCTAAACAATTCAGCATGACAACTATTCACACAGCATTTATTCTGTGTTGGGTATTATAAGTCATTGAGAGAATGTTTAAAATATGCAAAAGGCTGTGCATAGGTTTTTATGCAAATACCCTACCGTTTAATGTAAGGATCTTGACACCAAGGATTTGGGTGTCCTGGGTGGGTACTGGAAACAATCCTCTACAGTTTCTAATGGACAATTGTACACACACCCACACTAGGCCTTGGGAGCTGCTTCCAGGGGGCCTGCTAGAAGAGGCCTGAGGAGCTAAGAACCTCTTAAGACCCTCACAGGTGGAAGATGACTACAGGGGGCACCCATGGGTGGAATGATCATTGAGACAGAGGTAGCAGCAGTGTGGGAGGGTGGCCCAGAGATGGGATGGACTATCCTGGAAGTCAGAGTGGAGGCGGTGACAAGCTTGACTGTGAGCCTGGCACAGTCCAGGGGATGATTCTTGTGTATGAGAGAGGCCATGCCGCAGGTCCAGATGGCCAGAGAACAGTGAGCTTGGGTGGACTGCTCCCTAAAGGCCCACCTATGACCTGCCATCCCAGCAGGGGGCCAAGCAGGCTGCTTCCCTCCCTCCTGCTCTCAGCAGCCCCATCTTGGATTCACCCAGTGAAGTGTTCAGAGGTAGGCTTTTCTCCAATACACCTATTATTTTAGTTAAAAGATGGAGACACAGAAGGTTTCTTTCAGCCAAACTGAGTATGTGCCTCAATCTTTCCCTCATCAGCAATGGCTGGGCTTACTTCTAAGTGTCCTGAGTACAGGAACCCTTTGTTCTTCTCTATTCTACCCATCTACTTCCCATATCATGGGCAATGGCCACAGAACTGTCTTAGGCCACCATCTCCCAGTCGGCATAAGCTCACACTCTATGGATGTCCTGAGCCACAGTAGATAGGATCCTGGGTAATCTGCACTCGAACCTTGCTCCAGTAAAATTGACCCTCAGGTTCAGTGTTAAGGTGGCAGGAGACCAAAAGAGCCATTCTCTGGAAAAGAAGAGAGGAGAGCTACACACCTGTGCCATAAAATTGGCAGGGGCACCAAGGTGGGAGCCTGAACTTTATGAAATTGTGGGTTTTCTTGCTATGCAAATTAAAGCATTTTCTAGGGCAGCTGCAATGTCTTTATAAAAGTAAGCTTCTCATGGATGAAATTATAATTTTCCATCACAGAGAAGAGCTTTTGTTCGGGCACCAGAAACAATGTGGCTGGAAAGTAATGTTCCACCCTGAGTCAAGGGAGGTTCTGCCACATTTCCCCATGGGGCCACCTCCACCCAAGGAGGTATGGCCAACAGGGTGGGGAAAGGCTGCACAAAAGATAAAGTCAAGGTGAGAATTTACTTTGAGTTATAAAAGCAATATTTTAATAGAGAAGAAAATCCAAAAACCGGTAGAATAGCATGCCTGAATGTTGGCGCCATGCTGAGAATCATTGCATCCTCATAGAGCTCAGCAAACTCACTGCACCTTTGCCATGCTGCTGAGAGCTCATCATCTCTAGACAGATGTCCCTGGGGTGGTTCTCAGCACATGTCAGACACCTGTGTGGGGTGAGACCCTGGCCTCCTGTGGAGTCAGATCCCCCTGCTCCCTTCCCATACTCCCTGGAAGGGAAGGGATGCAATGTGGTGCTAAGTAGCACTCCTTGCTCTTTGGTAGGGAGCAGACAGAGAAGAGGGCCTTTATGTGTTCTTTTCTAAGAATTGTTTGCTTTTCTTTCAAATCATTTGAAGATTGTACTTTTGGAGAAAATGTCGATTTGAAGTTGTTCTGTGTTAAAGGATTGGTTTTCTTGCCTTTTAATAAACCAATCATCTTTCCACATTTCATGTGGAAATGGGGACCTTCCATGACTAAACATTACTCAGCTGTTTCTGCTCAGATTTCTCTGCAGCTTCAGATCAGCCCCATCTGCTCAAGGAAGTAAAGAAGCAGCAGCATTCAGACCCTGGAAAGCCCTTCCAGAGGATTCTTGTAGCCCTAAGAAAACAACTTGTCAAAAGTCTTGGATTCATGGTATATATCAAAGGTTCCATCTTCAGTATCAGGAACTTGTTGATTCTACTTGCTGCTCATCTTCCTCCAAAGAAGTGCTCATTATTTACATGCCTTGTTCCTTAGCTGTCATTATGAGATAAATATTGAAAATATCAACTTCCATATAAAATAAAATAGAAGTGATCCATAACTAAGGACATCATCATATCATTGTTTCAAAAATTTTTTAAAGTTGTCGTTCTTTTTCTGCACCCAATATCACAGCCTATGGCAGTGGAGTGAAAAGAATGCATTAAAGTGTGTGAGCACATATGTGTGTGGAGTGGTGCCTGTCAGTCTTGAAGGATAACAGTCTTGATAGCTGTTTACCAGGAATGGCTACATCTGATCTAATATTATTCTGGCACTAGGACACAGACCTTAAGAATAGTTTCGCTTCTAAATGGTTTTGACCACCCCCAGCTGGATGTTCTTCTCCTATGCCAAGAGTTAGAGTTGTGTCTGTTGGGATAGTGAAGAATATACATGGGCTCAGGGAATCCCAAACAACAGGTGCAAGATGCCATGACCCACAGTGCACCACTCAGATCAAGAATATAAGCAAAACAAAGCATGTGAACTGGTGTGTGCACACAGAAGTGTGTGTGTGTGTGTGTCTGTGTGTGTGTGGTAGATGTTTTAAAACTCCTTGAGACTGGATAGGAGGAACTATGAGGGCAGAATGGTGATCAGAGACAAAGCTGCTACTGGTTTCCTCAAAGAGTAGCTTGTGTACAAGATCAGGTGTGGAAACAAAGATTTATCTTCCTCATTTATCTTCCTCCTTTCTCTTGCTCAAATGATCTGACTAGGACTTCCAGTATTATGTTGAACAGTGAAACTGGGTATCTTTGAAGACTCCAAAAAAACTGTTAGAATGAATAAACAAGTTTAGGAATGTTGTAGGATATGAAATCAACACGTGAAAATTAGTAGTCTTTCTATATGTTAGTAGTGATCTAAAAAAGTCATCAAGAGAAAAATCCCTCTTAAAATAGCTACAGATTTTTAATCTGTAAATTTAACCAAGGAGGTGAAAAAATCTCTACAATCAAAGCTACAAAACACTGATGAAAAATTGAAGAGGGCAAAAGTAAATGTAATGATATCCCATATTTATGCATTGGACAAACTAATTTGTTAAAATGTCCATACTACCCAAAACAATCTGCAGATTCAACACAACTCCCACTGAAATACCAATGTCATTTTTCACAGAAATAGAAAAACCATCCTGAAATTTATATAGAAACATAAATGACCTGAGTAGCCAAAGCAATCCTGAGCAAAAAGAACAAAGTTGAAGGCACTACAATATCTGATTTCAAAATATACTACAAAGCTGTGGTAGCAGCCTGACATTGGCATAAAAAAATCACACCAATGGAACACAATAGAAAGTCCAGAAATAAGCCCATAAATTTACAGTGAACTGATTGTTGACAAAGAAGAGAAGAACAGATTCTATAATAAATTGTGTTAGAAAAAGTGTAGGTCCATCTGCAGAAGAGTGAAGCTTTACCTCTCATCAGTTACAAATGTCAATTCAAAATGAATTATGCTTGATGTAAACATTAAACTAACAGAAAAAGCACAGGAGAAAATTTTCATTCTTTTTTTTCTTACAGTACTACAGATTTAACCCAAAGCATTCTTACTGAGCTACATTCCCTGACCTTTTTTGTAATTTTTATTTTGAGGCAGGATCTTGCTAAGTTGTTCAATTGTCTAGGCTTAACATGACCTTGCAATTTTCCTGCCTCAATCTTCCAAAGTGCTGGGATTATAGGTGTGCATCACCACATCTAACTTGTGCAGGAGAAATTCTTCAGGACATTAGTCTTGGCAAAAATTTTTTTAATATGACCCCAAAGAAACAGGGAAAAAAGCAAAACTGCCAAAGGGATTGCATCAAACTCAAAAGCTTCTACACAGCAAAGGAAACTGTGGAAATATCTAAGAGGCAATTTACAGAATGGGAGAAAATATCTACAAACAAGGAATTAATATCTGGAATATGTATAAGGAACACAAGGAACCTAATAACTCCAAAAAGAAAACCCAATTAAAGAACAGGTTAAAGGTATTTTATATTTCTCAAAACAAGGCACACAAATGACCACAATTATATGAAAATAATGTTCAGCATCACTAACCATCTGAGAAATTCAAATCAAACTCAAAATGAGATACTTACTGACCCCAGTTAGAAGGATTCTTATCAAAACGACAAGATAAAACAAATGTTGATAAGTATGCAGAGAAGGGAGGACTCTTACACACTCATAGTGGGAATGTACATTAGTATAGCCATTATGGAGAACAGTATGGAAGTTCCTCGGAAACTAAAAATAGAGATAACCTGTACTCCTGTGTTTATTGAAGCGCTATTTACTATAGTCAGGACATGGATCAACCTAAATGTCTATCAATGGATGAATGGGTAAAGAAAATGTGGTACATGAACACAATACTATTCATCCATAGAAACAATGAAATCCTGATGTTTGCAATAATATGGATAGACCTGGAGGTCATTGTGTTATGTGAAAAAGATAGGGACAGAAATAAAAACAGCACATAATCCTACGCACCAGTAGATTCTATAAAAGGTGATCTCATAGTAGTTGAGAGTAGAATAGTGCTAACTAGGTACTTGGGACAATAGGGGGATAGGAAATAAGGAGAATTTGGTTATCAGGTACAGTGTTACAGTTGGATAGAAGGAATAAACTCTAAATGTTCTACTGCACAGTAGGGTAAGTATAGTTAACATTAAGGCATTGTATACCTCAAAATAGTTACAGAAAATTTTGAATGTACTTACCATGAAGAAATGAAAAAAACCTTAAGATGATAAATATGCTAATTACTCTGAGTTGGTGGGTATCTAATGTATACATGAAGCATCAGTTTGCACTTCATAAACATGTACAAATATTATCTGTCAATCAAAAAACACTTTAAAAAAGCAGTCTAATTTTAGAAAGTAGAAAATTTAATGTTACCCTGTGAGCACGAGCTCAGAGTTTGGAATCAGAGAGCACAGGATTTACTCTGTCCCACAACTGGCTGACTCCGTGACCTTAGACACCACTTCTTGTAGAAATTAGATTACCCTCTGTCAAATGGGATAGATAAAGACATCCTTTCAGATAAGAGTAGTTAAGAAGATAATGTGTATTAAATGCTTAGCTCAATGTCTGACATGTTATACGTGATTTTAAAATATCATTTGTAACTGCTCTCTGATGTTTAGTTCTAACAGACTTTATTGTTTTAGAACAGTTTCAGATTTACAGAAAAGCTGAGCAGATGGTACCAAGAGTTCCCATATGAACTGTACCTGGCTTCCTTTGCTCATACCATCTTACATGTGTACGCTACCTTTGTAACAATTAACAAAAGAGCATCAGCACATTGTCACTAGCTACCCTGCATAGTTTATTCATATTACCAGTCTGTTTACCATGTCCCTTTTCTCTCCCAGGACACCATATTCCATTTACTGCTGTGTCTCTTTTGGCTCCTATTGGCTGAGACAGTTTGTCAGATTTTAGGACTTGGGAAATTTTAGAGTACTGGCCATATATCTTGTAGAATATTCCAATCCTATAATTTGATAACCTTTTCTCATGGCTGGTCTGGGGATCTAAGTTCTGGAGAGAAAGACTATAAAGGCGAAGTGTCATTATCATCACATCATATCAGAAATCTATACTATCAATACTACTTCCTTCATTTGTTGTTGACCTTGATCACCTGGCTGTCAAGTTGCTTCAGTATAAAGTTATGCTCTCCCCCTCATTTGGACATCTTACACTTTGGAAGGAATTCATTGTGTGCAGCATAAACTTAACATGTGGAAATTTAAGCCACATAAATCATTTTGAATTTTTCCTGTGTGAGATATTTTCTTCTTATTTGTAACTTATTTATGTGTTTATTATATATATATATATATATATATATGGATTTGTGAATGTATATAAATTATAGGGAGGGTTATTTTCCAGTATTACTTAATTTTGTTATTTAAATTATTCCTACTTTAGTCACTTGGCAATCTTTAGCTCCTATGCAGCTTTGAAACATCTCTGTATGTGTGCACATGTATCCATCTGTATCCATATTAAGGTAATCATGACTTCTTACTGATGTTTTCATCTTAAATTCCTTGTCACACTGTTGTTCTAGTCTCCTTCTCTCAAGTGTAATCCCACTCTAACAATGAGGAAACTAGCACTCCCCATCAGTCATCCAGTGACTTGCTTAATAATGACCACATGTACAACAGTATTATATTTGTCAACCATAATCCACTAGAAAAACCTTTATCAACTAATGTACAGTAATATATGTGGATGCTTTTGCCTTTAAACTTACAGATTCTATGTGTTTCCAAAGTTTCTGATTAATGACTTCCTTCATCAGCCTTTCAGTGAGGATGCTTCATACATTTGTGCAATTTCTATTGTCATACTCTAATTCTACCCTGCTATCCCCAACTATGTGATTAATTTTTAAAAATTCATTTAAGCCAGATGTGGTGATACACACCTGTAATCCCAACACCTTGCAGGCTGAAGCAGGAGGATTACCATGAATTCGAGGACAGCCTGAACTACATAGAAAGACCCTATGTCAAAAATCAAAACAAAAATATTTATATATATTAAGATTCAATCTTTGTTCTGTAAAGTTCAGTGAGTTTGGACAAATAAAAAATCTCATTTGTAGAACATTGTGGCTCTGTACAGAAAGGCTTCTGCATTTCTCATCTTCAACCCTTCCCCTCCTATGCCACGCCCTGGCAATCACTGACCTGACTCTACAGGTTTTCCTATTCCCAAACATCACACAATTGGGATCATAGAGTATACAGACTCTTCAGAATAACCTCTTTTATTTAAAGATATGCATCTAAGTTTTCTCTATATCTTTTAAGCTTAATAACTCATTTCTTTTTAGTGCTCAATGATGTTTCATTTCACTGTACCAGTTTCTTTATGTATTCATTTATTGAAGAACATCTTGGTTGCTTCCAGTATGAACAATGCTACTATAAACTTTCCTTTTGTGAACTTTTGCATGATGATAAATTTTCAAAATTAGTTGTGTGGATGTTACAAATACAACTGTTAGAGTCCAGGGATTTAGCTCAGTGGTTCCGACACCTGCCTGACAAGCGCAAGGTCCCGAGTTTGATCCCTGGTACCAAAAAAAAAAAAAAAAAAGAAAGAAAGAATACAACTGTTAGATTGTATGATAAGACAATATCTATCTTTTTAAGAAACTATCAAAGTGCCTTCCAAGGTGCCTGTACCATTCAATATTCCAGCAATGGGGAGAGTTCCTGTCACACATTCTTATCAACTTCTGTTGTTGTCTGATTGTTACTATTCTGTATTCACACTAGAATGGACAGTATTTCATACTGGTATTTCATTGTTGTTTTAATTTTCACTTTCCTAACACAAACTGGAACATTTTTATATGATTATATGTCACCTGCTGGGGATTTAGCTCAGTGGTTCCTCCATCTGCCTTGCAAGCACAAGGTCCTGAATTTGATCCCCAGGACACACACACACACAAAAAAACATGGCTATATGATTATATGTCATGTATATTTCACCTTTGTTTGTTTGTTTTGTTTTTTGTGCCAGGGATCGAACTCGGGTCCTTGCTCTTGTACAGCAGACGGTGAAACCACTGAGTTAAATCCCCGGCCCTAAAAAGGGCCATATATATTTTCTTTTTTTTTTTAGTATCAGGGATTGAACTCGGGTCCTTGCGCTTGCGCAGCAGGCAGCGAAACTACTGAGCTAAATCCCCAGCCCTATTTCACCTTTGATAAAGTGTCTGTTGAGATTTTTTTTGTTCATTTTCCAAAACTCAGTTGTTTGTCTCTATATTGTTCAGTTTTTAAGACCTCTTTGTACACTTTAGGTATAAGTTCTTTATCAGATATATATTTTGGAATTATTCCCTCCCAGTCTGTAGTCCTTTATTCATTATCTTAGCAATATATTTTACATGCCAGATTTTAATTTTAAGTCTAATCTATCAATTTTTAATGATCTTTATTTTTTATTGCTGCATGTTGGTCACACAGATTAATAGGTTTAATTTTTGCAGATTTGTACATGGATATACCTACTAAGATCATTTTCATTTCCAGCACCCTCCTTGTCCCTCCCCAGTTTCATATGAGTTTCAATGGGTGCAGTAGCTTTTTGATCCTATGCATCACTTTTATTACCTGCCCTCAAACTTCCTCCCCCTTATTCCCTTCCTCTTGCCTAATAATAGTCTCCCTTCTACTTTTTTGTCATCTTTAGATTTCATGTATTAGGGAGAACATGTGATATTTTTCTTTCTAAGTCTGACTTATTCTACTCAACATGATGAACCCTAATCCCACCCATTTTCTCACAAATGACAAGCTGTCATTCTTTGTGGCTGCGTAATAGTCAGATAGATGGATAGGTAGATAAATGATCACATTTTCTTTATCCATTCTTCTGTTGATGGGCATCTAGGCTGGCTTCCTATCTTAGCTATAGTGAATTTAATTATAATAAATGTAGATATTCAGGTATCTTTAGAGCAAGTTAACTTTAATTCTTTCAGGTATATACCAAAAAGTGGTATACTGAATCAAATTGTAGATCTAGTTTTAGTTTTTTGAGGAATTTTCAAACTAATTTCCATAGTGGCTGAACATATTTACATTCCAGCCAGCAGTGTAGAAGTGTTCCTTTTCCCCCGCATACTTGCCACATTTACTATTTTCTGTATACATTGTGGTAGCCTTTCTAGGGTAAAACGGAATCTTAAAATAGTTTTGATTTGCATTTCCCTTGCGGCTAAAGGTGATGAAAAAATTTAATACACTTATTGATAATTTCTACTTATGCTTTTGGGAAAATGTCTATTCAATTCATTTGCCCATGTATGGATTGGGCTATTTGATTTTTTGATGTTAAAGTTCTGAGTTCTTCATGTAGTCTAGATATCAATCCTCTGTTGGGAGGGTAGCTGGAAAAATTTTCTCCCAATCTGTAGGCTGTCTCTTCACACTGTTTGTTGATTCTCTTCAATTTTTTAATGGATTGTACTTTTCATGTTGTCTCTAAAAACTCATTCCAAAACCCAAATCACATACATTATGTCCTAGATTTTCTTCTAAAATTTCATAATTTTGCCTTTTACTTTTATGTCTATGGTCTATTTTCTGCTAATTTTTGAAAATTGTAAGGTCCAAGGGCTGGGGATTTAGCTCAGTGGCACCACATCTGCCTTGCAGGCACAAGGTCCTGAGTTCGATTCCTGGTACTACTAAAAAAAAAATTGTAAGGTCTTTGTCTAGATTCATTTTTATTTTGTATGTGGATGTCCAATTATTTCTGCATCGTTTGTTTAGAAGATTATCCTTTTGTACTCAATACCCTTTACTCCTTGGTCAAAGGTGTTTATTATATACATTTCTTTCTGGGTGTACCATTCTGTTCCATTGAAATATGTATATATTAATTCTTTCTGTAATAAGGTTTTCTAAGTTTTAAAATTGGGTGGTTTCAGGGGGCCGGGGATTTAGCTCAGTGGTTCCAGTGCCTGCCTCACAAGCGCAAGGATCCAAGTTCGATCCTCGGTACCAAAAAAAAAAAAAAAAAAAAAATTAGGGTGGTTTCAGTCCTCAACCTTAGCTTTGGTTCTTCTGCCTCACTAATGTATGTGCTATTCTGAATCTTTTGTCCTTCCTAGTAAACTTTACAATCGCCTTGTCAATATCCACAAAATACCTTACTACAATTTTTATTGGCATTAATTTGTATCTATAGATCAAGTTGAGAACTGACATATTAAAATATAGCACCTTCCAATCTCTGAGGACACAATCTCTATATTTATTTAATCTTTTATGTTTTCTTTAGTTTTGTAGTTTTCTGTATATAGATCCTGTAAATAATTTATTAATTTGTACTTAAATGACCCCCATGTCCAGTGAGGTGGAAACTTCCTTCTTTTGTGTGGCATTGTTTTTAACTTTAATTCCTGTATGCTTGTAGTAAATATTTGGAATGCTTATTAGAATATATAAAAATTTGACTCTTTTGTTTTAACTTTGTAGGTCGTGATCTTGTTCTCCTTGCTCATTAGTCTTAGGAATTTTCTTGTCTATACGTTGGGATTTTCTCTCTTCCTAATCTGTGTAATTTTTAAATTCCTTTCCCTGTCTCCTACCATTTAGGACCTAATGATATGCCATTAGAGTTGTGAAAAGAGACATCCTGCTTCTTTACCAATCTTACAGGGGAAAGCATCCACTCTGTCACTGTGAAGTATGATATTAGCTGTAACATTTTTGTAGATGTATCTGCTGCATTAATTTATGTGATTATATGAACTTTCATCTCTATCCAGTTGATGTGATATAACATATTAATCTTCATGTTGAATCTGACATATATTTGGAATAAATCTTACTCAGCCATAGTGTATAATTATTCTTATACATTGTTGTATTTTATTTGGTATGTTTCATTGAGGTTTTTAATCTTTATATTCCTGAAGAACATTCATCAATAATTTTTCTTTCTTGAAACATATTCATCTGTCTTTAATTATAGGATAATATTGTCCTCATAAGATGAGGTGTTTGTAGGTGGAGGTCTTCCCTACTTCTCTTTCCTGGAAGTGATTGTAAAGAATTGATATAATTCCTTAAATTTTGTTGAATTCACACATGATGCCATCTAGGTCTTATGCTTTATTTTTTTGAAGTGTGTTAATGATTGGTTCAACGTTGACATATTTAGATCTATTTGGGTTGTTGATTTCTTCTTGTTTGAGGTGTAGGAACATCCCATGCCATCTAAGTTATTAAATGTGTGGACATAGAATTGTTCATAATAGAACTTTTTTTGTATCCCATGGTCTATAGAGTCAGTAGTGATGGCTTCTCTTTCATTTCTCATTTTTATGGTTTGTGTCTTCTCTATTTTTATATTAGTTAGGCTGGCTAGAGGCTTACTAATTTCATGGATGTTTTCAAAGAATTGCCTTTTCTTTTTGTTGATTTTCTCCATTCCTTTCTTGTTTTTAACTTCATTGATTTCTGTCCTAATTATTATGAGTCCTTTTCTTCTCCCTGCTTTAGGATTTCAGTTACATTTTTTACCTAGTTTTCTAGGGGGAAGCTTAGAGCACTGATTTTAAAGATGTCTTCTTTTCTTGTGTTTATTTTATTTATTTTCCTTGAGGTACTACTTTTGCTGTCACACGCTTTTTGTTAGTTGTATTTTCATTTAGTTCAAAATATTTCATATTTTTCTTGAAATATTTCATTTGATTCATGTATTATTTAGAAGTATGGAAAGTGTAAATAAAGACCAAAATGTATCATAGATAATATGAAATAAAAAGAAAATATTCAAATGAGAAGGAGAACTAAGGAGGGGAAGGGGGAAAGGAATTAAGGGAAAAGAAAAAGAAAATAAAAGAAAAAATGGAAACAAAGACTTTGTAAATAAAGAGAGGAAGAGGGGTTGAAGGGAGCAGAGGGGAACGGGGAAAAAAGAAGAATCAAGATATATCATGTACAGGTACAAATTCCCTGTGATGAATATGATCATTACACTTAACTAAACTATACCAACAAAATTAATTTTTAAAAAAGAAATTGTATTGCTTAATCTTCAAATATTTTGGCATTTTCTATATATACTGGTTTTTATTTTAATTCTAATGTGGTCTGAGAACATATTTTTCTGATTTCTAATCTTTTAAAATTTTTAAGGTATGTTTCATAGTATAGACCATGGTTTATGTTGGTAAAGTTTCCATGTGAGCTTAAGAGTATGGGAAAGGAAAATTATGAGAAAAGGAAAAAATGGAAACAAAGTCTTTGTAAATAGGGAAGGGTGGAGAGGGTGAAGGGAGGACAGGGAACAGGGAAAAAGTAAGAACCAAGATACAGCCTCTACAGGTACCAATACGCAATGATAAATGCAAACATATTGTATACCTAAAATGTACCAATAAAAGAATTTAAGCAAAAAAAAGAGTATGTTATTGTGTTGTTACTGGTTGTAATATTCTATAAATGTCAATTAAACCAAGGTGATTTATATTTGATGGTACATTAACTATATCCTTACTGAGATTTTGCTGGCTTGACCTGCCATTTACTGAAAAGGAAGTATTATATTCTCCAATTATAATAGTTGATTTGTGTGATCTTTCTTGAAACTCTATCAGTTTTTATTTCACATATTTTGATGTTCTTTTATTAGATGCATACAATAGATGCATTGCTATGTCTTCCCTGAGAATCAATCCCTTTATCATAACATAATTATGCTTTTTATATCTGAAAATGTTTCCTGTTCCAAAGACTGTTTTATCTAAAATCAATATTCTTTTATATTTAACCAACCTGTGTTTCTATGTTTAAAGTTGATTTCTTATAGAGTATACCATTGAGTTTTGTTTTTTTAACCACTCTGAGAATCTTTCAATCAGTTTATTTATACTATACACATTAAATGTGATGATTGATATAGTTAGATTAATATCAATTGTTCATATGCCTGCTTTCTAACACCCTTGTTTTTGTCTCCTTTACTGTTTCTGGAATCCCCTAGGTCCAGGGATACCTTCTGTGATGGTTGAGTGATTGTGTCAACTTGAGAAGTTTGGTTAAGAGAAGCTTAGCTAAATCAGCTCAGCAATTCCACCCACTCTGGGGCAGCTCCTTTACTGGATGGTATAAAAGGGAAATGAGGAAGGACAAATCTGCTTCCATTTCTTCAGAGGAGCTCCAGACTTTGCCTTCACTTTGGACATCATCTCCTGGCTTCCGGCGAGGATTCTTCACCCTTCTGATATGGACTCACACAGGACACTGCTGTGAGCTCCAGACCTTCCACTAAATCCTTTGGTTTGCAATGTACAGACAGACCCTCTGGACTTTTCCTCATCTGACTTTGTGGGTGGCCACTGTAAACCAATCTTGTAAACTCATATACATTTTTGTATCTTGTGTTGTATCTGTTTCTTTAGTAAACACTGACTGATATACCTTCTTAAACAGAGTTTGTTTTCAGCTCTGTCAAGTGTAATCCACTGCTATTCAACTGGAGCTCTATTGATGTTGTAGGATAGTGTGGGGAAGGGGAAGCATCTTGTATTTTATCATAAGATAATCTCGTGATTAAATCTAAGTCTTTCAATAGGTCTGTGGCCTTAGTCTTCCCTATCACAAATTTTTCTTTGCTTTCCACCTGCAAGATGAGTCAAGTCATAAGGGAGAGAAGATAAGCTCTAATAAAGTCATTTCTCTTGGAATACAGTAGCCCTTTTTCCTAGAGAGGACTTGGGTTTATTTCCACCTAGTTACTTTTCCACTTCCCCACCAGAGCCACATGGTAATTTTTTTCTTTGTTTCTTAAGGGCCTTACCAGCTTCCTAGAGTTGAAACTCATGAAAGTGCCCCCTCCCACTAGGATCCCTAGACTTTCTAGCTCTCACTAATCCCTACTGGGACTTTAGCAAGTCACCCAAACAATCATGCAAGTCTCCAACAGTCTGTGGCTGCAGTGTTTCCATTCCTGGTATATTGACTTTGGCTGTGATTCATATTTTGGGCATCTCAATTTTAAGATGAGTCTGAGAAAATTCAGTGATTTTCATTTGCTCAGCTTTCTCTTCTCTTTCTGGTATGATGAAATAGATGACTTCCACACTCTATGTCAGAGCATAAATCAAAGTCCCTATCTACTCTTTCTCATTATTTTCATGGAAAAGCATCATGTTGGGGAACTTGGCATCAGCTCCTTATCACAGTTTGACCAGCCTCGAGTCACTGCTTGGATGCCTCTGCCTGATCTGGAACATTTAGAAAAGTAACCTAGGTTGAGGACTCACTGCTGGTTGATGATAGTGATCATAATCTACTGCTGACAGTGCCAAAAGCGAATGCTTTAGAAAATACTATTTGATAAACTAAGTAAATTGTTGTTTAGCAACTGGAAGATTATTAAGAAGCAATTACCAAAACAAAAAGAAGCCTTGAGTACACAGGAACTAATCAAAATTGGGCCCAAATTGATGATCACACACCGGAGATTGTGTTATGGCATCTGTTAGATCATCCAAACTAATACCTGATTTGTACTGTTAATCTACTGATCATGAACATCTGGATAGATATCCAATAGCCCTGGATAGCCTGAGAGGCCACAGATCTTGTCTTCCTCCCACATTGCATGATAATGCAGCAGGAGTTTCTTACTGCATTCCCACATCTCTTCCCAGCAGTGGGAAATGCTTTGGAGATAAGAGGCAGCACTTTATCACTGCTGTGTTGCCATGTGTCTTTGCCTGTAATAACGACACCAGGACCTCCCTTGCTGTTTTCCCACCATGGCTCTCGTGTTAGCCAGTAGCACCCCAGCCCTGGGTGCTTTTTCTGTGGCCACAGAAGGTCTACTATCTATACCTTTACTGGTGGCATTTGCCTCAGATCCCTCTTATCCCTTCTCAGGATTTGTCTACTTTGGGCCCAGGCTGGGAGTGATGAGGCCTCCCCTACCTGTGTTCTGGGCCATTTCCCTTAGTAAAAAAAGCTTGAAACTCCAGGGCATCATTTGAAAATGGGAACCAAGCAAGGTGTTTCAGTCATGTGGCTGTGTAACAGGCCCTCTAGAGACTTTCTGAAGAGATATAGAGGGAGATAGAGGCAGAAATAGAGGAAATGCAAATGTATCATCATGCTGGCAGAGGGTGTATCTAGAATGGGGTGCACATATGTGTCTGTATTAGTGCATGTCAGTGGGTCTACATGTATGTGTGTACCTATGCAGATATGCATGTCTCTGAGTCTGTATATATTTGTATACATATGTCTCTGTGTATGTGCATTTATGCATGGGCACTGCATTCATGCATGTCTTTGTGTATGTGTATGTGTCTATGAATGCATTTGTTTGCATAAGTTTGTCTGTATATGTATGTCTGTATGTACATGTGTGTATTTATTTGTATATGTGTTGTGTGGGTCTGTGTGCATGTGTGTGTAAATGTGTATACATGTGTGCCTATGTGTATGTGGCTTTTGTACATTTGGTGTATGTGTTAATAGTATGTGTGTACACATGTGTGCATATTCATTGTGACCAAAGAGTCACCTGGGGCCACCCATTTGAACAAGAGGCAAGTAAAATAATCATCCTCCCCTGGCTCCAGTTTTCCAACAGAGACCTGGAGCTCTGGTCTGTAGTCTCAGGAGAGAGATAGCACAGGTAAAGGGTTGGGTCTCCAGGGCTTAAGAAGGTATCCCTGACTGTAGGGATAGAGGTTCCGAGGAGCACTCCTGTTTCACTCCTGTAAAATGCTTAATCTTGACTCCCAAATGAGAGGGGGGCATCTGTCCCAACAGGTGTCCATGTTGGTAAAGGAAGCCAAATGTTTCTGGTTTTCCAGTTGATTCATTCAGCAAGAAACATATTATCTTCCAGTGTCAGAAGTCCTCCAGATACACCTTCCTCCCCTAGCACAATTCCAATTAGATTCCATTACCCTTGTCACAGGGGCTCAAGCGAGCTACTTGAAGTCCCTTTGGAGAAGCTCTTGGTAGTAGAGGATCCAGTAGCTTTTCTGTTTATTAGTTCATGTGCTCCACATAATCTAGACCACGTCATGGCACAAAATATTCACCGGAGAACGGAATTCCAGGGCCACAATCTGAATTCCTCTCTAGCACTGCCGCAAGATGCACGAAGTCACATTAGTATGGTTCATGAATGCTCTGTAATTTTAAGAATGGGTTCAGAGTGGAATGGGTCCACAGTGGAATGGGTCCACAGCTTTTTAAAGTAAAATCAACTTAGAGATCAATCTGTAGGATATTTCCCCAGCAGGGTACAGCTGACATGGCAATTAGGACCATACTAATAAAACCCTTCCCTTCTGGAAACAATAGGACCCACCTTATTGAGCTCCAAAGGGCTGGGGAGTCAAAACCAGGCTGGGTCCATTGTCATATAAGATCTGTTTCAAAAGTTATTTAGAATCTCAAGCTGATGCCAGCAGAATATTCAGGAGTTCCTCTGAGTGTAGGCCTGCCCAGGTCACATGTCAGTGGTGCTGTTCTGCAGGTGAGACCCCACAGGCTGCAGACAGTCTGTGAGTAGATGTTTTCCTCTTTCTCAGGCAGACAATGGGTTTGCCCTGTTTTTCCAGACATCCCCCATTCCTCCAACATGTAATTGGAGGCTGAGAGGCTACCAGATCCATAAACTCCCCTGAGTTCTCACCACCAGCCAGCTACCTATCTCTTTGGCAGGGCTTTCTGAATACTTCATAGGTACCAAGCAATTGGCTGAGGTCAGAAATACAGCTACTCAAAAAATAGACTTTGGCCCTGAGTTCATTGTTTATTTTAGAAAGGTGGACATTCAGCAATGAATCACTCAAAAATAAATTACTGTAGTGATAGGTACTGTGATACAGTGTTGGGTGTTATACAAGGAATTAAGCAATGAGCCCTGATCAGCAGAGGCTCCAGGACGGGAGAGAAGGTGTGAGTATGTGTGTGTGTGTGTGTGTGTGCGCATCTGTACATGCAGATGTGTGTGTGAATGAACACAGATGTGTGCACACAAAGGTGTACACACAGGAGTATGTATAGGATTATGTGCTAGTGTTGGGTATTCAAATGAATGTAGGTATGTATATGAGGTATGTATGCTTGTATAAGGGTATAAGTGGATGTTTGGGATTGTGTGTGCACATAAGTGTGGGAACACCATCAGTGTATAATTGTCCAAGCATGCTTGTGTGGATGAGTAAAATTGTATGTACATGCAGGTTTGTGTGGATGTATGAAGGTATGTGGTTATATGTGTGCATGTGCTTGTGTAAGTATGAGAATGTGTCGTTGTGCATATTATGTTGCTGGAGTGTGCACAAAGTGGTTGGAGGACAACAAAGAGTGGAAATAGGAGTGAGGCAGCCACACCAGTGCAGGTGTTGGCCAGAGAGGAGGGTCTGGACCCAGGAGGAGCAGAAACCCTCAGAGAGCCGGGTGGATGGCACAAAGATCTTTCTAGCTGTAGGCAAGGATTAGGCTGGGCTAGGGATAGCAGGTGAAGCACAAGCAGGAGGCTCCTTAGTGAGGACTGGAGTCACAATTCCCCAGGAGTCCCAGCCTGTGTGGGCACAGACAGCTGGGGTGCTGCTCTGCTGTGGCCTCTGAACACTGCTCCTTTATCCCCCAAATGTGCTCTAGCATGCATCCGTGACAAGCACCCTTTCTCATTCGATGTGGAGCCTTATGCCTGTACAAGAGTCATTTATTCCTTAGGAAAACAGGCCAGACAGCTGTAACTGAGCTACATATGTACGACTTAAGTTTTGAGTTAATAGAGGATTAAAATTTTTATTACTTTTACATTTCTAGATTTAAATAATTTGAATACACAAATTTATGGAAATAGGGAAAATTACCCTTCTATTTTAACACAGCTTCTACTTCTCTTCTCCTATTTGTACACCCCACAGAATTGTAATCTTGGTGAACATGTAATTGTGAACCTTTTCTTTTTGCATGTTACCTGATTTTGCATATTTTCCACTTTGCAATATTTTCCTCACTTATAAAATGAGGATATATGTGTTTGTTTAATATGAAAACATTGACTTTATGAAAATGCATAAAACTACTGGAATTCCAAAACAAATCTCTATTTGTATTTTGAGATAGCCTCTTTCAGTGTTCAATATGTCTACATTCACCTGCACAATATTTATGAAGTGGATCAGACTGCTTACACTGAAGTGAGCTGTTCACATATGAAAGCACACATACATACGGATCTATACACACACATATGGTGTGCTGTTTACCTGTGTGAACACACATACGTACCTATATGTACATACAATATTATTGTGTGAAAAAATATTGTACTGTGTTGTAAATATGCACTGTGTATATAATTAATGTTCCATAATTCATTTAATGAATCCATTTTGGGAGACATTTTAACTTTTTCTATTCTGTCCTTCTCTCTCCCTTCTTTCATTCTTTATCTGTTTCTTTCTTCTCCTTTGCCTACTCTAATACTTTGTGATGAATCATCTTATAGCCTGCATCATGCGTAATTGCCTCATTATTCTTAGGAGAGATCACTAGAATTGGAATTGCTAGGTTAAAGGCTATTTAAATTTAAATATTTAAAAGAATTTGTCAACCATTTGCAAGGCATTTGCAATAATTTACATCCCCACTGGTGAGGCATATGAATTCTCCCATAAACTTTCCAAATATAGACAATGTCATGTTCATAATTATTGCCAATTTGATGAGAAAGAAAAATAGTTCCCTACTGTTTGAATTTATATTTCTTTGATATCTAATGAGGTTGAATTTTTGATAATGTGCATTTGACACTTTGTTTTTTGGCCTTTGTCAATTGCCTATTAAGTGGCTTATAGCTTTCTTCTTGAGAACAAAATCAATAAATCATGGTTAAAAGATCAGACTTAAAATCAACCAAACCCCTGCCAAGACTAATCCCACCAAAAGCTGTGAAAGCTTGGATAAGTCCTTTGCCTCTCTATAATCATAGCTTCTAACTAACGGGGTCATTATTATATTTCATGGGGTAATACATTTAAAGTATTTCAGGGAGAGTACATATTGTACACTAAATAAATGTTGTCTGTTTATTTTATGGAATTTTCCTGCAAGTAAAACCTGAGTACAGAAGAATGCACAGAGCATAAATGTCAGCAAAGAGGGTTTTTCAAAACTAGATTATCTTTGTAGGACCTGGCTCACTAAAAGAAAACATGCTAGAAACAGAAGTCCCTACCATACCCTCCAGTCAGGCATAAACACTGTCCACTGTCCAGAACAAAACAGTTGGGTTTGGCATGCCATCAAACTTGATATAAGTGAGATGATAGATCATTCCTGTTATCCATTGCTACCACATCCAGAGGCTTTGGATGACAGCTGCTAAACTGTTTCCCTACCATCTCAGCTCAGGTAGGTGGCTTGAAAATCCACCTTGCAATTGGACCCCCAACCTCAGTAGCTTCAACATAGACCATTCAGTTTATAACTGCCATGTGGGACAGGGGAGACAAACTGTCCTCACTCTGAATATAGCAATGACTGTTACTCTGTGCTGCTAATTTTGGGGTGGTTTATTTTGCAGTGTTACAAAATTGAGTACCCATGTCCAGTGAAAAAGGAAGTGCTGCCTCTTCCCTTAGGGCCTTGTACAGCCTTGGGCATCTTGTAGCGCCAATTCTGCTCATTGTTTTTATGGGAGCAGTCCTGAGCCCATGGAAACCGAATGGGAGGGGCATGGACCCCATACTCACCAATGAATGATGCCAGAATATGTGCAACCCTCTTTAAAACCACCATCTGCAGTATCTACTGTTTTGCAGTTGGGTTCTTCCAATCAACATTATGTTTATAAGACCCATTTCTTTGATGATGTGTAGTTGTAACTTGTTTATGTTGTTTACATTATAATCTTCCATTGCTTGGATATGGCATAGTTTATTCAACCATTCTACTGACAGTGAATGTTTGGATTATTTTCAACTTGGGGATACAACCTAGTTTTTTTCCCAAAAATGTTGTTGTGATCAGCCTCATCCAATCTTTACTGTACATGTACACAGGTCTCATGTAGATACCCAAGAAAGGATTGTCTGGATACTATGGAGAGCACCTGGTCTGCATCCATAGGCAATATGTAACTGTTTTGCCAACTGGTTGTACCAATTTACCTTCCAACGAGCACTTGCTGAAAGCCTTCTCCACACTCTCACTGACATTGCTATCATATAACTTCTCACTCACAGTCTTTCTCATGGTTGAGTTTTGATATCCTATTATGGTTTCAATTTGCATTTCCCAATGACTCTGGAAGTGAGCACATTTTCATGCTTAATGTCAGTTTGGGTAATAGCTTTTGTGAAGTACCTGATCAAATTTTTGATCTCTCTTTCTTTTTAATTGGGCCGTCTATCTTATTATTGATTGATAGCTTACAAGGCTGAGATTTTTTAAATAAATGCATTGCAAATATCCTATCTATATTGCTGCTAGACTTTTGGCTCTCTTAATGGAGTTTTTGATGAACATTTTTGTTTTCTAAAATTATATCAATGTAGTCTAATTTATCAAGCTTTTCTTTTATGGCTAATGCCATTTATTTCTTAGATGTTTAAGAAATCTTTGCTTACTTCAAGGTCTTGAAGGTTATTTCTCTGTTATCTTTTAAAGATTTAGTTGTCCTGCCTTTTGGACTTGTATCTCTGATCTATTTGAGGTTTGTTACTTTTGTGAATAGTGTGATTAAGGATCACAATTCTTGTCCCCCATAAAAATCAAATGAGATTTCATGGGTCCATTTGTCCATGAATGTGTCTAGTTTTGGGGTCTGTTTGTCTTCACCATTTTAGGGAAAAAATTTTCCATGCATACAAAAAATAGTATCTTTGAATATTAGCTTTTGCTAATAATTTTCAAAAACATATCTAATGTTCTCCAGAATTATGGATCTGTTTATGGTGCTCTTGATTTCTGGTACTCTGTGGATATATCCATAGATGAAAGACTTCTTTAGCAACCAGAATTTACATATTTACGTATTTTTGAACATAAATCTAAGCCTTATGAAAATGTTTGGCAAGTAACTCTGCAAACGGTCTTATACTTTAAGTTATGAATGCCTCATGTGCAGAGTCATACTCAGTATGACTGGTGATCTCTGGTTGAAGTGTACAGAATTGTGCTCAACTTCTATAATATTCTTTCTGACAGTGGAGATACACTAGCATGTCTTTAAAAGGTACACACACATCACTTTTTAGCCTTTTGGCTAAGATGAAGTGTAAAAATGTACATGCACACATATAGGCATGTGTCTTCACATTTATTCTGCACACTCAGATCTACATACATTCATGCATGCATGCACAACTAGACACTCATACTGTTGTAGTCAGCAGGATTTGGCAAGGGAACGCATCAAATACAAGACACAAAATTTCTAAGATTATTTTATGATAATTATCAAAAAAGTCAAATGCAAAGGAGTGCAAGAGGTTAACTGCACATTAGAAACCCAAAGGATTCAGCTGAGGGTCTAGGTCCCAGGAGTTTCTCACACAAGTCCAGCTAAAAGCTTAGAGTTCAAGGCAATGTCCTCCTCGAGTCCAACCATTGACCTAGATCCCACACCAATATCTCTTGCTTGTCTTTATTGAGGATCTGCACCTGGAAGGCCCAAAGGCTAGTGGTGGAAGCCAGAAAACCTACATGGGTGAGATAAAGGATTTGTGCCACCAGGCTGAGGGATCCACATTGGAGCCAGGAAGTGATGTTCACAGTGAAGATCAGAACTCCCCTGACAAAAACAACAGCCATTTCCAATGAGGCTGAGGCCCCAAGCTCCTCCTCCAACAAGAACAGCCCAGTTCGCATCAGGAAAACCATCCGCAGCAAGCGTCTCCTAGAAAATCAGTAGACCAAGATCTTCCCTCCAGTTCTCTTTTTATGGTTATTAGTAACAATCTTCAGGTAGATCCTCCATGCCCAGACCATGCTGATTCAGTTCAGCTGGGTGTTACAAGTTGACCATTAGTCAAGACTCCACACATACATACATAGACACAATCACCCCCCCAAGACAATCGTTCATATACAGTCATACACACATATGACTAAGCACACAAACACATAAAAAGTTATTATCAAAAGAAAATAAATAATGGAGGTGTTTGCAGAGGGCCTCTTGAGAGCCATAGAATGAGGAGCTGACAGGCCTGTTGGTGTCACATGACTACCAAAATTACACCTCTTATATTTCCTTGTTAAGGTTGCTGCTTATGGTCAGTTGTACCTCAGCTCTCTGCATCTTGTGGCTTTGACAAGAGGCCTGAGCTTCTTTGAACCACTGCAGGTATGAGTTCCTGCTCCACCAGCACATTATTGGGTAACCAAGGACTTTGTCAAGTTTCTCTAATTTTGTTTTCTCATCTGTGTAATGGATATGATGCTTCATGAAATCAGTGTAGATAGAACCTGTAGTCAAATTGAAACCATGTGCCCAAGGATTTTGTCACTTAGGAAAGGAGTTCAGGTTCTTGAACAACCTGAAAAAATAGTGAACTTAATGGAGGTTAAAACAAAAAATATATAATAATTTCATTGCAAAACAAGATTTCTAACAACATCTTTAACACCCAGATGTCCTTCTTAACTTCTTTCATGTGTGCCCAGTTCCACGGAGGGATTTAACCTGAACAGCATTGCCTGGGAGGCTTAAAATAGGCTAGCTAGTTTGGTGAAGCCAGTGCTAATAGAATCAGAGCATTTTCTAGAGCGGTTTTGACACCCCTAACCAACCATATTTGGATGGAAAAGAAACTGGAATGATAGTTTTCTCCTTGGCCAAGGCTCTCTCCAAGTGAAGCTGACAAAAAGCAGCCAGCTCTATTTGGGAGCTGCTTTGCACATCTTCATGCCTCCACCGCAGTGTGAGGGATGCACGTCTGATCTATAGAGATTGGTTTATATGTTTATGCTCTTGCTGCCAGCACACTCTAAATTAAGCCCATCTGTCTTCCCTCCTCCCCATGTTGGGATTCACATATTAGTTGTACTGAAATGTTGATGCCTGACTTTGTGCGGGCTAGTGGCAAAGTGAATTTTAGTTTTAACTGTCATAATGTTTCATTAAAAAAAACCACCGCGTCAATTAGGAGTGATGCTCCTGTCACAAGTTTATCCTACAAGGAAATTGTCTGCACAGTGACACACCTTCTGAGTACATTGAAATGCACTCTGTGAGTACTCAAGAACTGGGAATTGTAGTGGGCAGAGGGAAGATCAGACTAAACCAAGTAGACAGAGGTAGTGCTGGTGCCAGTGGCTTCCAAGATGCCTTGATCTTTTTGCTCCCAACATGAGAAAGTGGGAATGCTTCTGTGCAGGGTGCTCATGGTAATTTGTTTCTAGGCATGAGAGAGCTACCACTAAAGTATCTTTAGTGCATAGGACAGTGCCTGGCTCACTGTAGGAGCCTCATAAGTATGTGTGGGGGCTAGTAATGACTCAGGGAAGACAGGGTATTCAGAATCATCCATAGCCACTGAGCCTAAGACCCACTGACTATATAGTCAGACAACAGATATCTGCCAGATTATGGGTTCCAGTGCAAGAGCAACAAAGGTCAATGGCAGCAGATTTCCATTCTGAGAATTATTCCCATGAAGTTTGGAGTTCCAGGCCTATTCCCAACTAGCCCTTACAGCCTAGGGCCACCCTCACTCCTGGTATTTTTCTGGAGCATAAGCCTTCATCTATTAAGAGGGTTATGCTGGAAGGCCAGGCTTAGCCAGCCTCATGCCTTCCTAGAGAGTGTTCTGCTCTGAGACTTCCCTGAGATGATGGCTGTAAACCCATCATGTACAGCATAGCACAGACGGCATGCTCAACTAAAGGGAGCCACTGAGTTTGTAATGTTGATTGTGTGAAATATCAACAAAGTTTTAGACTGGAGCATAGGTATTTTTTAGCATTTTTCCAGCTTTCCCAAGCTATATTGACAAATAAAAATTGTATAGCTTTAAGGCATACAACACAAGGTTTTGTAATATACTTACATTGTGAAATGATCACCATGATCAAGGTAATTGATACATCCATCATCTCACACAGTTACCTTTCTTTGGCATGAAAATACTTGAGACCTACTCTCTCTGCAAATTTCAAGAATGCACTACTGTATTTTCCTACAGTCACCTTGCTTCATGTCAGGCCTCCAGAGCTGATCTGCCTTACAATTTGAAATTCTGTCCTCTTTGCTCATCACCTCCCCATTTCCCTCTCCCGACTCCCTAGTGACACTCTTGTAATGATCTGCTTATGTGAGTTTGGCTAATGTGGATTCCACCAATCCAGAAGATCATGCAGTAGTCAGCTGTCTGTGTCTGGCCAATTTCACTTAGCATAATGTCCTCCAACATGATCCATGTTGTCACAAATGAAAGGATTCCCTTTTGAAGGCTGAATCATGTTCTACTGTGTATACAGGGCCACCTTTTCTTCATAAGCTTATCCATCAACAGGCCATGAGGCTGACTCCATATCTTGCTATTGTGAAACCTGAGCACATTTGGC
This sequence comes from Heterocephalus glaber, assembly GCF_000247695.1. Next base: position 16,148,989 of record NW_004624737.1, read on the forward strand.
TGGACCAACCTGGAGACAGATGATTCTTCATGTCAGTATTCTGGCCCTATGTACACAGAGGTCTTCTTGTGCTTCCACTGAGAAGGTGCTACTAAGTACATGACTCCAAATGACTTTCCTGCCCAAGGAGAATGTGTGGGAACAGCAGCTACAGGGACAACACTCAAACCATTGCCATAACATTAAGTCAGCCAGGAACAGAAGAGGCATCTGGGTAGGCGTGCCATAGCTCCCAGGACAGAAGACATGAGCTTCACGGGCAAAACCAGAACCCCCCTCACTGTCAAAATGAGAAAACACATAAACAAGCCTCAGAACCAGAAAGTCAGATTGCCTACAGCAACCCCGAAGGGAAATGAGATAGAACACTCTGATACTAAATGACCTGGACTCCCTGAACTAGCAACGAAAGAGGATCTGGAAAAAATGAAATCAGAAATAATATCTCACATAACAGCAGAGATTGCCCTCATAGTTCAAGACATGATTAATAATTCTAGAGAGGACACAGATAAAAAAACAGAGGAGCTGAGGAACATGATGAAATCCCAACATAGGAAACAAATGGAATCCATAAAACAGATGCAAACACATTTCCAGGAGATTAAAAACTCCATTGAAAGTCTATGCAGCAGAATGAACCAATGTGAGGACAAAATTTCAGATATAGAATATAAGATTGCAATTACTGACCAGGAAAAGAAAAATTGCTTTAAAATTGAAAGGGAACATGAGAAATCAATCCAGCAGCTGCTAGACAATGGAAAGAAGAATAATATAAGACTGACTGGAGTCAATGAAGAAACAGGAGAGAGTGCAGATGACATAAAAAATCTTTTTACAGAAGTGATGACAGAAAACTTCCCAAACAGGGGAAGAGAATTTGACATACAGGTAAGTGAGGCATATAGGACTCCAACTAGCCTTGATCAAAAAAAAATCTACACATAGGCATATAATTGTTAAAATTCCAGAAACCCAACAGAAGAACAAAATTCTACAGATAGTTAGAGAAAAGAAACAAATCACATACAAAAGAAAGTCCATCAGAATCACAGCAGACTTCTCAGTGCAAACCCTCAAGGCAAGAAGAGCTTGGAGTGATGTATTTCAAGCCCTAAAGGAAAACAACCTCTAACCCAGACTGATGTATCCTGCAAAACTATCTTTCAAAATTGATGGTGAAATAAGACACTTTCATGACAAAGAGCAACTTAGGAACTTCATGAATACCAAACCGGCACTCCAAAAAATTTTCGATAATATCCTAGAAAAAGACACTGAGGATTACAACTCCAGGAAGCCCAGCAGAATGAATCCATGGGCCACGACAAGAAATTAAAGCTCAGTAGGAGAATCCAACAAAAAGAAAAAGTCATGACAATGATAACTCAATATGTATCAATTACAACCATCAATGATAATGGTCTCAACTCACCAATCAAAAGAAACAGACTGACAGAATGGGTCAATAAGCAATATCCAACAATATGCTGCATAAAAGAAATATACTTAATTCAAAAGGAAACTCATAGACTGAAAGTTAAAGGGTGGAAAACAATATTCCATGCAAGAGGAACCAAAAAAAAGCAGGAGTAGCTATCCTCTTGACAGATCAAGTGGATTTAAAACCCACACTGATTAAGAGAGATAAAGAAGGACACTACATCCTTGTAAAGCAAACAATCCAAGGGGAAGAGATGACAATCATAAATATCTATGCACCAAACACTAGGACACCCAACTATACAAGACAAATACTAATGGACATGAAAAATCACATAAGCACTAATGCAGTAGTAATGGGGAACCTCAATACCCCATTGTCATAAATAGATAGATCAAATAGACAGAAAACAAGCAACAAAATACTAGAACTCAATCAAATTCTTGAACAAATTAACTAAACAGATGTTTACAGAGTGTTCCACCCCACAAAATCAGAATACACATTCTTTTTAGCTGCACATGGGTCATTTTCCCAAATATACCACATACTGGCTCAGAGAACATATTTAGGTAAGTGCAAAGGAATTAAAGCTATCCCCTGTATATTATCAGACAATAGTGTGATGAAATTGGAGATCAATAGCAAAAGAAACTGAAAAATTTTCATAAACATATGGAAATGGATCAACACATTCTGAATAACCAATGGGTCACAGAGGAACTTAAAGAAGGAATCAGACAGTTCCTACAATTAAATGACAATGACAATATAACATATTGGAATCTATGGGACACAAAGAAAGCAGTCTTATGAGGGAAATTCATAGCAGTGAAAACTCATATTAGGAAAACAGAGCGAGCTCAATTAAACAACCTGATGCTGAAGCTCAAGCTTCTAGAAAAAGAAGAGCAGGACAAACCCAAAGTCCATAGAAAGGAGGAAATTATAAAGACCAGGGAAGAACTCAATGCGATGGAGACCAAGAAAACAATACAAAAAATCAATGAAGCCAAGAGTTGATTCTTCGAAAGATGAAACAAAATTGACAAACCCTTAGCCAACCTTATCAGAAAAAGGAAAGAAAAGGACCGAATCCATGCAATGAGAAATGAAAAGGATGAAATTACAACAGACCCAGCAGAAATCCAGAGGATCATCAATACCTACTTCGAGAACCTATATGCCAATAAGTTGGAAAACATAGAAGAAATGGACAGATTCCTAGATACATATGAATTACCAAAGTTGAATGAAGAAGGCCTAAAAGTTCTAAACTACCCAATATCAACCAATGGAATTGAAAACGTAATTAAAAACTTACCAACTAAGAAAATCCCAGGTCCTGATGGCTTCACCACTGAATTCTACAAGACATTTAGAGAGGAGCTACTGCCACTACTGTTTAAACCCTTCATCAAAATTGAAAGGGAAGCAATACTCCCAAATTCATTCCTGGAAGCAAGCATCGCCTTGTTCCTCAAAGCAAAGAAACACCCAACAGAAAAGACAACTATAGGCCAATTTTACTAATGAACATAGATGCAAAAGTCCTTACTAAGATAATAGAAAATAGAATGCAGAAGATCATCAAGAAGATCATACACCCTGACCAAGTGGAATTCATCCCAGGGATGCAAGGATGGTTCAACATACACAAATCAATCAATGTAATACACTATATCAATAGAGCCAAGGACAAAAACCATATGATCA
>NW_004624737.1:16153956-16211941 GCF_000247695.1 Heterocephalus glaber
AGTTTCTCTAGTGTGAGAAACTGAAAGTGTAAATAAGGACTAAAAGGTATAATAGATAATGTGAAATAGGAAGAAAAGGGACAAAGGGGAAGGAGAAGTGGGAGGGGTAGGGTAAAGGAAAGAAGGGAATGGAATTAATATGAGAAAATGAAAAAAAGCAAACGAATTATCTGTAAATAAGGAGGGATGGAGGGGTTGAAGTGAGGGCAGGGGAAGGGGGAAAAAATAAGAACCAAGAGATTATGTAAAGGTGCAAATTTCCAGCAATGAATGTCATTATATTGTATACCTAAAATGTACCAATAAATGCAACCTGATAAGGAAAAAAAATAAAGTCAGCCAAGTAACTGGAATTAACTTGGTAACTTGGAGTAACAGTAGAGGATAGAGGTGGGCCAAACACGGGAAAGTCAGACACATTCGGGTACAAAGGGCAGATTTCCCCTTACAAGTTTGTGGCAGACTTGGAGTTCTCATTGAGCCTCATGGGGAATAAATAATATTCTTGAATATGAATGATGAAAGATGTTTTAAAAACATCATTATGAGCTTTGTTTTGCCTGGCTTTGATTTAAACATCCTTTGATTTTAATAAGATTTCTCTTCCCTAAACAATGTGATAAACTGATAGTATCATTTACATGCAAATTAATGTGAAAACAATATCTATGACTTTTCATTTCTTGCTGTTTAAAGTTTTTTTTTAACAAATTGAGACTGATAGTTTAAGTTATTTCACTTGGTTTATGGAAAACACGGGCTACAAAGAAAAGTAAAAGGAAGTTATTTTCCACCTCTAAAAACATTGAGATGAGAATTTCCCTTTTTTAATTTAAATTAAAGATAAATATTAAAATAAAGCTAATTAATGTATAAGCAGAGGTAATTAACATAAATGTGGCCACCAAAGACTTAAATATTAAAATAAATTGAATTCATGCATAAGTTGGGCAACATTGATTATTTACATATTTAAACGTATTTAATCAGGGCTGGGTTGAAATGGATTAAATATGCCCATGAAATTAACTATTGATCATTTTTTACTGGTTGGATGTAACCCAATTTATTTTCCTAAGGACTTGGACTAAATTTCATAACTTAAGCAATTTCTAAAAACATTTGCTTACGTTTTGATGCTAAAGTGCTCTGATGTCAGCATGCAACTGCTTAGTACAGAAAATATTCTCAGAAGTTTTCAAGTAAGAACCAGTCTCTGCAGAGCAATAAGTGTGTTTGTGATTCAAGAAAATAAAGAAGAAAGGGATAATTTCATGTTTTCATTTATTGAGATAAGTAGTTACCAGCTTCAGTTCCCCCGTATTTCATTTTCAGACAGGGTAGAATGCACTAATTTCACTTAGAACCCAACATCTACTAATTGAAATTATTCACTATTCTCACCCATCCCACATTTTCGTTTAACGTTAGCCTTCATGGTCAGCTTTTCTTTTCAGGAACCTTTTTATCCTTTGACAAGATAAATCTGCCACTTTAGGACCTTCGTGTTTGATTACACAATGCACAAACTTGGAGAATGTCTTCATTATTAGGGACATCTCAGCTACCAAAACCATAACAAGGATCTACAAGGTACCATGAAGTGGAGCCTTCTCAAAAAAAGAACATCCAAGTGGCACTGGTTTGGAACAGGAGAGGCACTTGAGAAAAAAGCTTTATGTGTCATCAATTACTGATTAGGATAAAGTTCATTGCCTCATTGGTGGCACCTTGGCATTATTGAAGCAGAGAAGAGATTTTTCAAGAGCTTATCAATAAAAGTCATATGTTCACAGACCATTTTCCTACATACAACCTTAACTCCTCAATTTTTTGGATAAATAGCTCTTTACTAAGCAAGTACCTACTTAAAATGAAAATAGATTTAGTTCAGTGCTGGCAGGACTCATTGGAGGGAAGCATTGAGCTCAAATGAGCTAAGTCATGATGTTTCCAGATATTTAATCAAGACTACCTCCAACATTTGGTATGTACTGGTGCTAAAACAGTCTTCTGTGATTTAAGGGGCCAGTGTAGGAAGTTTTAAATTTACCCTTTTCCCTCTGCAGGTTTGATCATTTTAGTTCAAGAAATAAACTGACAATAGACAGATAAGAGGAAAAAGAACACAGAGAATTTATTACATTACCGAGGCACAGCAATATGGACTCAAAGAGGGACACAATCTGATTTACACATAAAGCTCAAAGAACAGGGGCCTGGGCTGCTGGAAGAAGGAGATGGAGCATGCTGTGGAATATTGGGAGAGGAGGTGCATAGTGAAGGAGGGCTGTCTTGTGATGCAGATGAGGTCTCACAGGTAACAGGCCCCTGAGATTGCCTGTCTAGGTCAGAAACCCAGTATCTCCTTACTAAGGAAAGATCTTTCCTAGCCAGAAGGTGGGATAGGACAGAGATGCCTCCATATGTACCCACTGTTTCCTCATGTGAAGAGATGTAAATTTATTTTCTAAAAGCCACAGCTTTTCAGAACTTTTCCTATGACTTGAAGTCTGCAATTTCTCTGCATAACCAACCAACTCAAACTATGCCAAGAAACATACTGGGGTAGAGTATTTTACTCTGACACACTGAGTGAGAGGGCCTGGCCTTGTGTATTTGGCTTTGGGTTCTCAAATCTGCAAACTCTCATGGTCCTGGGAGAGCCACGTGATGTGAAGAAAGGACATGGGATTGTGTTCAGGACTGCCAGACTCTGGACACAGTTTCCCCATGATGTATGTTGTGATAATAAACATGTTTTCAAGCTTCTGTTTTTCCCCCCATCTCAGATAAAGTAGAGCTGGAACAAAACCCAAGGCACCAACGTCAGTGGTTTTCATGTGCTCTGCACAACAGAAGGATTTAAACATAAAATCTTTCAGGGAACCCAGAGGATAAACATAGTGGCAGCCTTGTAAGTCAGGGCCAGCGTGGGTGGGAATGGTGAAGGTTGAGGAGAGATGACTCCCCTTCCCTCGTGGGGTCTCCATTGCATCTCCGAGGGTTTCAAGGGTCTACAAAGCCCAGTTTGATAATAGATGATCATTGATGACATCTCAGCTCTGAGAAATGATGGTTCTTCCATGCAGCATTCTGGCCTTGATCATGTCCTTATTTCTCTTAAATGAGCTGAATATTTGTCTGTGAAGTGCTTCTTTTCTGCAATAGTTATTACTTAGAATGTGAAAAATAATCCCCAAGTAAATGAATAAAGCGGGAAAAATGCTAATAATTCTCTCTAAACTTCAACTGTCTGTGGTTATTACAAGTACTGTATACGTGTTTTAATTATCTATTCCTGTGTAAGTAACAGACTTCAAACTGCGATTTAAAACAGCCATTGTACTGTCTAATGGTTTGTTGAGTTTAGAACATGAGGTGGTCTTTGCTAGGATTTTTTTCTGCATCAAGGACAGTTTCTGGGAGAAACCAGCCTCCACCTCTGGATCTCTGTCTCTTGCTCCCTGTGGGGTTTCAATATTAGCATGAAGTGGACAGGGATTTTTCCAGCAAGGTCCTGTCAGGTGGGTGCATTTTTTACTAGAGTCTCAGGGAGAGCTATGTGACCTGAAGAAACTGTGGAAGTCATCCTTCTGGGAATAGATTCTTCAGCACCCTAACTTTCTTACTGGGCTGGCACACTGACTATATTATCCATGTCGTTCTCAAGGAAGGTGAATTCCATGTCCCTAGGGCTACCTCTGGAGGAATTAAAATTTTCTCCCAGATGTGTTAAGATGTGAGGCATCATTGCTTCATGGGCTTCATGGTGGAGCTAATGGATTTTTGCTGAGAAGAATAGGCTGGGCTTCTTATATGAAAATGGAGTCTCCAGATGCCAACAAATGTTCTTTCTCTACTCTTTGGCCTGTGTTCCAGATCTCTGCATGTCTCTGGTCCTGGAGTGTCTATATTTATAGGCTCTTTGAGTAGCCTTCACAGCCCTGTCTTCCACCAGATATATTCTTCTGTAACGTGGCTTTGTCATGCTGCTGCTAGAAAAGGAGTGTGTTGCCTAGTCCCTCTCCACCGCCCTTGAAAGTGGACTGGCCTGGTGACTTGCTTTGACTAATAGAATATGGAGAGTGTGATTCTGTGCCGGTGTCATTCACACTCACAGACACCTGGCAGTGTTTTTCTCCTCACTGTTAGGAAACTCCTGTTTAACTCAGCCACCATGTAAGAAAAGGATTAAGAAGATACACAAAGGAGTTAGTTCACTACTGAATGCATAAAAAGGCAGTTTGAAGAAATAATGTCCAGATGTAATGTGCAGATTCTGTACTGTGGGCTGTCATTGAGTGTGATAAGACTCAGAGGCAGGGAGAGCAAGGTGCTCCTCATTGGAGCGGTTTTGTCATAAAATAGAAGGACTGCAAGTTAGCACTGAAGGCCACTCTACCTTTGCAAGTGGAAACTAAAATAATATTTTTGCTTGGTTAGAGCAAGAATTGGAAAGGGATCTTACTCGGAAATTCTGAATTGGGTTGTAATGAAGGTCTCCCTTGCATGTACATGGTATGGAACAGGCCTCTGAAGTTGGGGCCCCACTCCTCATGCCAGCAGTAGAAGGCTGTTTTGACCACTTCCTCTTTCCTCTGCTTGTTGGGGAGGGGTTCTCTCCTAGGGTCATGGGGTGGCCAAAGCCATGACACCTGACACCAGACAGGAGAATTGGACAACAGTTCAATCTTCACATTTCCTCCCAGGCTAGGCAAGGACACTGTAACATGCAGGGCCACATAGGGACACCCTCCGGAGCAGAGTGAGAGCCAGGCACTGTGGGAAGCAAGTTTAGTAGTAACAGAATTCCACAGAGGATGTGATGGGCTTACTTGAATAATCTCATGGGCTCGCAGGGCCTGAAGCCCACTCCTCAGGGAGGAGCAGGAGTGGCTGCTGGTCCACAATGGGGGTGTTTTAGCAAAAGGGACTTTTCTCTGGCAGAAGAATCAGTCTGGGAGAGGACTTTCAGTGAGGCCAATCACAGCTCTCCTGGTTTCACCAGATATCAAGGCAGCAGAGATATGGAGCCTTCATTTTGAATCCTACAGTACAAGGGTCTTTGGCTTTGACCTGACCTAAGCCTGCCATCCCCTATCTCCAAGAGCAAGTTGAAGATGCCAGTGTCTCATAGACTGCTTCCTGGTATGGGGCAGGAGGAGGGTGGCTGTTCACAGAGGGAAGCGGAGGTTCATCCTGAAGAGCAGCCGCTCTCATTTGGCGCATGGCATTCCAAATGTGAATACTGAAAACACCCAATTCCTTCCAAGGAGCTCTGGGATGCTTATTAAAAAATCTACCCTGCAAAACTGTTTGTAAGAAATAACTTACAACCTCTCAGCATGGCCTCACAGCAGCTTCTATTTTGCATTGCAGAATATTATCAAACACAGGAACTGTACCTGTTCCTGGAAGAATAGATGCTAACAGCCACCATTTACTTAGTTTATACTGGTTTTAATAGCTTAAACACTTTACAATAAATTGAGAAAATAAGATGCAAGTCATTGCATTGCCACACATAATACTTTCTATTTGGCATAATGTGTCTTGTCCCTTCCATATGCTTGGTGAGGAGGGTATTAGTGAAACTGCCTGCTAATTAAGTGACCATGATTATAATATCTGTCCCAGCTTCTCTGTCCTTCAGTGGCCACTTAACCCATAATGTGTCACTGAGCTTCCTGAGAGTACTGAGTATAGTACAACATGCATGGTGGCCCTAGAGACACACCCAAACCAGTCCCACATTCTGGATGCACCAGAAAGACAGAGGGAAGCAGGTAAAACCAGCCAGAGATGGCTGTACACACAGTGAAGGGTTCATGTTGGAGTCACAGACCCTCCTCTCACCCATCGTGGCTGAGCTCTGGCACCTCTTATTTTTCTGCCCTTTCTTTCCCCATGATTTTTTCATCCTGACCCCTCTCTGCCAGCACCCTTCCAGGTAGATATGAGTTGTAATATCTCATTGAATAGCTGTACCTTCAAATGTGCTAACAAATAAGGGTTCTGGAATACTCAGTTTGTGTGATATCTGAGGGGTCCAGATTTCAAATGATGAGAAGATGGCCCTGGGCAACCCTGCCTTTCAGTGTCCCATAGACACAAACCAGTGAGTCCATGTGGCCTCACTACCGTCAGACTTTCGGATACCCTCCCCCAAGAGTGAAGGGCCTTACAGCCCAGGAAGATATTTGAGTCCAACCTGACTTCCTTGGCACAACATGAAAGTTCAGGATGTGTGAAGTGATGTTGAGGGAAGACAACAGAGCTGGGGCCCACCAAGTACAGCTCAGAAAAGGTCAGCAGTTATCCAGCCTTATCCTGGAAGACAGACATCCTCAGGGGGCTCACAGAGCCTCAGCTTTCTCTGATGCTAGGTCAGGCCACAAACTCTAAGCATTGAAGCCAAACAGATGAATTTTTGTGAGAAATACAGATGAACTCTTCATATCTATTCTTCACTATACTAGGAAAAGTGTTCCACCTGTGAGCATGTATCTGCCAGGCTCGGGGGAATCATGTGGCAACAGTTTTGGTTTAGGATCTGAAACTTAGCGCATTCATATGCCTAAGTAGCAGTGAAATCACACCATAGCAGGAAGCCAAATTCTTGAGAGGTTGTTGGGCATGGTGATGCACACCTATAATCCCAGCCACTCAGGAGAGTGAGGCTAGCCTGGGCAACTTAGTGAGACCTTGTGGGAAAAATAACTGAATAAATGTGGCCAAGGAAGTAGCTTCATAACAGAGCTCTTGCCTAGCATGCACAGGAACCTGTATTCTAGCCCCAGCCCCGCAAAAGAAAAACAATGAACAGAAACTGTTTTTGACGAACGAAGAGAGTATCTAAAGATGCAAATTTCCAATAATGAATGTCATTATGTTGTATACCTAAAATGTACCAATAAAATAAAATTAAAAAAAAAAGAAATGACCTTGACACCTGGATATAAAAAAATAATGTTCTGGGCTGCATTTGTCTTATGAACAATGGGCACCTGAAGTCCTTGGATCAGTGGGTGGATCCGAGGCAGGGATCCCTGTGCTCCTGTCCCTAAGCCTGGTCATCCGAATGGCTTGTGTCCCCTAATGTGCCACACATCCTGGCCTCTGCAACTTGTGAAGACCAGTTTTACTACTCCCAGAAGAGATGTAAAAAGGCAGTTATGGCAAATTTGGACGTTTTACTTTATCTCCAATGACAAAGGAAGTTGGGAATGTTTGGGGAAAATAGCTTCTGGGGAGTGTGTTCCTTCTGTGGGGGGACCCGAGGAGAGGCAGGTGGTGCTGGGGCTGGATGCTGCACAACCTGAAAGGCACAGACTCCCAGAGAATATTGACATCCTCCAACTTGCACAAATGAGTATGTAAATCTTGTTTTCTGCAGGATGCTTTTATTTGATCACTGCAAGTCTTCTGTTTTTAAAAATGTATATTTAAGCCTATTTCAAATATGTATTGACCTAAAGAAATATGATGACCTATTTTCAAAGAGAATGTAAGCATCACTTTTCCATTCTATACCTGGCAAGCTGTTTTCTCCTGCAAGCAAGGGCTTCCCTTCCCTCGGGCCACAAATCATTCCCTGGAAGGAGAATGGAGAAGGGTATGTTGGTGGGCTTTGTGTTCTTGCACCAAAGGATTTATTAAGTGGTTAGTTGAGGAGTCTTCAGCTCTGGTTGGTAGATGCTTCCTCCTTTCTTCCTTAAATGGAATTTTAGTGGCTAGCCTCAATTTTCTGAAGGACTCCTGTAACAAACCATCAAAACTCAGGGCTACCAGAAACTTATTCTCCTCCAGTTCTGGAGTCTGGAAGTCTGAAACCAAGGTGTCAGCAGGTCTGGCTCCTTCCCAAGGCTGTGGGAGAGTCTGTTACTTGTTTCTCGCAGAGTTTTTGCTATGGCTGTCAGTCCTTGGTATTCTTTGGCTTGTGGTGGACTTGCTCCAGGATCTGCCTTTCTTTTCACAGTGCCTAATCCCACTGGGTCTGTCTTCTAAGGACAGTAACCATTGCATTAGGGGCTTTAGTACTCCAATGTAGCCTCATCTTAACTAATTACATCTTGGGAAACCCTATTGCCAAATAAGGTAACATTCTGTGGTCCTAGATAGACATAGATTTGGGAAGATACTATCCATCCCCATGTTATGACATCATCTTTCAGTAAATTTTACATCTGCAATCTTATTTCCAGAGAGGGAACATCAGGAAAAGTGTGCACCCTCACTGCTCATGAGGTTGCCTCCAGATGGTGTCCCCTGAGACCATGGTCAATATACAGGTGACCAGTTTTTGCCTGGAAAATTTTGATTTTAAGGTCTTTTTCAGGGAAAGAAACAAATTGATCAGCAAATTCCTGTCTTCAAGGAAGGTAGAAAAGCTCAGAGGGTCTTGTTGATAGATGAAATCCTATAATTGTCCATGTAAATAAAACTCCTGCATGGAGAGAGATAAAGTTTGTTATAGGAGAAGGATTGTTGGGCACTTAAGGAGTTTAGTCTTCCTAGTCATAGTTAATTTTATGACACCTTATATTGGGAGATAAAAAGTAGCCCATGAGAGTGAAACAATAGCCATAGACTGGGACTTCTATAAGTCGCTGATCCTCACCCTTTCTGGGCCTGCTGGAGCCATAAGGATAAGTCTTTTGGGGGACAGGCGTCTGACCTGGGAAAGTGGCCATTGAAATTGCCAAAGTGGGCCCTCCACCAACTCAGGAAAGAAGAAGCCAGCAGACACTGAGGGGAGCTGAGTTTAGGGTTCTGAGGACAGACAAGGAAAGCATCACCCAAAATATGCAGAAGACTCGGGGGTCAAAAGAGAGACCTTAGAGAATGAGGAACAAGAAGTCATATAGCGGTCCACCTAGAGGTGAAGATGAAAAAGCAACCAGGAACTCACTTACTCCCCTGTCATTGAAACAGTAAGTCATTAAGAAAGAGCCTTCTGCATGCCAGGGACAAGGCACAGCTTCAAGGCCCTGTCATCTGTGCTTTAACAGGCTCCAACACTGAACACATTGAAAAGAACCATTGCTTTCCGTCTCCAACTCACTGTACCTCACCAGGACACCAAAGACACACAGTCTGGTCATTGCCTTGAAGACAGTAAAAAAAATAGGCCTGAAAAATCTATTAATTCATTGAGGTCATCAACATCTCAGCTTAGGACCTGAGGTTCAAACCCACTGGGCTGACTGTGAGCTCTGGTTTTTGACTTTACAGCATCATGTTGTTCCATGAAGACTCTGAGCCCTCACAGTCACGGGCAGATACTCACTGCAGCTCCCTGTGCAGTGTAGTTGTTGAAGAGGAAGTTTCCAGAGGCTCAATGTTCACTGTCTTTTCCTCATCGTCAAGAATATTTCTGAAATACATCCACCTGCTCCTGAACTCTTAGTGACTACCTGGGAGGATGCTTTCCCTTGATGTCCCAGATCCTTTGATCTGGAATGAGAATGAGAACACCCAAATACTTCCCATGTCTTGAAAAGGCCATGGAGGCAAGGAGGTTGAGAGCTCAAACTCTGAAGTGGCTTTGGGCATATTACTTATCTCCCCATGCCTCAGTTTTCTCCCTTGTAAAATGGTGATAATTATTTCCTATACCTCAGTGAGATTTTGGAAGAATTAAATGAATTAAGACTTTTCAAAACTCTCAGACCAGTGACTGTCATATAGTGCTCCTATAAATGTTAACTATGCCCATTATCCTGCACTCCTAACACGTGTGCAGCTCCACTTGTTGAGATTATTGTTTGACCTTTAAACTCCCATGCCTAAGTAGTCTAAATCTGACTTCCCTATGGGACCATGACAGGCATGATACCCAAAAGCTTTTCCTTTCTAAAGGAAAATGAAAATATCCTGTAACCTTCCAATTTCTTGAAGGTACATTTCTCTCTCTTACTTTTCACCCAGCATGGCATATCAGGAGGGAAAGTGTGCCCTCAGGCCCCTCCTCACACCTCCAGAGAGACATTGATGATGGCACCATCACATGTCACTTGAGCTTCTTGGACTTTCAGGATCCTCAACCCACAATCCAACCTCACCACATCTCATCCACTGGAGTCAACATACGGGTTGGGATCACTAGTAGCCTGGTCTCTACCTTCTTTCCTCTTTTTTGTATTTCTCCACTTTATAGTTCCAAAGCCATGAATATTTGAAGGACACTCTAGGCAGGATATTAAAACAGTAAGGCAAATGGAGACTATGTAACTTGATTCTGGATTCAGGGCCAGCATGGTTAGGTACTCCATGGCTAAGTTAACATCTAAAGGGGTCAGGAATTTAGCTCAGTGATGCCGCTGCCTGCCTCGCAAGTGCAAGGTTCTGAGTTTGATCCCCAGTACCAAAAAAAATCTAAGGAGGAAAATAGAATTGCTCTCAGTGAGTCTTGACTTCCAACATCTGCTGTATCTACAGAAGATCTTAGCATCGATGATTCGTAATGTTCTTGTTAGGTAATTTCCTGAGAGCAGTGAGCTAAAATAATCTCACAAGAATAAAGGACGTGTCTTTGCATAAAAGAATTCTACCTCTGGTGGTGTGTGTGTGTACGTACAGGGTCTGAAGGTAGAAGGAGGATTCTAGGCAAATAACTGCAAGAGGTTTCAGTGACTTCCAGACCTGGTAACTGGATGTAGCAGCAAGTTGCGCTTTTGGAGGAAGAAATATACTTTCTTTTTCTGAGACAAAATTTTTCATTGTGGTATTTCCCTATGATTTCTGACTCTGTCTTGAGAGCCAATACAGAACACACTTAGGGGTTATTTATTATAAATGAAGTAAGTGAAAATGCTCTGGAGAAGAAAGAAATATGACCACCAGAAAGAACCAGCAAATTGAGCTTTCAACAAATGCCCCTATGGCTGGTGTTTCATCTGCTTTTCCTTCTATTTTCTCTTCCTCAACTGCTACTTGAACTGACAAGAAGGTAATTAGATTTTGCTTTTTCAAGAGTGAAAGAGTTATTAATTTTAGTATTTAAGATTCTGCAGTTCCTGTGCCTATTCTGAGGCCTCTGCTCTTGCCTCGCCCCCACAGCCTTTCCTAACTGGGACCATCACCAGGGAAACAGGGACAGAGATCAGAGCCTGGCAAATCTCATAGGGAAAATCCCTGGTCCTCCAGGACCAGTGTAGGTGGGGCTCCTGGGATGTTTGGTGACTTCTGGCTAAGATACTCAATTCCAGTTCCCAAAACACACCCGTAAGCACATGTGTCTGATTGCTAAGGCTGTCCCAGTACCACAAGCCATTCTAGAAACACTGTACGATTGGGATTCTCTCCTTTCTTCCTTCCTTCTTCCCTTCCTTCCCTCCTTCTTCTTTCCTTCTTTCCCTGAGATATTTCGTTATTTTTCTACATGTATTTATTCTAATCCAATACATTAGTCATTTGGAAGACAATCCTGGATTTGCTTTCTATTTTAGTTTGTGTGTAATTTTTCTTCATCTTTTTCATCTTCTTTTCAAATTAATGTGCTGGGTGCAATTTTTCCCTAATAAATGCTCCTGTTTCATGATACCAAATGCCTGTTGTTTCATGATACCAAATTCAGGGATCAGTTTCTTACTTCTCTGGACACTAGGTCTTAGGGAGACCCACTCTTCTCAAGCACCACAGCAACCAGACATATTAAATAACCAGACCTGGCCCTTGCAAGATCTGTCTGCCCTCCCTCCGTCTGGCAGCCTGGCCCTGGCTCCTCAGGGTTTGTCATTTATGGTGAGTGAGTAGCCAACCCTCCCTGGTCTTTCCTTAGGGCCCAGTGCAGAAATGCATACTCAGTTCACGGCCACTGGGTCCTGCTTTCAAAACGAAATGAGATATCTTGTGATTAGGAACCATGTCGTAGGTCCAGCACAGGGCTAGACTCATCAATGTTCTATTAGTTAATTAATTAAATTAATCAATTAACCCTGTTTAGATTGATGGTTATTTCTAGGGAAGGTTTCACCATTAAACACAGTTCTTGACAGTGGCTACCAAAGTTTGAGGAACAGTAGCCACAGAAGGGGTATTGTTTATGACCCATAGTAGGAGCTTTCAGCCTCAGCAGCAGGTCACCACTAGCCTCATTTAGAATGGGACTTTTATTTTTTTGGTACCAGGGATTGAACTCTGGACCTTGTGCTTGCGAGGCAGGCGGTGGAACCACTGAGCTAAATCCCCGGCCCTTAGAATGGGACCTTTGCTTTGCTGTGTACATGTGGCTTGAAATATCAGAAGGCATTTGAACCAAAAATATTTTAAAGTATTTTAAAAGACAGAGTTTTCTAAACCAATTAAATGTTCTGTCTAGGGATAGGCAGCATGAGAATAGCATCATTGTGTCTTTAGGCAACTCTTCCACGATAGTCTATGAGTCCTCTTGAGCATTGAGTTTATGCTCCTTCTCCAATGGTAACAAATAAATATGTTAGCTTCTGTCTGCTCAGCATGAGTCCTCCATAGTCAGGTTTCTACCTGCAGGGGTCCACATGTCTACTCCTGATCCTGCTGAACATCCTGCAAGGCAGAAACTGAGTTATTTTCACACCCATGGCAGGGAAGATGTGTTCAGAACCCAGGCATCCCATATTGGCGATTCCACTCACTGTCTCTCATTTGTGAGCAGCTACTCTGCCAATGAGATTATAAGGGATTAATTGTAAGGTACAATGATTTGGAAGATTTTGTTAATTTGTTTGTATGTTTTTGTACTGGGGATTGAATACAGGGCCTTCAAACTGAAATACATCCTCAAGTCATTTTTCATTTTTTTATATTGAGTCAGAATCTTGTTAATTTGCTAAGTTGCTGAGACTGGACATGAACTTGCCATTCTTTTGCCTCGGCCTCCCACAGTGCCAGGATTATGGGTCTACACCACCATGCTAGCAGTTCAATGGTCTTAATCTTCACTTAGTACAGACTCAAAAGAAGTCTTTTTCTCATCACAGGTTGCACACTTGAGATGTGCTCAGGGCCCTGACTGGGCCTTGCTCCTGAGCATTCCTCCTGTCCCGGAGGAAATTTTCTAAAGCCAGAGTCTCAGGTATTAGCAACACATCTGCTATTCCTCCTCAGAGGGATACTGAGGTCTGAAGGGAAAACTATTATAAAATCCATTTCACAGCATATCTGTGGATTTTTTTCATTAATTTTATTGGTACATTTTAGGCATACAATATTGATGACATTCATCATTGGGAATTTGTACCTTTACATGATATATCTTGGTTATTTTTTCCCTCATTCCCCTGCCCTGCCTCCAACACCTCTATTCCTCCCTATTCACAAAGACTTTATTTCCAATTTTTCCTTTTCTCGTATTTATTCCTTTCCTTCCTTTCCTTTCTTTCCTTTCCCCTACCCCTTCTAATTCCCCTTACCCTTTGGACCTCTTCTTACTATTTCACAGTATCTATTATACATTTTGATCCTTATTTACACTTTCAGTTTCTCATACTAGAGAAACTATTTGTTATTTACACTTGTGTCCTATTTATTTCACTTATAGTGTGACCTCAATGTGCATCCATTTAGCTATAAATGTCTCTAGTTTCTCATTCCTCATGGCTGAGTAGTACTCCTTTTTATTAAAAAAACAACCAAACAAACAAAATTTTTCTTTATCCAGTCTCCAGTTGATGGACAAGTAGGCTGTTTCCAAGTTTTAACTGTTACAAACTGTGCTGCTATAAACATGGGTGTGACTATATCACTGTGGCATGATGCTTTTAATTCTTTTGGGAAGATACCCAATAGGGGAATAGCTGGGTCAAATGGGACCTCTAATCCTAGGTTTTCGAAGTATCTGCATACTGATTTCCACAGTGGTTGCACCAGCCCACACTCCCACCAACAGTGGAGAAGTGTTTCTTTTTCCCCACAAGCTTGCCAGCATTTGCTATTGACTGATTTCTTGACAGCAGCCATTCTTACTGGGGTGAGGTGGAATCTCAGCATTGTTTCTATTTGCATCTCTTGAATGACAAGTGATGTTCAACATGTTTTCATATGTTTATTTTCTGTTTCTACTTCTTTGTCTTAGAAATGTCTGTTCTTTTCCAGCCTCATTTTTGGATTGGGTCTTTAAATTTGGGAAGTCTGATTTTTTAAAAAATTCTTTATATATTCTAGATAGTAGACCTTTGTCTGAGGAATGGCTAGTAAAATTTTGTCCCACATTGTGGGTTGTCTCTTCACACTGTTGGTGGTTTCTCCTGCTGTCCAGAAGCTTTTTAAGAATGAGATCCCAGTTGTTGATTCTTTGTGCTAGTTCACATATGACTGAGGATTAGTTCATGAAATCTTTTCCTACATCATTGTCTTCAAGAGTTCTACCTAACCTCTCTTCCAATCAGTTTACTGTTTCTGTTTTAATGTTTAGATCTTTGATCCATTTAAATTGTAGTTTAGTGCATGGTGAGAGACATAGGTCTAGTTTTAATTTTTGGCAAGTTGAAATCCAATTTTTCCAGCACCATTTTTTTTTGACATAGCACTAGTATTTTATTTTTTTAAATCTTTTATTGGTACATATTAGGTATACAATACATTTACATTTATCATTGAATGCTTGTACCTGTACATGATGTATCTTAGTTCTTATTTTTTCCCCATTACCTGTGTGCCCTTCAACCCCACCACCCTTTCCTATTTACATAGATTTCATTTCCATTTTTTTTCTTTTCTCACAATTTTTCCTTTCCCTTCTTTCCTTTCCCCTTCCCCTCCTACTACCCTTACACCTTTGCACCTTTTTCTGTTTCAAATTATCAATGATTCATTTTAATCATTTTAATCCTTATTTGCACTTTCAGTTTCTCATACTAGAGAAACTATTCAGTATTTCCACATGTGTGTCCTATTTATTTCACTTAAGCATATGGCCTCAATATGCATCCACTTAGCTATAAATGTCTCTAGTTTCTCATTCTTTATGGCTGAGTAGTACCCCATTTTATAAAAAAAAAAAATCTTATTTATCCAGTTTCCAGTTGATGGACACTTGGGCTGATTCCAAGCTTTAGCTATTACAAACTGTGCTGCTATAAACATGGGTGCACATATATCACTGTGGTATGATTCTTTTCATTCTTTCAGGAAGATACCCAGCAGGGGAATAGCTGGGTCAAATGGGACCTCTAACCCTAGTTCTTGGAGGTATCTTCATACTGATTTCCAAAGTGGTTGCACCAGTCTGCACTCCCACCAACAATGGAGAAGGGTTCCTTTCTCCCCACCCCACCCCCAGTATTTGTTATTGGTTGATTTCTTGATAGCAGCCATTCTTTCTGGAGTGAGGTGAAATCTCAGCATCATTTTCATTTGCATCTCTCCAACGACCAGTCCAGCACCACTTTTAAAGAGGGTATCTGTCCCACAGTGAGGGTGTTTGGTATCTTGTCAAAGATGAGGTGGCTGAGTACCTCTGGAGTTGTTTCTGCATATTCTAACCAGTTCCACTGATCCTCTGGTCTATTTTGTTTGTTTGTTTGTTATGACCATGCTGTTTTTATCACAATAGTTTTGTAGTATAGTTTCAAGTAGGGAACTGTGATACCCACTACTTTGTCTTTGTTGCCTCCAATTGCTTTTGGTCTTCTCATTCCAAATGAATTTTTGGATTGTTTTCTC
This sequence comes from Heterocephalus glaber, assembly GCF_000247695.1. The sequence goes on from NW_004624737.1 coordinate 16,169,605, forward strand.
AAGTTATGTGAAGTATGGTGATGGACTTTCAATTGGGCTTGCATTGAATCTATATAGCAGTTTTAGAAATATGGCCACTTTCACTATATTGATTCTTCCTGCCCAGGAGCAAGAAGTGTCATTCCATTTTCTGATATCCTCTTCCATCTCTGTTTTCAGAGTGTTGTGGTTTTCAGAGTAGAGGTCTTTGTTTCATTAGATTGATTTTTAGGTATTTCATTTTTTTTAGTATGCTATTATGAAAGGAGTTGTTTCTCCCATTCCTTACTCAGTGAGTCTGCTGTTCATGTACAGGAAAGTTATTGATTTTTGTGTGTTGACCTTGTATCCACCTACTCTATTGAATTTGTTTTTTATGTCTAGAAGACTTTTGGAGGAGTTCTTGGGTTCTTCTATAGAAAGTATCAGGTCATCTGCAAATAATGGCAATTTAAATCTTCATTTCCTATATTTATTCCTTTTATTTCTTTCTCTTATCTAATTACTGTGATTAATGTTTCCAAAACTATACTGAAGAGGAGTGGTGATAATGGACATCCTTGCCTTGTTCCTGATTTTAGTGAGAAGGATTTAAGTTTTTTGATCATTTAATATGATGTTGGCTCTTGCTTTTTCATAGACGGCTTTTATCAGGTTGAGATAAAGACCATCTATTCCAATTTTCTGTAGGGTTTTTGTCATGAATGAGTGTGGGACTTTGTGAAACACTTTTTCTGCATCCAATGAGATTAACATATGGTTTTGTCATTGGCTCAATTAATATAATGTATTGCATTTATTGATTTGTGCATGTTGAACCATCCCTGCATCCCTGGGATGAATCCCTCTTCTTCAGGGTGTATGATCTTCTTCATTATGTTTTCCAGTATCTTATTGAGGATTTTTACATCTTGTTCATTAGGGATATTGGCCTATATTTCTCCTTTTCGTTTGGTTGTTTCTCTACTTTTGGGATCAAGGTGATGCTTGGTTCCAGGAATGAATTTGGGAGTATTGTTTCCTTTTCAATTTCACTGAAGAGTTTAAAAAGTTGTGGCAGTAGTTCTTCTCTAAATGTCTTCTAGAATTCAGCAGTGAAGCCATCAGGATCTGGGCTTTTTTTAGTTGGTAAGGTTTTAATTACGTTTTCAATTTCATTGATTGATATTGAGTTGTTTAGAATTTTGGGTCTTCTTCATTCAACTTTGGTAATTCACATGTATGTAGGAATCTGTCCATTTCTTCTGTGTTTTCCATCTTATTGATGTTTAGGTTCTCAAAGTAGGTATTGATGATCCTCTGGATTTCTGCTGGGTCCAATGTAATTTCACCCTTTTCATTCCTAATTGCATGGATTTGGGTCTTTTCTTTCCTTTTTTTGAAAATTTTGGCTAAGGATTTGTAAATCTTGTTTATTCTTTTGTAGACACAACTCTTTCCTTCATTAATTTTTTGTACCATTCTCTTTGTCTCCATTGCATTGATTTCTGCTCTGATCTTTACAATTTTCTCCCTTGTATGAGATTTAGGTTTGTCCTGCTCTTGTTTTTCAGAAGCTTGAGTTTCAGCGTTAGGTTGTTTATTTGAGCTCACTCTGTTTTCCTAACATGAGTATTCACTGCTATGAATTTCCCTCTGAAGACTTCTTTCAGTGTGTCCCATAAATTGTAATATGTTGTATTGGTATTGTCATTTAATTGTAGAAACTCTGATTTCTTCTTTAATTTCCCCTGTGACCCATTGGCTGTTCAGAAGTGTGTTGTTCAAATTCCATGTGTTTATGAAATTCTTGAGCTTTCTTTTGCTATTGCTCTCCAATTTCATTGTACTATGATCTGATAATATTCAGGGGATGACTTCAATTCCGTTGCATTTACTTAAACGTGTTCTATGAGCAAGTATGTGATTTATTTTGGAGAATGACCTATGTGCAGCCAAAAATAATGTGTACTCTGATTTTGTTGTAGTGGAACACTCTGTAAACACCTGTTAAATCCATTTGTTGAAGAATTTGGTTGAGTCCTAGTATTTCATTGCTTATTTTTTGTCTAGTTGATCTATCTATTTGTGGCAGTGGGGTGTTGAGGTACTCCACTACTATGGTATTAGTGTTTACTTGATTTTTCATGTCCATTAGTATTTGTTTTATGTAATTGAGTGCACTGGTATTTGGTGCATATATATACTTATGAGTGTCATCTCTTCCTCTTGAATTGTTCCCTTTACAAGAATGTAGTAGCCTTCTTTGTTTCTCTTGATTAGTGTTTGTTTGAAATCCATTTAATCTCCAAAGAGGATAGCTACTTTTGGTTTCCTGTCACATGGAATAATGTTTTTCATCCTTTCACTTTCATTCTATTGGTTTCTCTTTGAATTAAATGTGTTTCTTGTATGCAGCATATTGTTGGATCTAGATTCTTGACCCATTCTGTCAGTCTATTTCTTTTGATTGGTGAATTGAGATCATTAACATTGATGGTTATAACTGATATGTACTAATTTATCTTTTTCATGTCATTTTCCTCTTGTTGGATTCTCTACTGTTTCATTTAATTTATTATTTGCCAGATGTATTCATTCTGCTGGGCTTCCTGGGATAGTGACACTCATTGTTTTTTCCTAGGATATTGTTTAAAATTTTTTGGAGTGCTGATTTGGTATTCAGAAAGTTCCTGTGTTGTTTGTCATGAAAGTATCTTATTTCTCCATAAATTTTGAAACTTAATTTTGCAGAGTGTATCAATCTAGGCTAGAGGTTGTTTTCTTTTAGAGCTTGAAATACTTCCCTCCAGGCTCTTCTTGACTTGAGAGTTTGTGTTAAGAAGTCTGCTGTGATTCTTATGGGCTTTCCTTTGTATGTGATTTGTTTCTTTTCTCTAACTCCTTGTAGAATTTTGTTCTTCTGTTGAATTTCTGGAATCTTGACTATTATATGCCTAGGTGTGCATTTTTGTTGATTAGAGCTAGTTGGAGTTCCATATGTGTTACTTATCTGTATGTCAAATTCTTTTCCCCTGCTTGGGAAGTTTTCTGTCATTACTTCTGTGAACAATTTTTTTAATGTGGTCTACACTATCTCCCATTTCTTCATTGACTTCGATCTGCCTTATGTTATTCTTCTTTGCATTATCTAGCAGCTACTGGATTGGCTTCTCATGGTCTCCTACTATTTTTAAGAAATCTTTGTTTTCCTGGTCGCTAATTGCTATCCTGTCTTCTATATTTGATATTCTGTCCTCACATTGGCTCATTCTGCTGCATAAACTTTCAATGGAATTTTCATTGTCCTTATATCTGTTTGCATCTGTTTTATGGATTCCATTTGTTTCCTATGCTGGGATTCCATCATGTTCCTCAGCTCCTCTATTTTTTTTTTTTTTTGGTCTGTGTCTGCTCTAGAGTTATTAATCATGTTTTTCACTATGGACAAAATCTCTGTTGTTATCTGAGAAATTATTTTTTATTTTATTTTTTCCAGATCCTCCTTTGTTGCCAGTTCAGGGAATCCAGGTTGTTGAGTATCAAATTGGTCCATCTCATTGTCCCTTGGGATTGCCTTTGGGGATCTGGAGGTCTGGTTTTGAGACTTGTTTTTGTGTCTTTTTGTTTCAACAGATGCAGCCTGCTATGCCTTTGTTGAGGTGACTCTTTGCTTGCCCAGTGGTCTTCCATTTTCAGCAAGACTCAGAGAGGCCTCTCTGCTGCTCACCTCTGTGCCAATTCCTGGATTCAGAATGATGGTCTTCTGCATCCCTGCACTGTTGTCTGGGCGGGTTTCTAGCTGGGTCCTGTGAACACTTAGTGATGGTATCTGGCTGGGCCTCTGGCTGGGGCTTGCATACCTGCACAGCTGTTTTCTAGCTGGTCCTTTGGCTGGAGCCCACCAGCCCAAGCTGGTGGTGTCTGGGCAGGGCCCTGACTGGAGCCTTTGCACCTGTGCCACTGTTGTTCAGGCAGGCTTTTTTCTATCTGTGGAATTTTTAAAGAAAAAAAACATCAATCGAGAACCAATTGAAAATTCAATTAATGAAAATATTGATAAGTGAACAGATTCTGTTCTTGTGGTTCATACCACCATTCTAGGAATAGTGTCCCTTTTCTCATGATTACATAGTTTCCTTATTTCAAAGTCTGGAAACTTCAGAGGCTCTCTGATCATGAGCTCTGATTTCTCAATGACAATGAATCTCACCCACCAACCAACCAGTAGTATAGTCTGGAGATACAAATGTTCATTTCCCCATGTCATTGTGACTCTTTGCATCTTCACTTGTGTAAAGTAGATGGTCTGCCAGAAAACTGAATGGAAAACACCAAGATGTAGCGCAGAGAATGGAGGGGACATAAAGCCCAGCACTGAGGCACCCTGCAGGTACCTGATAACCACCCAGCATTTTAAGTGACATTCAGTGAACACTGCTGGAACCAGCAGGCACTGGATTTTCCTTCAGGCCTCCCCAATCCCTGTGTCCCACCAGATCCCAGCCCCATCTCTCCTGTGTCACTGTCTACAGCTATTAATTCTTCAGACTGTCTTTGTCTCCCCGGTTGAAGTGTTTCCCTGTTCCTTATCCTCTTCCCCTCCCTGTGGGCAATGACAAGCACTATCTGTTCATCCAAGATCCCAGTATGATCAATAGGCCTGGCATACCATAGGTGCCAAATATATACAAGGTATGTCATCAGTGCGACCTTGGTTTATGAACTTAATTCTTACCACAATTCTGGTGGCAAATCAAGTTGGATGAAACCAAAACAAATTCAGTAGTTAGGTTCAATGTTAAATTTATGGGGAAATTTGATTCAGTTCTCATCCAATTTTGTTTGCAACCAGAATCATAGAAAGAATTAAGTTCATGAACCAAGGTACCACTGTATAATATTGATATTACTGGTCATTATTATATCATACATGATCATAATTGATAAATAATATAAAAATACTATACATTTCCCTCACTCACTGACTCAAGAAGGTACACGCATATTTTTCAGTGTTGCTACATTTTCTTTTTGCTAATTGGTAATGGATTTTTGCAGTAAAGTATCAATGTTCATTTTACTGTTAACCACAGATGGAGTAACCCTTATCCAACATACTTGAGACCAGAAATGTTTCAGATTTGGGAACTTTTGAATTTTGGAATATTTGCATAAATTTTACCAGATGAGTATCCCTAATCTGAAAACTCTGAAATCTATGTTCTGAAATTTTCAAATTTCAGATTTTTGGAATTAGAGATAATCATCCTGTGTGTGTGTGTGTGTGTGTGTGTGTGTGTGTGTGTGTGTATATAGTTGTATTTTTGCCACATAATAATTGTTTTCTTTTCTTTTGTTTTTGTTCATGATACTAGGGATTGAACTCAGGGCTTTCATTATGAGTTACATCCACAGACCTTTTTTTGTTTTTCAATTTTGAGACAAGGTCTTGCTAAGTGACTAAATTGTACAGTCTGGATTAGAAATTGTGACACTCTTGCCTCAGCCTCCCAGAGTGCTGGGATTATAGCCATATGCCAACTATAATGGGTTTGGATTCTTACATAAGGTATTGACAATACATTTTAATATTTGTGTAATACATTTACATTCAGAGGTAATAGATTTATAGAAAAAATGACAAGTAAATTCTCATCCAGGCATCACTTGAACCTCGAGAATATTGACAGTCATGGCTTTTACCCAGCTAATATTATGGAATCTGGAGTTCACAGCTGTCTTCTGGCAAAGTGTCAAGTGAATTCTTACAGAGCCCCATAAGTCTTCTGCAGCAAACACTCTTCAGATTAAATATTAAAGAAAGAGGAAAAGGAGGATGAGGACAGGCCTTAGGCAAGAATCCTCCCTCAAAGCAACTTTCCTTTCAAGAAGCAAAGGGCAGCAGAGCCTAGATGATCTCATAAAGGCCCTCACTCAGTATTTCATGTGAATGGAATGAAGAAGAATGTCTGTGATCTATCCAGCCTCCCTACCATGATGTGAAGTTTCCAGTGTGTATCCATGCTTTCCACTTTAGCACCCTTCATGCAGGAAGGCTTCTACTTCCATTCAACAGAAACAGTAACTGTTAGTCAGTACTTAGACTTGTCAGATTGTGGTGAGGGGGACAGAGACAACACTGTGGAATGTTTACATGCCATTATCATCTTAGAGGCATCAATTTGTCTATAGCTCACAATAGTCCTAAGAGGTAGTTTTTATTATTCTTCCCTTTTTACAGATGAAGAAACTTAGGCACAGTGAAGTTAACTTGCTGATAATTTGAGAATAGAGATTTGAACTCAGGCCAGGAAAGTGTGATCACTGGAAGCTAAAAGCCCCAGGCTAACAAGCATCATACATGAGGTTGGATACATCAAGCATGTTGCAGCCAGGAATTTCTTGAGAGAATATCATGTTGCAGGAGCTTTAAAATCCTATTATATCCTTCTCCTAATGTGCTATGCAGTTATAGGGCAAGGGATGTTCTGGCCTCTTTTCCATCTCACTGCTGAGTCTTCTAAAAGTAAAGTAGTTATCCACCTCAGTGGCCAGGGTCCAGCAAGGAACTTGGTTCACAGGCTTTGGTAGAACCAGTGTGTTAAAATGCCTCCCATGTAGCCAACCTTTGTCATCCTCCCTGGGTTCAAACCCTTGAAAGGAGACCTTCCTCAGCACAGCCCCTTTCACGGTTTCATGTTCTGTTCTGGTTCCTCTGGAGTCCTCCTTCTACACACACACACACACACACACACACACACACACACCCCACCCAGAAATACAGGAAGGTGGCACCCCCCACATCACAGCCCCAGCCTGACTTTCTCACAGCCCCAGCACAATGATGAAAGCCTCTCTTTCACAACAAATTCTGGCTTTCTTTCTCATTTATAGCATCCTTGGGTTGTAGAACTCTCTCAGGAATCCTACAAGGATAAGGGTAATCATCAGAAGGGTTGGATGCAAAAAGGGTCTAAATTGGCTGTGTCCTTGACTGAATAGATATCCTCAAGTAGTCCTGGTCCCCTAGCCAGCTTTCACCCCAAAGTATTCAAAAGAAAGTTGATGGAGCAAATATGTAGATAGAGCTTATGACATTATTTTTTTCTGGTGTCCATATACTATAAAAGAAGAATCCAAAGGGGTATCCCAACAAAAGGGTGCAGAGTGTCTAATTTGGCACAAAATTTAAACCTCACGTACTCTCATAGAAGCCTTCATGGAGTAACCAGATAAAGGATGCTTAGAAAGGTTGGGATCATAGATGGCATCTGAACCTTCAGTAATGCAGAGTGACACCAGAAAGTTCTCTGGAGCCAGCAATCAGATGAGATATGAAAGTAAAGAAATAAGTAGAGTAGAAAGGAACTGGCAACTGTTGATACCTTCTTCAAATAGCACCAATCCATCCTGCTGCCTTCCTGGGAATAGAACGGACTTCAGACTTCATGCTAGAACTGGCCATGGTGGCTCAGTTTGAGTATCACCTAGGGAGGTTTCAGGATACCATGAATGGAAGAGGATCATCTGCTTTCTGAAGTTTCTGGGAAGCGTATAAGGAGGGTGAGAGAACTGAGGAACAGAGTTAGAGTGACAGATTCTCCATGCCTGTACCTCTACCTGGGTGAGAGAAGCACAAGATTTCATTACAGAGCAGGGATAGAAAGTGAGGAGGGCATAACCACAGGTGTTTTCTGTAAGGAAAAGCCTGTTTGGCCATGTCTAGAAAGTATTGGGTATGTCTGACAACCAAATAAAACAGTATCCAGCAATTCCTCTGGTGCAAATTCTCCCACATGTCTGACTGTGCGTTGCCAATGTGATATCTCTGAATGCACGGTGCAGAATGATGCATGACTTCTTCAGAGAAGTAACAGCAGCTCAAGAATGCACTTGGGGAGGGCCTGCCTCCTCTGCCCTCTGGTTTAGGATTAGGCAGCTGTGACCTCTGCTAGAACCTGGGCTGAGGCAGTACCCACAAGTCCTTAGGTACTGTGACACCCCTTCAGTCTGGTGCTCTCAGCACAATTACCTTCTGTTTTCCCTGATCTGTAGAGTCATCTGTCTCCTCTTGAAATGTTTACACACAAGTTGCAAGATACAGCTGCAGACCTCCAACAGATGAGTTTAAATTAAATCCATTTACATGCATTTAAAGTGTGTCCAATTTCCTACACCCAATGACTACTGAAGTAAAACCACCACTTGTGTTCCCTCTACCTAATCTTGCTCCTATCTAATTCCACAGCTCTCTGTCCTGCCAGTCTCTCATTACTGGCATCACTAGTGGTTAGTCTGAATGTGGATGAGAATGCCTGGGGTCTCTTAGAGCCAGGAGTGGCATCAGACACTGAGCAGCCTCAGGTGGTACAGGGCTCATGAGAGAAGTGAACACACAGAGCCCTTTGCAGGAAAGCAGACTGATTACCAGGTGATGGGTGTGTTGGGGTACAGAGAAGGGATGTCTCCCTACTGAATCACTATTGTGAGTTGCAGGTCAATGAGAGCACCCCAAAATTAAGAGGCAAGTGGACAAGTAAAGAGTTTGCCTTGTCTATTCCTAGCATAGAGTTTGACAAGAATGTTTTTTAAATGATGGTTTTGTTATTATTTTAAAATAATGTATACAAATGATGAAGAAGAATTCAGACAGAGAAGGGATCCAGCCCCAACTTCCAGTGCTTGTCTACCTGTAGCCTTCCTCTTTCGTGAAACCTTCCTTGACCACTCTTCCCACTCCTTGCCCCACCCAGGAAGGGAGGAGAGCCTACTGCCAACCACTAATTAATTACCTGTGTCATTCTGTAACCCAGAAGGTATCACCAAGAATTGCAATTAATGTATCAAGGAATCTTCTTTGTCACTCACAGATGTGAAGTTTTTGTTTGTGTGTTTGTTTTTAAAGGTTAAGCTATTTTCTTTCATAAAAGTAAGATTTGTTTATCTCAGGAAATGTAAAAAATACAAAACTTGGGAAAGGTATATTTTTCTACATTAGAGTCAGTGTGAGGCACTTGGAGTCCAGCAAGGCTTGTGTGAATCCAGTTTCATAGTGACCATGTGACTTGGGGAGCTGTATTACCTCCTCATAAAATGGGCACAGTGTCATCTCTGACAGAAAGGTTAGGTTATCATTGCAGATGGGAAGGCTAAATGTCCTTCACTGTCGTGATGCACCTGTGAGATGCTAAGCACACAGCCACTTCAGCTTCTATCCCTGCAGCACACATTCCTTCTGTCAGGTCATGAGACCTTAAACTAGTGATGGTGACGTGTGAGGGATAATTTTATGCATCAACTTGACTGGGCCACAGAATACTCAGATATTGGGTCAAACAATATCCTGGGGTATCTGAGGGCATGTCTGGGTGAGACTAATATTTGAATCCATGGACTGAGTAAAGCCAATTCTCCTCCCTAATATGGTTCCATTGAATACATGGGGGCCTGAACAGAATTAAAGGCAGAGTAAGATGATTTTTTTCTCTCTGCCTGGCTATCTTTGAGATGAGCTATAAGTCTCCTAACTTAGGCTCAGACTTGAATTGGAACCGTGGGCTCTTCTCAGTCTCCAGCTGCCAAGTGTGGGACCTCTCAGCCTCCGTAATCAATCATATGGGCCCATTTTTATAGTAAATGTCTCTCTCTCTCTCTCTCTCTCTCTCTCTCTCTCTCTCTCTATATATATATATATATATATATATATCTCCACATATTCCATGTTCTGTGTTTAGTGGAAACATCACCAGAAATAGTGTTTCTGAATCACTAAGATAGTCAGTGAATGAAATGAAAATAAGAAAGGACCTCTTGTGGCTTGTGAACACAGCACCAGGTAGGAATTGACAAGATGAAGGAAAGACACTTCTGAGAGGAGGGACTGAGCAGTGCAGTGAGTGTCAGAACAGAGTGCAGAGCCCAGTCAGGGGCACAGCAGATGGATGCTGGGAAGATTGGGTGAAGACCTAGGGCAGCAAGTCACTGTGGCCTCATTTCTGAGCTTCAGAAGTACATTGATATTATAGTTTAAGATTTAACAGAAAGATTGAGTTCTAGAACTAGATTGTGGTGATGGTTCTGAGGCAGGAGGTAGAGAGGCAAATTTCCTGGATGAAGGGGGCCTGAAGGCTACAGGGAAAAATTGAAAGCTGGTAGCTGGTTCTTGAAAAACCACAGACAGTACCCAATCTGACAGCTGGACCACAGCCAGGAAAGACAAGCAGGTGCATGAGGGTGCATGTGCTATAGGCTTCTGAGGGCCGCATGTTAAAATCTCTAGAAAACACAAAGAACACCCACTTCTAACAATGAAACCTTGCCTAGGAACACTTGTGCTATCAAAAATCGTGCATAACTGAAAGTGACCCCAACTCAATTACAATTAATTGTAATCTCATTTGCATTGTGGTTTTGACCTTTCGTGGCCCTCCCTGGGCACTATGACCATTCCTTAAAGGTTTACATAGAGACAAAACCTTCATCCTCTAACAGAAAAGAGGAGGCTGATTGGAGTGAATTGTCACACCAGTTCAAAGAGCCACTCCCTTTCTGCAAAATCCACATACTTATAGACTCTGACACCTGGCTTCTCCAGGGCCATGAGATCTTTTCACTGATCCTCCCACCCCAAGTGTATCCTGACTAATAAATCCATGCTTTCCCTTCTGCTTCTATGTGCCCTGCTCAATTCTTTGGGATTCAAGAACCTAGAATAGTCACAACCCTGACAACACTTCCACAATATCATAAGTATACTTGATGTTGCTGCTTTGCACACTTGGAAGTGGTTAAAGGGTGAAGCTTGCGCTTTCTATTTTGCCATAATAAAGAAGAATCAGGGAAATAATGAGGTAAGAGTTTCTACACCATGAGGATTTTTTTAGACTGCTGCAAAGTTTGGGACAGGTATATCTGCTGGGGGAAGGAGGAAGGGATCTGTGCCTGCTTCCTGGCTTCATGTTTCCCACAAAGGACTTTGCCTTTCTTTTCAGTTATCACACTGACCAAGCAGCTTCTGGGGCAAATCGTGCACACAACACCCAAGAGACTGAGAGCTCTGCACCTGGTCTTTATGACATTCCCTAGTTCAAGTACTCTGGAAACAGTACAGACTTACTGGAAACAGCCTGGCTCATGTTCTTTGGGGTCAGGAATCTTCTAGAACAAAAAAAAATGCATGGGCCTCGGTGAGCCCCAGAATCCAGCAGTGGCTTTTGCAGAGTGAGTGCTGCCCTCACTCTCACATGTAGTACACTCCACTCTTGTAGACTGTGGTAGGGGATACTGGAGATGGTGTCTCCCCTGGCTTCATTGTGTCATGCCAGCACCAAACATGACTCAGAGTTTGTAGAAGAATGATAAGAATGACATAAATTCAAGAGACAGACTGCTCACGCCAGCAGCCAGGACAGCTTAGACAGACATTAAGGACAAAAGGTAGCTTGTGATAGATGAGAAAATCCATTAGTGAAATGAGAGGGGGTGAACTTTAAATGTAAAGTATCAATCACTGAGTGCTGGGCTGCACAAACATGAGCAAACTGTGAATGTGAAGGATTGATCTGACTCCAAGTCAGCCCTGTGGGGAGACTTCACTAGGGCTGTGACTCTATGTCCAGGGAGGTGCATGAGGCTCCAAGTGTGACCACCCCTTATTCCTCTCATTATGGCCTTTGTCACCTTAGGCTGGAGTTTCCCTCATACAGAAGAGTAGAAGAGAGACTGTCTTTGAGCACCCCTAACCCCTTTCTCCATAACTAGCCACTCTTCTTTGTGTACCTTTTAAAGATTCACTTGGAAACTGTTGTGTAATAAAGCCACAAGTCCAGACACCTGCAGAAAACCATACAATTCACACCCAAAGCACAACCTCTGGAAGCTTTTTCTCTAACCACCATGAGACTACAGTTTATCTGCAGCATGTAGGAAGATAGGGCAAAAGCCCATCTTTAAGGAATCTTATTAAGAATAATACTCATGCTAACAAACCAGCTTCTACATGGGGATCCTAAGCAAGGATGCTGAACATAGAGAGTGGAAAGGGAGGCAGAAGACAAAGTAAGTGTGACATCAAAGGAGCCAGGGGAGGACAGTGTTTCTAGGAGCCAGTGTGGTCTATAGGTGGCCGCAGATGTGGCCAGAGTCCGACGCACAAGAAAGTGCTGAGGGAATTTGTGATGTTCAGTTCTGAGCAAGTCAACTGTAATCCTAGACTCCCTTCAGTTCTGTGATGTACAGTCATGTCCAAGAATATGCCTGGGAACACAGGACAGGAATGATGTAAAAGATCCCTTTTAAGATCTGAACCAGAGTTTGTGGTTCAGTGCTGGTGGGGAGAGAGAGGGTGAGGACACAGGAAAGTATGGGAGAGTGCTGGAATGGGGCTTAGAGAGCCCTAGTAGAGAAAATAAGCAGAACAAGAGAGGAACTGCAGGGGCTGCAGCCCAGAGAATAGTTCCTGCAAGGGAGGAAGGAGCTAAGGATGTGGCTAAGCCTGGGAAGAACATGGCTCTGGAGACTCAAGAGCCAGGAAGGGGTTTAAAGTTATCCTTGGGATTGGAGCTGTCTGAGAATTGTAGCCATAAGAGATGTAAAAAGAATTAAGATGTGTTATGTACATGTACCAACTCCCCAGGATTAATGTAATCACTATGTACTACAAAAAGTGCTAATAAAAATAAAAATTTAAATTTAAAAAAGTAAAGGTTAGTACCCATCTGCTCAGGCCTGTGACTTCTCCAACATCTGTCATTCAGCCTCCATCATGCAGGGTTGGAGGTAGCCCCAGTCTAAAACTCTCACTGAGATTTTGCCATCTGACCTGAATGGAATGCAGTATGAAGAAGCTCAGGGTGCTGAGAACAAGGGGCAAAAGGAATTGAAGTTGAATAGAGAAGATCTTGAAAATAGGAAGTGAGTGATACATACTCATGTATCTTCAATAATGTACATATATACTCATGTATCTTCAATAATAAGCATATATATATAGGGGTGGCTTCTTTCTGGTCCCTTCTGCCCAAGAAATTAATGTTTTTGCAAATTCAGGGTGAGGTCTGGAGAGAATCTCTGAAGCCTTACTCTGCTCAGAAGGAGACAAAGCTGGGTTGTCCCACTGTACTCTGGGAGTGTGGTGGCAAAGTACCATAAGCCAGATGGCCTGCAACAACAGAAATGCACTTACCTATAGCTCTCCAGGCCACACGTCTGAACCACTGTGTCGGTAGGGCTGAGCTCTCTCTGAAGGTGCTGGGGAGGAATGTTTCCTTGCTCCTGGAGGCTCCCAGAAATCTCTGGAGTTTAGTGGCTTGGGCTGCATCATATCCACCTCTATCTCCATCAAAAGAAGACCTTCTACCTATGTGTCACTGTGTGTATTCAAATTTCTCTTTTCTCATGAAGGCAGTGGTCATTGGATTTAAAGCCACCCTAATCCAGTGTGGCCTCACCTTGCTTCCATCTGCAAAGAACCTATTTTTAAGCAAGTCTACATTCACAGGTACCAGGGGCAGAACTTCACCATATACTTTGGGGAAACACAATCCAACCCACTCTATCCATGAACCCTACAGGGGAGCTCTTGTCCTAAATATATGTTCAACCAGTTAGAAGAGAGATTCACTATCTTCTCTTAGACACATGTATGAAGTGCTTCAGAGGTCTGAAAATCTAATTGCAATATTCACTTTTCCTATAACACAAATAAGTGGAGTGGGTGACCAAAGGGGGCATCTTGGGGTCAATCAATAAGACATGACATGAGACTTCCTAAGAGAGAGAACAAAAATATGGCACAATTAGAGGGCCATTCACCTGCAGGGAGGGAGTGGCTTTAGAGGTCCCCTGAGGAGACTGTGTTCCTTGCACCTTGGGCCCCAGTAGTCTTTGACCCCGGGCTGTATTGAGTGACGTAAAAGAGGTAGTTCCTGCAGCTCCTGCCTTTCCCACCTACACAAATGAAGTGGCACACGCCTTTTTAAGCCCACATGGCTTGTATGTGCAGAGCTGTTCTATCTACAAGTGTCAGTGGGAGCTACAATTGCGAAAAGGAGTAATTGCTGAAGCTTATAATTTCAACAGACCTCTGTTGATTCACGGCCTTAGAATAATATTAATTAGATCCTTGAGAAATTGAAAATGAATTTAGAAACCAGCCCTGTGATTGCATTTTTGCATATAATTGTCAAGTTTGGACAGTAGGAGCACAGGAGATGCGTGAAACTGCAGAGATCAAGTGGTTCACTGAATGATCTTGCAGCGTAGAATTTGCATCTGAGGGTGAGAACAAATCAGAAGAGCCTATTTTCTTTGCATCCAGAAAGAACTGAGAAATGGCTGGCATGGGATGCCCACCAAATGCACATGGAATTATTCTTTTCATTTCTCACTCTGCATACTGGGATTTAGGTTGGACTGAGTGGACCTCTATTTTCAATTTAGCTTTTTGCTTTATAAATGACTACAAGCTTAGGCTTCACTTGTACATTTCTTTGATCTCCTAATAATTAACAAGAAATAATGCTGTCTTCTGATACTGACAACAAAGGCTTTGAATTTCATAGGAAAAATCTTGTAATAACCAAAATTGGTTATACTAATTTTTAAAAATGACACTGGTTTCCATGCATTTTCTGGGGATGGAAGAAAGTCCAGGAACCAGTGGTTTTCAAAGGAACCAGGGAAAGCCCTTCTCCCTGGAAGACCCACAGACCATAATGCCTTCCCTCCTGTGTCCAGGTATGGTGTATTCCCATGGTAGGCTATGAATGCCTGTGTGACCCCTTCCTTTTTCCTTCTTCCACCCTCTTTTGTCCTAAAGACAGACTTTAGACCAGGAACAAATTTCCCAGTCAGAGAAGAACCTCCTGGCTCCTACTAAAACTCACAAGCAGTATTTGAGAGCAGATCCTGTCCCAAACTCATAGATCTGTGATAATTTCATGAGTTGAAATCCTGCCTGAAAACAGATTCTCCACATAAAGGGGTCATTGAGGAGACTCAAAAATGGGACCAGAGGCAAAGCCATGGCAGAGTTGAGGAAATTCAGTGGAACTGGAGATATCACAGAGCCTTTTCCAGCGATCAGCCTGAAGGGGCTGAGGAGAAATTACCAGAAGCTACTCGAGGCAGGCAGAAGGGCTCCCAAAAGGATCTGCAGCCATGGGGAAAGGAGAGTGGCCACTAGGAGCTCAGGATCACCAGGGAGGAAAGCAGCAGGGGGAAGAGCCCTGGCTTCTTGGATTTCCCCATCTGGATCTTGAAAGTGGGCAGCCTGACTTCTGCTGCCCTCCAAACCAGGCTCCCAAAGCACAGACCCAGCAGAGATAAGACAACTTGGGGATGGGAGCACAGACCACCTCCAGTGCCAAAGGGGTCCTGACAGGCACATGAAAAGGCTGCTCAGCCAGGCAGGAAAGGAACTCCCAAAGGGCCCAGCATGTCCTTGGCTGCTCAGTCCCACTTGCTTCTTTTTCAGCTTCACAGAAGGAAAAAAGCCATTGGAAGTTTCAACACGTTTGTTTCCAAATGCCTAAACAGAAACAGACTCTAGATTTTCCCTGTGCTCGCTGATGTATGCTTCATACTTTCAAACAATTCACTTACTTAGCAACATCAATAAGTTACTGTGCAATTCCAACCATTTCTGCTGGACCTCCTTATCCTTGAGCTGTGATGAGCCATATTTCAAGTTTAGTTACTACTCTGCTTGGAGCAGAGTTCCTCAACAGACATATCTGTCCTGGCTTCTCCTCCAGCTTGTATTAGAGAGAGGGCTGTGTGCACACATAGGGCTGTTCTGCCATAGGTTGTAGGGACAGAAGGTTAGTGCAGGCCCTGCAGGGATACAGGAGGCCAGGCTGGAGGGGTAGAGGAATCATACACTGATCAGAAGAGGAGGACACAGAGAGTCACTTGTTACTTAACTCTGTTGAGTAGGAGTGGAAGAAACCCAGAGTGTTGAGGCAGAGAGGCTGTGAGGACCTCATCCACCCACTGGATGAAGGAAGCCTGATCTGGGAATGTGAATTTGATTAGTGCCAAGGACATCTTGCTTAGAGAAAAAGGAAGGTGGAATCACAATATGGGTGGTAATAACAGCCTATAGGAAGGTCTGAGGTAGGCAAGATAGGATGCAAGGAAGTGATCTGTGTCGGGGGTCTATGCAGACATGAATGGGGCTGGGAGAGGAGGAGAGGGTACCCTGATGGGATCAGCTTATTTTCTCCAGGAGATGGGAAGTCTTGAAGAATAACAAGGGTTCAGTTGTATGACCTATGCACAAGTTTCAGAGAGAATACAGCTGCAGTGTGGAGAACTGGTAAAAACAACCTGTGAATGAGAGGCCAGCTGAGGGACACACATGCTCAGACAAGAGTGGATGTTTTGAGTGGAGGTGTGAGGCTCAGTAGGAACTAGGAAGGTCCTCAGAAGACATCTTCCATGCCCAGGGTGCTCATGGTGCTTACTTCCACCTGTACATCTTGTCACAGATCGTGTTCTTGGGTTGTTTGCGGTATAGCTTCTCCACCTCACACACTCATGTGAAGCCTAGCCTTCAATACCTTGTAACACCTAGAGGTTGAGTCCACTCCAGCCAGAGGCTATGGTCTTTTCCTTAAGGCACAGACCCCTGTGGCCAGCTTTACGTGGGCACAGAGTGGGCCTGTGGTCTGTGTCTGCCTGATAGAAGAAAAGTGCCTTCATTGGCTTCCACAGATAAAACTCCTGGCTGAGCTCAGGGCCATGGACCCGGCAGGCTTCACCTTTGTTTTTCATCCCTGCCACACCTTCCAAGTGGAGGACAAACCCAAAGCTGCGCTATTTGGAGGATGAGGCCTCCCACTGGAAGCAGTAACAACAAAGCTGGGCATGTGTCTTTTTTACAGACATCCTGAGCCATCAGCTAAGGCTGGAAGGAGCCAGAATCCCCTGAGGTGGAGAAGGAGCAGTGGATGCAAACAGTGTGGCTCCCTTGCACATTTGCTTCCAACTTTTACAAGGAGAAAATGGAGACTGACCTACTTTGGTCAAGGAAGGACCAAAGCATGCAGTGGCTGGAGAGAGAGTTGCAGGGAACACAGAATATTGTTCTCATCTTCACCTGCACACGCACACACAGATGTGCCCGCAGACACACCGGTGGCAACCACCTGTTCTGGGAAGTCAGGGGTTTCCATGCTGAAAAGTGAGTTCTTGGAACCCCTCATTTCAAAAGTGAAGCTAAACCCCGCAACCTCCAAGGAGCAAAAATACTATTTATATTTTGTGGGGTTTTGAGGGGGATAAGCTCCTTGGGACACTGAAACCAGTGTCTGGCCAATGAGAGTGAATTTTTATTTGCAAGGGACCTGAAGTTGTGTTCGGTAGGAGTCTGGTGACACAAGCTTGACATTTTCTTCCCCTTGCTCCTTTTCTTGCAATCTCTGTCTCTAAATGGAGAGAAAGCTGACAGGCAAGTCTTTTTCTATTGATAGTTGAAATTTGGCATTAATAGCCTGAGCACTCTGGCAATCATCTTACAGTTGTACAGTACTATGATAGAAAATAGGGATGAAGCTCAGGCCAAAACCCTGCTGTGTTTGAGAAGATATGGAGATCTCATACTGGAAGTTAAGTGTGTAGCTCACTGTTCGGGAAAACCACTAGTTGCTGTCACGAGGCCCAGTGCAAGCTCTCATCTCATAGCTTTGGGAGGAATTAGTGCCCCAGGATTGAGGTACACAGCTTCAGAGAGAGGTGTGAACAGGAGTAGCAAATTAGTATTTGTTCTAGGAAGATCATTAGGACCTGACCTATACATACTTGAAAATTATATATTAAAGCCTTTGCATAGCACAAATTGAGACTTGTGAAACTAAACATTAGTGAGTATTGCACACTAATTTCTCTCTACCTGGAGCTTATTCCCCTTTATCCACCCCACCCAGCCCGATGCTATCTCACACCTCTTTAATTATCTAAATGTGGTGGAAATTCATTTCTCAGATTCCTATGTTGATGGCATTAGGAGGTGGGAATTTAGAGATGAATAAAGTTAGATGAGGGTGTTACTTCCATGCTGGGGTCAGTGGCTTTTTAAGAAATATAGAGACGGTTAGAAGGGGAAATAGGCAGCAATGTAGAGCATGAAGTGGCTAATATGGCATGGTTGATGTGGAAGACAGTTATAGAAATTGCTACCTACTTACTTAAGGAAGTTGCCCTTTGTGAAACCTTTGCAGGTGTGGAATAGTTATGTTTAGGACCAACTTGGATACATTTACTGTGTTCACCTAGACCCTATGAACCTGAGCTCACCCCAGAAAGAAGGGCTAAGACCCTGATTGGCATAGAGTACACCGATCAATGAAACACTTATTTTTAGGGACTAGCTTACCCCTATAAGTATGGACAGAGCAAAGGCACTATGCCGAGAAGCTCATTTGAGGTCTCCTTGCCTTGTGGCCTGCCACTTGGCAGCTTTCCCTCTGCCTTTGCAATACTATAAATAAAACTCTGCTTTGCACTACTTTCCTTTCTGACTTCCTCATTCTCTGTTGAGGGGGGCCTTCAGCTTTGAGCTACCTCACCCCACTTCTGCATTCTTCACTGGAGTGAGGGCACAGACTGAGTCATGAGAGACCGCTAGCTCCTCAGACCACACCTATGCTACAGAAGGAAAGAAAGCCAAGTTTGCATATGCCATTGCTCACACTCACCTCCTTACTTTTCCACTGTCTTCAGTGTTATCTGGTACCTTGATCTTGGACTTCCCAGCCTCCAGAACTGTGAGAAATAAAACCCTTTTTTAAAAATATATATTATTGGACCGGGGATTTAGCTCAGTGGTTCTGGCACCTGCCTCACAAGCGCAAGGTCCCGATTTCGATTTCCGGTACCAAAAATATATATATTACTCAGCACATACTCTTCTGTTACAGCAGCAAAACTTGGACTAAGACAGCTTTCCACTCCAACTGATTTCAACCAAAAGGGTATCTTTGGCTGGGAACCATATCATAGGTTCATGCCCTGCAGGTCTCTCCAAACTGGCCTTGTTTCTCAGCCAATATCCTGCTCTCTCATGTAACCATCCTCATTCTGCTCCTCTCCCTTTGCTCCAAGAAAGGGCTCCAGGTGCAAGTGCCCAGGACTCAGGGAAGCAGCTGCACTGCACCCAACACAGAGACTCTCCTTGCACTTATGTTTTACTAAGTGCCTTCTTTGTACTAGCCTTTGGATGAGTCCTGCATACAGATTCTCTGGTACCCTTTCTTGGCCAATGTGTCCTACAGGGCGTGGCCTGGCAATCCTCTCAGTCACTGCCACTGATATTTAAGTTGAAGGATCAGTGACATTTTGGGGGGTTTTTCGAGCAATGGTATTGCCATGGAAGTATTTGCTATTATGCTGTATGACATGTTGTTCTTCATGTCAGGTTGCCTGGGGTTTGCTTTTCTGTTGGAAATAACACACAGTCCACCCAAAGCATTTCTTAACTCACAACTAGGTCATATCTAAAATATATAAAGGTAGTGAACCTCCACAGGAAGAAGAGAAAAGAAGTCAGGTTGCAAGGTGTGATCTGGCATGAGAGAGATTTAAGGAGCATTTTTACATTGACTTGGCCAAGAAGGTGTAACAGAGGATCTGCATGTCATAGAAAGTCAGAGAAGTGGTGTTCTTATGTGAGATTTATATGAGATTGTTGGTTATTCTCAAAGATTCAAAGCAGAATCAGCCTTATGCAGAAAATAAATGGAGGGATTCCTCAGCTTACTAATGAGTTCCATTCTGGGAGAACATTCATAAGTCAGGTTCCTTCATAAGTCTGACAAAGCAACTACACAATGTAAAGCATAAAACAACCAAACACACACAAAAATACAGTAAGTCCCTGACTATACTGTTCTACTGTACACTATCACACTGTACAGTAAGCACACAACAGCACTATGGTGACAATGTCCAGCAGATTGCAATTTGTTTGCATTTGTGAATGTATATAATGCAAAGTTCATTTGTATCCGTGAAAGTTTGCAACTTGAATGTTTGTAAGTCAAGGACTTACTCTACATAAATGCAACACTCACCACACACTCATTCATTCATTCTACAGATACTCAGTGTCTCCTGTTCACGTGTCTTGCAGTGCTCTCTCATGCTAAAGAACTGAGAAAAACACTAGGTCTGGTCTTAACCAACCTGGCCCACCATGGCATCATCCAGTGAACAAGTGACAGAGCTCTACAGAGGACAAAGATAAGGCATAGTGCACATCTGCAATGGTGAAGAAGATCATGGTGAAGCCCATGGTGAAGAAGATCACAGAAGGCTTCCTGGAAGAAACTGTGTCAGTGCTGAGGACTGCAGAATTTCAGGAGCTCACCAGAAAGAAAAGATTGACAGGTCCCAAATAGAAGTAGCAACAATGCCAAGGAAGAGGAGGAGAATGGCTAGAGATGTGAGGCAGATTGATGTGGGGATTGCAGGAAGATATGAAATAGTTTGGGGAAAATTAGCAGGAAAGACTCCGCTGGAGAATTCTGCTGGAGAATTTTGTCTCCAGAGAGGTAGAAAGCAATGATGGACATGTGTTCCTGGGGACAGTCACAGATTTATGTTCTCATGAGATCACCCTGGCTGAGATTAGAGCTGTTTAATAGATGAGATAAGAGGGGATGGTGACGGAGGCTGGAAATAGCCAGGAAGGATATAGATGCAAAACACACACATGCACATGGTCATGCATTTGTGCATATGAGTGCACATACAAATGCACACATGCACACAGATACTGTACATGCATACATATGCACACACACACATCAGTTCTAATGTCACAAGTGATGCCATGGTTAGGATATGGCTGCCACATTCTCTTTAGTTCAAGCACCTCCTTAAATATCTGCCAGGAGGAGGCAGCAACATAAAACTGCATCAAGCAAGGTGGAAGCTGGTGTATCTGAAATGTGCACTGGGTCATTCTCTAGCCATAGAGGGTGGTCATTGTCTGACTCTTCCTCTTTCCTGTACAGTGTGCACTCAATTCTTGATGGATAATTTTTGAAATGAGTGAATATAGCTTGCTATTGGGACTTAACTCTGAGGCTGGAGAATTGGAGTGACTGGGCTTAACTTTCATGTTTTAACCCTTTCTTTTTCATATATTTCCTCATTGAGGAAATGTAATGACCTCACTCCAAAGCCTGAGTCACATTCCCCATAAGTAAAACCTACAAACACCTGACATGACTCCATGCTTTGCATATGTTTCCAACATCTGCACTTGGGGAATGCATGTGAGTAGAGGAAAAGTGAAGGAAATATTGCTTTTAACATGAAAATACCATCACACACAAATGGAAACCTAAGATACAAATGTCTACTAATTTGTAGTGTCCTAGGAACAGAGCAATATTGTTTTGGATAAAATGAATAATCTTGTATGGTTGGCTCAGAAGATCAGGGCATCACTGAGTTCCAGACACTTTTCCTGCTCTTCTGAAAAAATACATTAAGAATAATTTCATTGTCAAATATTTCTTTTCTAAGCCATGAGAGAAGCATTTTGCTCTGGTCCTTGGCCATATAGTGTGGTCCTGGAGAGTCACAAGGCCCTTCCACAAATAGACACCTGTTGAGGGTTGAGTGGTATAGAAGGACCCTAGACCCTCTCCCCCATACCCAATGCACACTGCACAGAATCCACCAGTGTTCATAGAGCAGGGTCCTTCCTGAAAGTGACCAGAATGACTCCCAATACCACAACCCTGACTGCAGGTCCAGTTCAGGCCTACGTACACAACACTATTTCTAACATTCACAGCACCTGGGATTACAGGTGCATACCACCCTCATTTCGCTGATGAGAAAACTGAGGTTTTAGAGACCATTTTGCCTTTCTGGTTTGCCAGGCCAATAACACAGTCTCTAATCATCACACCTTCTGTTCAAGTTATACATCATTTCCTGGAGTGGCCATCTTCACTGGATAGAGAAATGTTCATTGCAGAGCATTCAGTGTCTCCAAGTCCCTGAGATTATATTTACTTCAAGTTCTTTGTATGAAGATGATGCTCTCTTTAAAGCCCCTCCCTTGAGAATTCCTTTCCCTTGTTTGATTTCCCTTGTGAGAGACTGAGGAATGAACATAGGAGCCACAGTGCCCCACAACTTGAAGATGAACAGAAGAAACACTATAGCGGCCCATGGTCAGTAATTGTTTTAGCTGGCTGGAATCGGTGACACGGGCTAGAAGGTGGCCCCAGCAGAGTCCTTTTTGTGCCTGTGTCCCGGGGCACAGCTTCTCTCAGGCCTGCTAGCTCAGCCTGTCACATAGGATGTGGGAAGTCTGCTGGTCTCTGGGCTGAGCCTGTTTGTGGGCATCAGGGAAAGGAAGGTTACCAGGACTTCTGCCTTGGGTCCTGGCCTGTGGACCACCACAGCACAAGGTGAATTCACGAACAGATAGAAATGAGACTTAGAGTGGAGAAGCTGAGTCTTGGGTCCTGGTCAGTGCTGCTGATGGCAGCAAAGACAAAGGCCCCCAAGCACATCCAGTATTTATTGAATACAATAGTGGAAAAGATTAGGGAGCAGGATATGTTTTGAAGGCATCTAATGAAATACTGCCGAACACCTGGCATGATGGTGCCAGGCAGGCCTGTTAGGGAGGAAGCACTGTTTATCTTGCTTGGATGGAACAAACCGGTCCTGGAACCAGGTGCAATAAGTATGTAACCTATCAGGTCAGTGAGAAGCCGTAATTCAGGGGAAAGGGTTTTAATTGGGGTCATGTTGACCTCAGCTGCATGTAACTCAGCAGAGCCTGGCCACTTCACAGACTAGGGCCTAGGTTTCTGTGGCAGCCATTAAGGGAGGGGCCATACTCACCCAATCCACCATCTGGCATGCCCATTTGAGTCACATAGAGCTTCAGTCTGACTCCTGATATAAAACAGTATAGCCAAATTATGGAAGGCAAGAAGCACATGCCACTCATAGACTACTAGTACTGCGCAGCAATGTCTCCTAGAGCTGTTGACCCCATAAGGGTACTGACCAGGGCAAAGGAGTTGTCGTGTGTTAGTAAAGATTTGTGAAGCAAAGACATATGCCATCCTGAGTCCTGTGCAGGGCTGTGGACCTTCAGCATAAATCTATGTCCAAGCACAGAGCAGCCCACACCCTGCTCAATAAATGGGCATCAGTGACACCTCCCAGATAGGCCAATGGGTGAGCCATCCAAGGACCATGGTCTGGTGGCTAAAGGAGATTTAGCTCTGGTATTTTGCTTTTAAATAAGGTTACTTTTATTCAGATCAAATCATGCTAAGCCTAGTGCAGGAAGCAGGTTGCAAAGAGGTTCATGTCTAAGAACAGGGACTGTCTCCCACGTGGATCACAAAACGTCTAGAAGCCAATTACACTATGATGGTTCAGAAATATGTTGATGGATTCTAAACTGGAAAATACTTGCTTTCTTCCTTTTAGGATTATAGGCTTCTGATATCAACCAAAATAGGAAAAAGGATGACATTGCTTGTGATCCTATTGCTGCAATTTCTACCACCATCAAGAAATTTGTTAGCACCATCAGAAGAATTATTAAGATACTTGAGAAAATTAGCTGTTAAGAAAATTCATTTAGGTATCATAAAATGAAAAGGCCATGTTTCTCCTTGCCAAAGGAATTATGCAGAGGGCCATAAACTGTGATGTTATGACTATAACCCTCCAGCTAAACACTTACTGCCCAGCAATAGCATGAGGACAGCTAGAATGGAGAAAAAAACCAAGCTGAAACCTGGCATTGTTCACAGCAGCAGATATCTCCTCACTCAGGGCTATAGCGCTGAGGGGGTGCTCCATATTGCCCAGGAACAGCTAGTGGTACAATGGTGCAGTGGCTGCAATGGCAGAGTGGTTAGAAAACTTAGAATGTTGTTTGTGTTTTTCTTTTTCTCATAAATTTGGAGTCAATAAGTTTTACAGGACCATAAAATCCTATTTCTTTGTTGGGAAATAGTTAAAAAACAATGAGCCCAAATTGGCTGGCTAGGTGTGTGTGTTTTTTGTTTTTAAATAACTCTTTGGAAATGTGTTCCCTATATTTGGTGTTAGAAGGGCCAGTGTCAAAAGTGTCCACATCCTCAGTGGCAACTGGTCAGACATGAATGAAGTCACAGCAATCACTGGTCAAAATTGATCTTGCTTTTTCATTTCTCATCATTTTGTAATTTTAGCAAATCTTTCCTTCTTTGATGGGATCAGATTCCCTGACAGTAGCTGACCAGAGGGAGCCTCTGAGTGAGGGCACAAGCCAGAGCACCTGGAGCCTTGTAGCAGTCAGGACACAACATTTACAGAGAAGAAATTTCCGCCACAGTTAGCTGATCAATCAGATCAGCTAAATGTACAAGAGCATTTTCTAACCTAATATATGAGCCAATTCTATGAATTGTAAATACATAAGAAAACATTCAGCTCCCTGTTCACCTAGCCCTGATTTAAATAACCCTGTGCCCTTTTCCTGACATCTTCCAACAATTCATAGCTTTGGTTTTTCCTTTCGTCCAAGAAATGTCTCCGGAGGTAAACAGATCTGAACTCATTCCACATTTTAAGCATGGATTCTTTTTATTTTTCTCATTTTTAAAAAACCCAATGAACTATGCACTGTAAATAAGAAGAAATGAAATCCTTTTTTTTCATGATGATAATGCTTAAGACCTATTTCCCAAGATGAAACTTGCATGGTAATGCACAAGCCCTGCTATAAATATATTTCTCATATTTTATGCATCTGGTTCTAAAGTTATAATATTTACACTGCACAAATACAAATCCAATCATTACATTCGTAAGCAAACTCAGTTATCTAGGAAATGGCACAAACACAAACAGAAGTAAAGAAAATGAAGACAGGAATGAGGAGCCACAGGATGCAAAACACCATGTCACCTTTATCAGAGAGAACTCCAGGCTCCCATTAGCACACTGGCTGGCCCCAGAGAGGCAGGTATGAAATGGGCTTCATTCTCTACCCATCCTCCCTGGTACCCTCCCACCTTACCTCTGTCACTCTGTAGCAGAACTAAGATGAGCACAAAGAGTATGACTGCACTCTTAACTGGTACCTCCCATCTCCTGTCACTCTCCCCCATTAAGCAAAACCAATTAGAGACGTGGAGAGAGGTAAAAGAACTGAGATCCTGAGCACAGAGCCAGGAGAGGAGAAAGGACAGCATATCTGGAGGGCAAAGGAAGCAGTAATGAAGTTTTCCATGGGGTCACTTGTGGTCCACCTAAGCCTTCCTTTGGGTGCCAGTGAATGTTGCTTTATCGGGTTAGGTCATGGGGCCCAGCAGGTGCCCAGAGTTCCCTGAGCTATACACTCAGCCTTGCTCCTTGGATCAAGTATAGAGAGGTACAGGCCTACTCTGGAGGCTCACTCAGATCCCAGGGGCTGCTCTGAAGTTTTGTTCTACTCAGTGACCCCAGGATAAGGCCTGGTCCCCCAGCCCACTGGAGATGGTCAATACATTCACAAGACTGAAGATTTCTGCAAGACCTACACAAGGAAACCTGGGTTTGAGCCTCAGTGCTTGGGCTTTGCTAAATCTGCTCTGCCTTTTTGTGCCCTGATTCCTGAGGAAGGCTAAGTGGCAGAAGGACTACAGCATCTGATGAAATACAGAAAGATGTGGGGTCATGGAAGTCCAGATACAGGAAAAATGATAAAGCAATTTTAACATCCACATTATTGTGTCTGCAATGACATTGCCTCTGCCTGTCTGAGCCTGTCTTTATCACACCAGTGGGTATTCAGAATAGACTCAGTTGGCTTTTCTGTTCTGCTTGCCACCAAGGACAATGACTCCATGAAAACTAGTTTGAAGTTCTCAGGCCCTGTTTAGAAATCTAGCAAAACCCTTTTTTGTCTGCCTCGGCTTCTCCCTCCATTTGACTGGTCATTTGTCACCATTTAGCTCTGCTACGTGTTGCACATATTATCATTTCTGTGCCTGACTTCTCCATGTCAGTCACCCGAGGAAGAAAACATCCACAGGGATATTTGCAAAGCTCAGGTACAGCTCCATATGCTCGACCTAACCCTCTCTGCCACTTCTAAAGCCATATACGTCCCAAAGGACACACAGGATCATCCAGAGATCATTGAGAGTCTACCTGTGTGGCTGATGCAAACTGTATGAGGATCCCGAAGGTCACAGCTTCATCCCACATGTATACGAAGCACCACTCTGTGCTGAGTCTTCTTTCAGGCTGTGTGGCTGAGGAGCTAGATGTACAGACTCTGTTCTACAAGCTCACAGTTCAGTGGGGGAGGTGATTCCAGTGCGAGGAGGACTATGTGCAGGTCAGCTGGAGCAGAGAGGGACCACACTATGCTTAGAGTTTAGAAAGTAGAACTCAAGGTAACAAATACCCTGCACAAGACAGCCCTGAAAAATATGTGTACATCTCTGGTTTGAATATTACTAAAACTTGGAAAAATATTAATCACGATCATATTAATTACTATTGCACCTGTCTGAGTTCTGCGTTGATTGTCTGATGGGGGTCTGAGTAATAAAATAGAGACACACATTCCATAAAACAAGGTCCATAAAACCATATTGTTTGCTTTCATTTCTGCAAAACATCTAATTATGATGCAATTAAAGAGTGTTTTAGAGCTTGCATTGTTTACAACTGGTATTTTTGAGAGTAATTCTAAAGAGAATTAAAAATAAAATTCAGTGGCATTCAAAATGTAAGATAATTGTCAATCAAAAATTAAAATAAGTACAAACTTTTAAAAACATGCAATTATTATGTATGATAATTTTAGTCAAATAGCTATTAAAATTAGAACAAAAATTGAAATTATAATAAAGAGTTCCAAACTATTACATTAAAATTTTGTAAATGAGTTTGAATTTTCAAATTGTATCATTTTGAAAATTTGGGTCAATCTTATCAAATAGCTTTTATAATCAACAAAAATCATCACAAATCTCAAATTCCTCATCTACCCTCCTGATCCAGTAAAGAAATGGTGTCATATTTCACACATATTTCTTCTCCTTCAATATGTTCTTAAATTTAAAAGCATTAGGAATCCTTTGCTATTGCAGAATGTATCAGAGTTGCAAATCCTGTGAACATTTATAGGCATCTGCCGGAGGCTGCTGCCACAGCTGGAGGGCGTATTCCATGAATGTGGTCTAGAGGCAGCCCTGACAAATCAGGGCTTTTGACCTTGTCTTGCCCTGGAGTCCATCCATTGCTGGGACCTCTCAGCACAGGTAGCCTTAGTGTATCCTCTTAGGTACAGGCTCTGGCTTACCTTGGCCATAGACTGGCCCTCTACGATTGCAATCCCAGGGCAGGACACAGGGCTGAATATAGCAGGGAGAGAACCATTCTGCCTGGGACATGAACTACAGAGATAGCAGGGAGAGGGCCAGGAAGTGGAGGGAACAGCACAAATGTGCATCCATGAGCATTATCATCAGGATGACAGCATAGCCAGGGCAGCTGCAAAGTGAGGACAGAGCACAGGCTCAAGGAGGTAGAAAATGAGGTCACCAGGAGCTGCAGGCCCACATGTAGCTGGACATCTACATTTATCTCCAGGAAGGTGAGACTTCTGTCAGGGAGAGAGGTTGCTAAGGGCATTATCCCGGTGCAAAGGACCAAAGCTGCTCATTCTAGGGGAAGCACCTGGAGCATTTCCCTATCTTTGGGGAATACTTTTCTTTCTTCCCTCCTCTACCCTTTCCCTGGTCTCCATCTTCTGCTCTCCTTGTTCAGCTCCTTGTGCCCAAGGGAGGACTAAGCCCAGTGAAGGGCTGCCACATCCTTCTTGTTCACGTCTTCCTGGTGGCTCAGCTCCATCCAGGATAAGTCAGCCTATGAGTCCTCCGAGAACCCCAAGTTCTCATGCACATGGCTTCTCTCTGCTCTCACAGGCTGCTGTCGTTACACCCACAGGCTGGTTGCCAGTGGGATCAGCCTTCTGGCCACCTCCAGCACAGGGGACAGATACTTAATGGCCCTCACTGCTCAGGAGGATGGCAGCATCCTGGTGGAGATGAGTGAACAGATCAAGGCATTGCAGCAGGACATCACTGTTGGTACACACAGCAGGCCCACTGACACACAGGGGTTGGGGGTGGCTTCACATGTTGAGAATCCAAACTGATGGGCAAAAGAAGTCACCACCTTGTTTGCTAACCTGGGCAGCCAGATGTGGCCAGATCATAGTAGAGGTGGCCAGAAAAGGTGCCCAAACTTCCTCCTTGACTCTGTCTGGGACCCTGTCCTGGAGACCTCATAAGCCCAGCCAGATGAACAGCTTCTAGGATGTAGTGGACGATGGTGAACTCCACTGTTCATGGGGAATTTCTGCAAGCTGGCAAATGCTATGTTTAAGTTTTAAAATCATTCCATTTTCATTTTACTTTTGGTTGAATAAGCCCAGTTTTTGAAAGCTACTTTTAGGCTCCCCAAGGGTTTACTTGAAATTGATGGATTTCTCTCCAAGGTTGACTGGTCAGCCCTCACAGGTACAGGGATCAAGGAATTGCCAGGGTCCCCAGAAGGCATTCAAAGAGGAACCCCACCTTGTTGTGCCAAGTGGGCCCTCCAGGAATACTAGGGAAGGAAGGTTTCCACTAGTCCTAAGCCTGGCCACACAGTGCAGCACAGTGACCACCCAGGGGACCAACCTACCTGGGCATGGCTAGATCCCCCAACATTGGACTCCTGGCAGTCCTCAGGATACTGCTCACCTCTAGATTCAGAACTGACCACTGGGAAAGGGCAGCTAGGAGGAGGAGGAACAGGCATTTGTACAGGCATTATCAGCCCCAGGCTACGAAACCCCACAGGCCAGAAAAAGAGATGGAGGATAATTTTCCAGGGCCCAGAACCAAAGTGTCATGAAGCCCAGGCCAGGCCAGAGGAATCTCAGCAGGACAGGCCCCAACCTCTGTTGGCAGAGACCTCTGAGGGTCTCTTTGCCCAGTTCAGGGTTCCAAGACACAACACTAAGGCCCAGAAGGTGGGCCTAAGCCCCATGACCAGAACCAGAGACCAGATACAGACAAAGGAGGCAAAGTGATCCTCCTAGTCAAGGTGCTGTGAGCCTGGCCAGATGTGAGGCCAGACAGCAAGTGCCTGAATAAGGACGCTGTGGCCTAGATAAGCCTCTGAGGTGGACAAGGGCAGGTCTGGGAGAGGGAGGGGTAAAGCCCCCATACCACCTGGTATCCTTAAACCCAGCTATTCCTAGGGCTTATGCCCAGGTACATAGATGTCTGGCACCTGCCCTCTGAACACCCAGGGACAACTGCACAGAAGTATCAAGCACACCCCATTTCCTGGATGCTGGGACCTAGATACTAAGGCACCCCCAGAATATCAGCAGCAACCCACTGACCTTTGGTATAATGCAGGATTTGGGGTCAACCAGGCCACCAGGTGGCATGGACATATAGCAGTGGTTGGCCCTGCTCCTCCAGATCACCAGAGACATTTCCCACTGACCTTGGCAGGCAGATCCTGTCCTTGTGTGGAAACCTCTGCAAAGCCAGGGCCATAAGGGACAGCACTGCACATAAGGGTCTAACCCATGGACAAGCAGGACAGGGGCTGGGAATCTGTTCTTTCAACAGGTGTGATAAGAGCCTATGAGCATGCCTGGCCCTAAGTGACACACAGCCAGCTGTCCCTCTGCTGCTGCAAGCCAGGAACAGAAAGAATGCAATGAAGTCCATTAAGGGAGGTCACTAAAGCCTCCTGAAGGCTTAAGGTCACAGGTCACAGGGAAAAGGAAAAGTTTGAGGGAGGAGACCATGCAGGGCAGGGTCACGCATGCCCTTTCCTGGGTGTGAGAACAAGACACTTCAAATCATCACTGTGGATAGGCTCTTGCTGGCTGATCTTCGGGTGCTACTTGAGCCTGCTCTTGCCTGGAGGCATCCACAGACCCTTTTTGTGTCTGCATGTCACCCATCTTCACATTCGTCAGGGCTAAATTTCCACAAAGGTTTCTGACTCTGGCCTCTGCAGATTCAGTGGGCCACTGTGGGCCCTTTTCTCAGCCAGGTTCTCCCCAAACTGGGACCTGCACAGTTGGAATGGGAAACAATGTCCAGGCAACTCTTGCCTTTTGATGAAGCTGTGAAAAATGAAGCCATACAACTCTTCAGAGCCCAGAGAGAAGCAATGGCTGGGAGCCTGGACTCAGCAACCAAAGCTCCTGGGTCCACATTCTAGTGCTGATGTTCTGTATGACACCAGCAAGGTACATGGCACTATCTCCTCAGCTGAAAACAGAAACCTAGACCTCAACACATGGCACCTCATAAGATCTAGACCCACTCACCAGCACTGTCACTTTTTGTCTAGCTTTTTTATTCTGCCCATGACTCACTTCAGCCCACCACTGACCCAGCTCCCAGTATTTCTCTGATGCCTAGACAGCCACAGCAGATTGCAAGTCATTCAGTACCTCTATCCTTCTGCAGCCCCTGCTTTGCCATAGTCATGCATAAAAAGACCCATTATAGCTACTTCTCATCCTCCCTCAGCTCCAGTGCACCAACACCCAAGACCTCAGCAAGGCCTTTGATATCTCTCAGCAGCCCTTCCATGCCATCCTCCCTGCAAGCCACGCCCCTGGCTCTTGACCCAAGCCTATGCTGTTCTCTCTGCTGACTCAGTGCTGCCCACTTTTGCCCAGCTACCTCCAACTCATGCTGGAAAGAGCAGGAAAGAGCAAGTGAGACATAGGAAGAAGGTGCTCTCTGCAAATCAAGCAGAGAGCCCTCACCAACAGCCAGCCCTGTCCTACCACCACCTTGACCTTGAACTCCAGCCTCCAGAACTGGGAGAAATAAATATCTGTGGTGTAACGCATATGTTCTTCGGTACTTTGTTATGGTGACCCAAGTTTCGTAAGACAGAACACAACTTCAAATTGTCTATTCTCCATTCAGAGTAGAAAGACAACACAAATTTTCCTCTAGTATGCTTTGCAATTATTTTTGATAGCATTATTAAGAAAAATGCTATCTGTTTCACAGAAGCTCATGCAAAATGCCATGGAAATTTTTAGGGTGACTGGCAGATTTAGAAAAGTACTATAAAGATTTTTTTCCTAAGATTTCAAAGCATCTTAAGGCTTGCTTTCTCTCTATTCATATCAAGAAATATGAGATCTTTCTTAAATGAATGGTTCCCATTAAACAATACATTGCCACTATGGAAGTCTTTGATGTAGTAGTGTAATGGATTTTATTTTATCTTGGTCACTCTCAGTATTTTCTATCAAATCAGAAAGAAATTTATAGAAGCAGTTGTGATTGACAAGGATGTTCCAGGACAAGGGTCAAGGGAGAGGGGAGTCATGCCAGGCAGGGAAGCCAGGCAGCACAGGGCAGTCAGCAAAGTCCCCCAAGGATACTCACTCTTGATATGTGATGCCTATGTTACTTTCTATGACAAAAAGTGATTGAACTAAGGATCTTGAGATGGAGAGCAAAAGGAAGGGAAGAACAGATCTGACACAGACCAAAGAGGAGGCCGGGTGACGATGAAGGCAGTGGCTGGTGTAATGTCACCACAGGAATGCCAGCTGCAGCTAGGACCTGGAAGAGCCAATGAACAAGGTCTCCTCCAGAGCTTTCAGGGAGAGCCTGGTCCTGCCAACCTTCACTGTAGCCATGGAAACTGCACATCTTGGACTGGAAGTTCTTGGACTTTTGTCTTCCAGAACTGTGAGAAAAGAAATGTGTGTTGTTTTAAAGCACCCAATTTGAATGTCACAGCAGCCACAGAAAACTCATACAGACAGTGCAGTGGACAGAGGTCCACACAAGCACAGGCCTGATGGGAGATAGAATAAACACAGGTCTCCAGCAAGTGTCCACCCTAAGGGGTCAACGGTCATGGAGCATCACTAACACACAGCACTGATGCATGTAGTGTTCTGAGCACTGGCAGCAAGTCCTACCAGGATACGGCACTGCTGTCCCAGAAACCTGCAGTGACAGAGCTATATGCTGATACTTCATGTTGGTCCTAACTTGGAAAGACCCCAATCCTGCCTAGTCAGGCTGGGGCCTTGGGTAGTCACTGTACTGCCCTGCCTGGCCAGGCTTAGGACTAGTGGAAATCTTTTTCCTCTCCTGGTGCCCCACAATGGGAAGTTGAACTAAGGAGAAGAAGCTTAGAACTTGTCATGATGAAATAGTTTCTGATCTGAAAAATTGCAAAAATATATGACCATGTGGACGGACATATTGCCAGGGACCTCTCCAGGGTCTTGGGAGAGGTAGCAACCTTTGCACTGTCGGCTTCCTAGTAGGAACAGATTCATCTGTACCATCCCTAGAACTTAGCACCTAGTACTGCTTGAAATTTGTTTTTTAGTGTGTGGATGAGTGAATAAATGAAAGAATGGAAAATATCATGTAGGGAAAATTAAGACTGTTTCATAATGTACTGTACTCATGCCACAGATCCATTGACTTTTAATTCCTGGACACAAATCCACCCAGAGGTCACAGAAGGGCAGCCTCCACACTCCAATCCTGCCTGTCGATCATTTGTTGCCAGTTTTATTTAAGTTTAAGCAGGCAAATTTCCATAAACTGCCCTGCCCCCACAAATGCCCTCACAGGAAGCGTGCACTGCAGGGGCCCACTCTGGGTAAGTTAGATTGAGAATTGACAAGACCTTCCCAAAGGCAAGATTATTTTATTTGATTTAAAGTTGCATAATATGTTAAAAAATGATTAGCCTAATTAGAACTAGATTTGCTTTGATTGTGCCATTAATTTAGAAGGATCAGGGTTCTTGGGCTCTTCATTTTGATTCTTTTATTCCCACAACCCCATGTAGAGGTTTCAAATTAGAACCAGCATTTTGCTTTGATGATGTAAATCCATTTCCCCTTTTCTTCCCAAGCATTCCAGAAGTCTGGAATAATTATTTAATGAGGGTTCAACCAGGGAAGCCTATATTGGAGATGTTGATGTTCTTTGACTTTCTAAACCTAACAAGAATCTTCTGGCACCTGGATGAACATTTTCCCTGGCTGGTGGTGGACATAAAGAGGAAAAGGGCACCCCCCCACACACCCATAAAAAAGGCCTGGGAATTTGTCTAAAACCTTCTCATCAAAATCCAACTATCAAGACCAACTTCAGGATTTCCCATGCAATTTGGATCCGGGGGTAATGAGTGATAGATAGATACATAGTTTGTCAGTCTTCTGTGAGCAGAATTCATTCCAAGCCCGATAGGGAACCACAGCAGTCGTGACTGGTTTCTTTAATCACCTTTCAGGAAAACAAGGAAAATCTCAGCCTGCAGTGCTCATGATGACCTAGTGAGAAAGAGCAAGATGTGGCAGGGTGTCAGGGCCTCTTCAGTTGTCACTAAAAAAGAAGCAGATACAAGGAGGTATGATGATACATCCATATATGGGTTCATATAGGTGTGTGCACATATATGTATGTATTTATTCCCATGTGTGTATATATATGCACACATCCATATGTACATACATACATTCAATCATATATACATATGGAAGATGCTAAGAGCCCTATAATATTTTGTGGATTATTTTCTTTGCCGGTTCCCACAAAATTTATGCTCCTGATTCTTGAGGACTGCATCTCAAAGAATGGAGGAGACATTCATTGTAGGTTTTTAATCAATATTCAGGAGGACTTACTGCAGCTAGGTGCTGGAAGAAGGTAGGTTGTGGGTGGAAATGAAAACGTTTATACCCTGACAACTCCAGGTAAGCAGGAGCTCAGGCTTCTTCCCTCCAGTGGGCCCCGGCCACTGTCTCTGGCTCAAGCATCTGCTGTGTGGATTGGCCCTATATCTGAACTTCCACACCATTAGTGGTCACCACTGGTCCCTGCCTTAGCTACCCTGCATGGAAACTTAGACATTTCACTCTCCCATTTGAAGCACTTCCAACGATCCCCCAGGCAAGGCCTGCCTTGACCTCATGTGACTTTCAACAAGGATGGTCAATTTCTGAGTCTCTGCGATCTGTGGTGCGGAACAGAGATGAAGTAGGGTAACAGAGTGCCTGCTCCCAATTTTGACATTCTGTGACTATGTGTCCTGATGCCCCAGAGACTGCTTTTCAGGGACACACATGACCAGAGACCTGTATGTCATCCTGGGACACTTGGCAAGGGTTCCCCTCTCAGCTGATCCACCTTGGATGAAAAATCATGTACTTGCCTTGAATTTGATAACTCTGGGAGAGTCCCCCGGGTGCAGTGTCCACACTTTGGCCTGGATGGGGTCATGAGAGAGGCAGCAGGAAGCCAAGATCAATGCCTCAAGTCTTCATCTCTCTGCTCTATGCTGCTTGTCACTAGCAGAGGGGAAAGGCTTCCAGATTCCGAGCTACAAGAAAAGAGGATATTTATGACTGTGGAAACAGAGCCAGACCCTGCATCAGTGGACAGCACAGTTGTAAATCCATCTGCTGTGTCTGGCCAACATCTGTGAGGATGGGGCATTTGCTTCCCAGGTATACCCTTCTACAGCTTTGTCTACCTGCCTCTGTGGAAGCCACTTACAGTTGGCTGTAAGTGTTCCTGGGTAGAATCTCCAGGATGCATGACACTACCTCACCCATCTGATATCCCTCAGATGGGACCCATGAACTCTCAGAGCAAGTATCAGCTTCATGTACCCAACTCATCCTGCTAGCCAGTTAGGCCCTGGAAGGAAAGGGGCCTGGGACAGAGAGATGCCATGTGGGGCTTGGCTGGCCCTGATATTATAGGTAGTGAAATTCAGAGGCCAGACAGGAACAAATCCTGCTTGCTTTTCAGTACCAGGCTGCACTGAAAGCTTCCTTGCCTGCAGGGACTGGGTAAGTTCTTGATCTCACTTATGCTACCTTCCACCAAAACTGTGCTTTCTCAGTGCCTGCCCAGAAAGATTCTGTAAGTGGCTAAGTACACAGCAGTGAATTGATATTAAAAGGCAACATTTAAAATTTGTAAGTGGGAAATAAAGCAATGCTGGGAGCAAAATGTATAGCACAACATGCTTATATCGGATAAAAAGTAAAATCTTACTCTAGACAATAATCTAAGCCAATATTTCTAGAAACTAGTTAAAAAAGGGCAAAGTACATCAAAAACAAACAGAAGGTAGGAAATGGCAAAGAGGTAAAAGCAGAAATCAATGAAACTAAAAACAAACATGTACACACACACACACACAGGAGAATATCAACAAACAAAAACATGGTTGCCTGAAAAGATCAATAAATGAATCTTGTGGTAGTTAACTGTTGTGTCAACTTGAGTAAGAAATGCCAACTGATTGGATTTACAGAAGGGGAAAGACTCGCCCTAGGTGTGAGCAGCATCAACCAATCGGCTTATAGACTGAATGGAATAAAAAGGTAAGGAAGAAGAAAATCTTGCTTCAGTATCTTTGGAGGAGCTCTAGTCTTTCCTATTGTCTTAGGACATCCATTTCTAGGCTTCCAGGACAGAGCTTTCAGCCTTCCAACACAGACTCTTCATCCTTCCAGCTCAGACCCTTTGGCTTCATATAGGACTCTTCAGTGAACTCCAAGTCTTTCACCTTTGACTGGCTTGTTCGGATCTCCAGCATGCAGACAGCTCTTTTGCATTCTTCCATACCTGACTCTCCAGATGGCCATTGTAAACCTATCTTTTAAACCACACAGACAGATAGATGATAGATAGATAGATAGATAGATAGATAGATAGACAGATAGAGATAGAGATAGATAATATTACATAAAATCTGTTACTCTAGTGAGCCCTGACTGATATAAACCTCTAGCAAGTCTAAAGAAAAAAAGAAGACACAAATGTTGACTGTCAGAAATAAGACAGGGAGTGCCATATGACTCTTTGAACATCAAAAAGATAGTGATGGAATACAATATTACAAGCAACTCTGTTCATATAAATTTGACAACTTATATATGAAAAGAACCAATTCTTTGAGAAGTATTATCTACAATAATTCACCCAATATGAAACAGATATTTTAATAGCCTTATATAACTATTCCAGATATTGAATTTATAATTTTTAAATTTCACAAAAGAAATTCTTAGGCATAGATGGTTTCAGTGCAGAATTATACAAATGTGTAAAGTAGAACCAACACAAGTTCTACACAGACTCCTCCACAAGCAAAAGTGGAAAAATTTCTCAACTCGTTTTATGAAGCCACTATCTCCCTAATGCCAAAACTATATGAAAGCAATACAGGAAAATAAAACTACAAATCATAATCTCATGAATATAGGTGCAAAAAAATCCTTCTCAAAATATTTGCAAATTGGGCCGGGGATTTAGCTCAGTGGTTCCAGCGCGTGCCTTGCAAGCACAAGGTCCCAAGTTCAATCCCCAGTACCAAAAAAATAAAAAATAAAAAAAAAAAAGGAAGAGTCAAAATATTTGCAAATAGAATTCAGTAATAAATAAAAGTAATTATTCGTTATTACCAAGTGGGGCTTATTTCCATAGAGGCAAGTCTGTCTCAGTATACAAAATCAATGAAGATAATCATATAAATTGACATAGGAAAAACATTTAACAAAATTTACATCTTTTGATAATAAAAATTTTTAGAAAAATATGAATAGAGGTGAAGTTCCTAAACTTGACAAAGACCAATAAAAATCTAGGACCAACATTATATTCAATGGTAAAAACAGTTTCTCTCTCTAAGGTTAGAAACAAAGCAAGGCTGTCTGCTCTGACAATGTAATGAGGGAAGTTCCAGCCAGTGCATAAAGTTACAGTTACATAAACCAGCTGTAATTGAGAAGGGGACTTAGGGATCTCAGCAAAGTTGCATACTCTTTCATATTTGGAGAGCATTTGATTAAAATCTGGGCTGAGACCACACCTGCATATGTGAATTTGGAATTTAGGCAAATAAGCGAGGAGCTCTAAGCACCAGCTCCCACAGCACAGTTGGAGAGCATGCTGTGATCAAGA
This sequence comes from Heterocephalus glaber, assembly GCF_000247695.1. The sequence continues at coordinate 16,206,597 of NW_004624737.1, forward strand.
GCTACAAGCATCCAGTATGAGTATGAGTTTCCTGCACCTGCTACCACAAGGTTCCATCCCACAGGCTTGGAGATGCCCAGTAACACAAGTTTATTACCTCAAAGTACCAGAAGCTAAAGTTCATAGTGGGATTCTGGCTTCAAAACAAAGTATCCAGAGGGCCCCTTCAAGGCTCTGGAAAAGAATCCCTTGCCTTGTCTCTCTAATTCTGAGAGCTCTCCTGCATTCCTTGCCTGTGCCCCTCTTCCATTTTCACATCAGCAATGGCAGGTTGAGTCCTCTCACACTGCAAACTTCTAGTTGTCCTTCTTCTGCCTCTGCCTTCCACAAAGTGCACACAGAGTCCTCACTACTGCCTAGCAGGGCTCCAAGGGTCTTGATCTTCATAACCTGAGAAGGGGCACTGTTATGATTCCTGATTTACAGATGGGCAAAGCCAGACTAGAGCAGGCATTTAACCTGTCCATATTACTGAGCTGGGATTCACTCAGGCTGCCAGGGTCTGAGCCTTTGTTGTATGGAGCTCAACTTCTTGGGTCCTGCAAACTCACTGAGAAACATACATCGAGACAAGAGATGTGTGTCCATAGGTGCTTAGCACGTGAATACAGTGTGTTAGCCCTAGATGGTTTCAACAGCACAGGTCTTGATTAGCAGAGACTGCCTGGCCTCACCAAGAGGAGCAGCCACCCCCACAAACCAGAAGGTTTCCAGGCACATCAATGAAAAGCCTCAGGCCCAATCCCCCATGCCCAGTGGCTGACAGGGGAAAAAAACTATTTCACGTAGAACAAGAGCTCATCACCTTCCCCACCCCAGTTGTAGAAGGTTATGCCACAATTATGTCTGCTGAGACCACAGAGTCCCATAGTGGCTTCTGCAGGCTCACAGAGTAGGTGACAGGTGGCCTAAAACAGGGAGGAAGCAAGGCCTGCAGGTGCACCTGTGCTGGAAATACAGAAGGGAGCAGAGGTGGCCAGGGAGACCCAGCTGTGAGTCAGGATTCCAGGAAGATACTACTCCTCATTTCTGCTCACATCAATAGAGCAGACTTCATTGACCACATTTCTATGGACATTCTGCTCGTGATTGCTTAGATAAATTCTGAGGCTGAGGTTTTTTCCACAGCTCTTCTTGTCTTCTGAGCCCTAGCAGTCCATTGCCATCATTGAAGGCTCTTCCAGACTCTCCCAACACCCACGTCCAAAGTTACAACAGCCTGTTTCTCTGGTACACATTTCTGTCATAGTTTATTTTGGGCTACTCTAACAAAATACCTGAGTCCAGACATTTCATAAGAAACAGGAATTTATGTCTATGGTTCTGGAGACCAAGAAGGCCACTATGTAGACACTGGAAAGTTTCCTGGCTAGGAAGGTCTTGTTCTCCACTACCACTATGAAGCATTGTTGATGTGTCCTCCAGAGATAGAAGCACTGTGAACACTGTCCTCACTTGGTAGAAGGGATGGAAGGTGTGAAAAGGGACCAACCTCCAGCAAGCCCTTTTGTAAAGGCACTCATCCCTTCATTAGCCCAGAATCCTCATGGCATAACAGCTCCAAAAGTCTGCACCTCCCAATTGTTGATGTTTCCAACATATGAATTTTTGGGGACACATTCAGACCACAGCATCATGGTGCTGGCAACTGCCCATGGCCTTTTCTCATACAACTTGAGATCCCCCTCATTCTTTAAAGTAACCTTCTATCCATCTTGGACATTTTAGGCCTCATGTTACAGTACCATGTGTGCCATTTATATGTTGGGTTCTAGCAGAATTTCTCATATCATGCTTTGATCAGGAAAGAGCAGCACCTCTCATCACCACTGGTGGGAATGAATGTTCCCTACTGATGTTTGCTGATACCTTCAGGCTGAGAGGGAGAACCCCATTACTGTTTCCCACATGCTCTACACTGACACCAGGTGGGTTGGCCTTATCCCTTAATGATAGTGAAATTCTTGGCTTCTCACAATGAATTTCTAACACCACCCCAGTAGGGTGGGAGGGCCCTCATGCTGCTGGTAAGGTGACATCACATTCCCACTTCCACACATGGTCTGCACTGATAGTCATTGGACGTGTGTCTTGTTGGTGCTAGGCAGGGCTAAAGAACCCAACTCCTACAAAGCTCCTGGAATTACAATGAGGTTACAATACAATAAAGTTAAAAATGCTTTAAATCAGGGTGAGTATGTAGATTGCATGCCCAGCACATGCATGGCCATAGGTTTAATCCCCAGAACTGAAAAATTAATTGACTATACCCAATCTACCATACATTACAGCTTAGTTTGACTTGCTTTAACATAATATGCTCAGAACCAGTATAAGTGTCCCTGCAGTTGGATAATATCATCTAACACAAGTGGTCTTCTATAATAAAGTGTTGATTATCTTAAGTAACTCATTGAATACTATACCCAAAGTGAAAACCACCATGGCTGTATGGATTTGGTTTTACATCACTGTGAGGTGAAAAGATCCTAAGCTGGCAATTCCTGCTAGCAGCAGTGTGGCACAGAGCCACTCGGCTATAGGCAGATCCCAGCCAGGACCCACACAGACACCACTGGTTCAGGCACACAAGGTTAAGCCAGAGGCTGCCCAGAAAAGAGCTGCACAGGTGCACAAGCATCAGCCAGAGGCCCACCCCATACTATTGGTAAGTGCATGGAGACCCTGGCCAGAAGCCTGCTCAGATACCAGGGTCTGAGGTGCACAGCTCATAGCCAAAGGCCCTCCCACACAACAGCTACATAGTGGGGCAGACCCTAGCCTAAGGCAAACCTAGATATCAACACAAGTGTATACAGGTCCCAGTGAGAAGCTGGCCAAGACAACAGGTCAGCTCAGGGACCCAGAAGGCAACCATGCTGAACCCAGGAATTGGTACACTGGTGAGCAGCAGAGGAAAGGTTGCTCAGTGGCTTGCTGAGAATTGAAAACCACTGGGTGAGCAAAAAGTTGCCTCAACAAAGCCACAGCAGGCTGCATCTGTTTAAATGAGAACACACATACATAACTCTCAAAACCAGACTTCCAGATAACCTAAGGCAACCCAAAAGGGAAACAAGATGGAACAACCTGACACTCAGCCACCTGGACTCTCTGAACTGGCAACAAAGGAGGATCTGGAAAAAATGAAATCAGTAATAATTTCTCAGATAACAACAGAGTTTGTACCCACAGTGCAAGACATTATTAGTAAATCTAGAGGGACACAGATAAAAAAAGAGAGGAGCTGAGGAACATGATAGAATCCCAACATAGGAAACCAAATGGAATCCATAAAAGAAATACAAACAGATTTCCAGGAGATTAAAAACTCCAATGAAAGTTTACACAGCAGAATGAGCAAGTGTGAGGATAGAATTTCACATATAGAAGATAGGATTGCAATTAGTGACCATGAAAACAACAATTTCTCAAAATTTCTCAATAATTAAGGGACCATAAGAAATCAATCCAGGAGCCACTAGACAATGCAAAGAATAACATAAGACTAATTGAAGTCAATGAAGAAACAGGAGAGAGTGCAAATGACATAAAAAAAAAAAACTGTTCACAGAAGTAATGGCAGAAAACTTCCCAAGTAGGAGTAAAGAACTTGACATACAGACAAGTGAGGCATACAGGAATCCAACTAGCCATGATAAAAAAAAAAACTACACATAGGCATATAATAGTTAAGATTCCAGAAACCCAACATAAGAAGAAAATTCTACAAGCAGTTAGAGAAAAGAAACAAATCACATACAAAGGAAAGCCCATCAGAATCACAGCAGACTTCTCAGCCCAAAACCTCAAGGCAAGAAGTGCTTAGAGTGACATATTTCAAGCCTTAAGAAAAAACAATCTCCAATCCAGAATGATGTACCCTGCAAAACCACTTTCAAAATTGATGGAGAAATAAGATACTTTCATGACAAAGAGCACCTTAGGAACTTCATGAATACCAAATCAGCGGTCCAGGGAATTTTAAACAATACCTTAGGAAAAGACTACAAGGATCACAACCCCAGGAAGCTCAAAAGAATAAATTCATCAGGCACAACAAGAAATTAAATGCAAAAAGGGAGAATCCAACAAAAAGAGAAAGTCATGACAATGATGTCAATACATTTCAGTTATAACCATCAATGTTAACAGTCACAATTCAAAAGAAATAAATCAAAAGAAATACACTGGCAGAATGGATTCAACAATATGCTGCATACAAGGAACACACTTAATTTAAAAGAAAATCACAGACTGAAAGTTAAAGGGTGGAAAACAATACTCCATGAAAAAGGAACCAAAAAAAAAAATAGCAGGAGTAGATATCCTCTTTGCAAATCAAGTGGATTTAAAACCAGCACTGATTAAGAGAGGCAAAGAAGGACACTACATCTTTGTAAAGGGAACAATGCAACAGGAAGAGATGACAATCATAAATATATATACACCAAACATTAGTGCACCCAAAGTTAAAAACCAAATACTAATGAACGGAAAATGAAATAAGCACTAATACAATTGTAGTGGGGGACCTCAACACCCCACTGCCACAAATAGATAGATCAACTAGACAAAAAACAAACAATGAAATACTAGAACTCAATCAAACTCTTGAATAAATGAACCTAACAGATATTTACAGAGTGTTCCACCCCACAAAATCAGAATACACATTGTTTTCAGCTGTACATGGGTCCTTCTGCAAAACAAACCATATACTCACTCATAAAACACATTAAAGTAAGTGAAAAGGGAATTGAAGTTATCCTCTGAATATTATCAGACCATAGTGCAATAAAATTGGAGATCAATAGCAAAAGAAACCGTAAGAATTTCATAAACACATGGAAATTGAACAATACACCTCTGAACAACCAATGGATCAAAGAAGAAATTAAAGAAGAAATGAGACAGTTCCTACAATTAAATGGCAATGCCAATGCAACATATCAATTTTTTTTTTTGGTACCAGGTATTGAACTCGGGTCTTTGTGTTGTGCAGCAGGCAATGAAACCACTGAGCTAAATTCCTGGCCCCAACACATCAAAATTTATGGGAGACAATGAAAGCAGTTTTCAGAGGGAAATTCATACCAATGAATACTCATGTTAGGAAAACAGAGTGAGCTCAATTAAACAACCTGATGCTGAGCCTCAAGTTTCTAGAAAAAGGAGAGCAAGACAAATCCAAGCTCACACAAGGGAGGAAAATTATAAAGATCAGGGCAGAAATCAATTCAATGGAGACTAAGAGAACGATACAAAAAGTCAAAGAATCCAAGAATTGGTTATTCAAAAGAATAAACAAAATTGACAAAACCTTAGCCAACCTTATCAAAAAA
>NW_004624737.1:16234635-16272431 GCF_000247695.1 Heterocephalus glaber
AAAAAAGAATGAGAAACTAGAAACAAGTTATATCTTAATGAATGCACATTGAGCCCATACTCTTAAGTGAAATAAATATGACCCACGAGTATATATTGAATAGTTTTTCTGGTGTAGAAAATGAATGTGTGAATAAGGATCATAACGTATAATAGATACTTTGAAATAGGAAGAAAAGGTCCAAAGGGGAAAGGGAAGTGGGAGATATATGGGAAAGGAAATAAGAGAAAGGAATAAACACGAGAAAAGGAAAAAATGGAAACAAAGTCTTTGTAAATAGGGAGAGGTGGAGGGGTTGAAGGGAGGGCAGGAGAATGGGGAAAATATAAGAACCAAGATACATCATGTAAAGGTACAAATTCCTAATTATCAATGTCATCATACTGTATACCTAAAACATACCAAAAACATAAATTGCCTCATGAGATCATGGAGGCTGGCAAATTTGAAGCTAGAGACTCTGGACAACTAATGGCCTAAGTTCTGGTCTAAAGGCCAGCAAGGTCAAGATCCAGGACAGTTGATGTTTCAGTTTCATCTAGAGCCTGGAAAAAAATTAAATCCTAGGTCAGAGATGGTCAGGCAAAAGGAAATCTCTCTTATTCAGTCTTTTATTCTATTAGAGCTTTCATGGATTAGATGAGGCCCACCTGTGTTAGGGAGTGCCATCTGTTTGACTCAGTTAACTGATTCAAATGTCACCTTCATCCAGAAAACCACCTCAAAGACATGCCCAGCACAATGACCACTCACCCCATAGCCTAATAAGGATGACACATGCAACTGACCATAACTTCTTACATACAGGGACACATTTATTAAACTTAGCAATTAACATTGGTACAATATGTTAAATAAACAGAAAGCTCATTAGAATTTCCAGATTTCTACCAATGTCCTTGTTCCATCCCAGAATCCAGTCCGGGACTCCACAGTGAATTTACTATCATGTCTCCTTAGCCTGCAACCTGTGGCAGCTTCTTGATTATGACTTTTGTCTTACGGCTTTAATAGTTTTGATAAGAACTGGCCTGGTATTTGTGCAATATCCCTTTACTTTGTTTCTCTGATTTTTTTTTATAATTAAACTCTTCTGCAAAAGGAGCAAAGAGGTACAGCCCCCTGCTCATGATGGTATGTGTCAGGAGTACCTTACTTCCACAGGACCTATCATTTGCTTACTGTGGTATCTGCCAGGTTACTCCAGCATGGAGCTGCTGTGTTTCCCTTCTCACATTTGTTCCATGGGGATTAAGTCTCTAGGTCCAGCCCTCTCACAGGGAGAAAAGAGGCTCTATTTCCTACACAGAAGACCAATCAGAATTTTTCTGTTGAGAAGACTGTTTCTTCTTTCTGTTCATTTGTCATTGAAATGTATGGGCCCAGGTGCTCTTCTATCGATGTAGGGTTATAATTCAACACCAAGGTCCCCTCTTCACAAGCTCTGCACTGACACCACAGCATGGGCCTTGTGGCTGGCCCAGCTACCATCCTTCAATTTCTGAGGACTTTTTACCTTATTTTCCCTTCTGCTGTGGCACAATGCTTCCTTGTGTGGATTTCTGGGAGTTTCTGCTGCTGAGATGACAAAGGTGGACATTTGGGTGGGCCAGACCTTGCACAGCTCTGAGCTGAACACATGACCCCTCCACAGGCATATACCCTGAAGTTGTGGCTCCATGCAACACCCCCATCCTATGTACATGGGGTCATCCCAGACCACCAGCCCAGGAATGGAATTTGGCCAACGGTAAAGCAGCACTTTGGGGGCTCAGCAATCCAAGATCACTGTCTCAACCACCACGAAGTTGTAATCACCACAACATCCACCTTGTGCACAAAGGCACTGGGATTTGTTGCCTGGCAGATATAATGTACCTGGAAATAACATTTGCTTTATGTAAGCAAATGAAAAAGCAAACACATCCATTCCCTGCTTCCCTGATGCCATGGGCTTCTGTGGAATGAGGCTTGGCAGTGAGGCTAAGGTGCCATCTATCCTGATAAATGAGTCCCAGCTGCAGCTGCAGTCATCTAACATAATGATGCTAGAGACCAAGGGGAAGTGAATCCTCAGTTCTTTGAGTAGATTCATCATGGCTTCAGAAACTGAAGTAAAACAGAGGCAGGGGAAAGACAGAGAGACCTATGGATTTAGTCTGCAGCAAATAGTCCCAGAGCCACACTGGTGTTCAAGTGTGTGATTTTGAATAGGCTTCTATTTGCTGATAGGAAGCAGAGATAGTCTATAAAGGGGTTGTGACAAGGCTGAGGGCTAAGCCCTGTCTCCAAGCAGGACTCCCCTTGTTGATTGTAGGAGCAAATCCATCCCTGTTCCTGAGGAAATCTAGGAAGATGTGGGAAGAAAGAAGTACCAGGAGAAGTCACCAGCCCAGGATGGAGAAGTTCATTCAGTCATGGGTGCATATGCTAGAGGCAGGCATTTAAAGCCAGCACAGGAGCAGAGAATGGGGCCCAGAGGAGACAGGGACCAGCCTTGGTTACACTGTATCACTTACCCCTACCCACTCCAAAGGGAGTGACTAGACATGCCTCTATCAGTGTCCGAGGTCTCCAAGATAGGAACCAGAGGAAGACAAAAAGGAGGGTCCCCAAAGTGGGGCAAGGAAGCTGTGGTAGAAAGGAGGGGGAAGGGGCAGCAGGTAGACACAGGCTGGTAACAAGACAGGGACAGCCTTGGAAAACCACACCTGGGAAGTTGAGGGGCTATTGTGCTTCCACTTGAGGTCTAGACAAACCCAAAACCCATGCTGTGGGGCAGAGGCACTCAGGGAGCCTTAGGTAGAAAACACCAGAACTTTTATTGATCGGGTGGAAAATATTGAGTTACTATTTGGGCGGAGATTGAGAGGTGTCCATATTTGTACAAAACAGTTGGCGAGTGACATTCTAAAGAAGGAGGAAGCTGAGGAGTCGGCAGCACAGAAGCAGGATAGACCTGCAACACAGGTGCATCTCAGAATGAGTGGGGACCTAAGCACAAGTGAGGACCTCAGTGGGGTAGGGAGCGCAGCAGAGCAGGGCCTAATGAACCAGGTGAGGTCAGGCATCTGTGCTCTAAGAATGTTTTCTTTGGAGGCCTCTTGGCCTGTCAGCCACAGGAGGCATGGCCCCAGCACTATCAATGGAAATCTTGGGACTGGAAAACCACTGCAGATCTGCTTCCAGCCAAACCTGAGCTCCTGCTCATTCCCAAGTGAATAGCAAAAAATTAAGCAAAAGATAGACCCCAAGGCCAGTGAGACCTCCTTGTCCAGCCTCGGCTGCAGTACTCCTTTCTACAGGCTCCAGAGCACCACTCTTGCCTCAGAGCTACAAAGTGAAAACTTGGTCCCAGCATAGCCTCCCAGCTCTCCCTTATTGCAGGGGAGGCCTCTACCTCTCGGACTTCTAGAAGGAGGAAAGGTCTGGCCAAAGCTGTTGTGGTTCAGATGTGGAATACTACATTCTAACAATAAGCACCAATACGCACCTAAACTCTATGTGCCAGATGCAGCATTTCAATAGTTATGCTGAAAGGATATTAAACATTTCAAAAACTATGCATCAATAGTCTATGTAGGATTGTTCAGAGAATTATTTGTCCAGAGGGCCTCACTCTGACCTTAACCTTGCCTTTAAAGCTGACCGGTGAATAATCTCTCCTGCGAAGTTTATTTGGACTATTGGATCTATCTGCAAATATTTAAAACAGACCCAGAGAGCCATCATAGTAGACGATTAAAAAACTGATTTGCAAGGAACTGGGCTGAAGAAAATTGTGTGTGCCTGTGTAATATATACACAAACACTGTTTTTCAAATGTGAGGTTGACCAAACCCGTATGTTAAAATGGTTTTATTTCCAGAGTCCAAATCCATCAGATGTTATTTATTTGCTATTCAATGTTTAAACAAAGAGGGAAATTCTCTCCCCTCAAGCAAATCAAGGCCAGGACAACAATCTTGCAAAGGTCAGATTCTATCACTTTGGCTAATTGGACCTGTCTCCAAAGTCACATACTTTGTCAATACTTCAAGGGCAGCAGAGGGCACTGTGGGCTGCTTAGAATTGATGGGGCAGGAGGCTGAGTCACTGGGGTCTGGACTGAACACCCCAAGGGAGTCCCATGACAAGGTTCCTGCATGGTTTTTTAGGCAAGAGATGGGGGTAGGTGAGCAGAGGTGCCCTCATCAGTGTCCAGGTGAGTGACTGACTACACTGTGCTTCAGTAACTGATAGCTTCCCAAGTTCTGTTTATAACTTTGAGCTTTGATTTATTTTGACCCCATAAAATCTACAATGTCCTCCCTGAGCTAGGAATGGACTTTCAATGCACTCAGAACAGTGTGTGTGTCATGGGCTACACCAGAGCAATGCCAGAGGTCAGTACTGCAGCTAAGTCTGGCCTTGTGCTCTGTCTTTTTCTTAGTTTTGTGCTGTTCACTTGGGGCTTGAATTGCAAGAGTCTTTCAACTGAAAATGCAAATTAGGAAAATATGTTCACCAAACCCACTCTTTCAGTGTTCAAATAGTCTTCTGTTCCTACCCTAAGAGAGCTTCCTAATGTAGCACAAGAAGTACAAGAGAACCACAAAGAGCAGAAAATCAAAATTATTCTTCCCTGGAGAAACCAAACACAAGATAATGAAAATTACAGTAGTTCTGAGGGGCCCTTCCGAGGTGCCAAGTGCTGAAGTTCAGAGAAGCTAGAATTTGTCAAATTCATTCTGATGATCAACAGGCTCAAATGCACCTTTCTGTCTTCCTCCTTTTGACATGGTTGTGGTTGTCACATTAATGACACATTAACGTGGAAGTTTTGCAGATTTCAGTCAAAATAGGCCTGGTTTAAACAATGTGATATGGCAGGACATAATTGAACATTGTGGTAATCTTGTTTTACTAAACTCTGGAATGTTCTGAATTTTTTTCTGTTCTTTCAAGAATAATTTAATGAATCTCCTGCAGCTGAATTGCCGGCAGAGCTCGTAGTCACAACCCAACAATCCTATCAGATGGGATTGCTGTACGATCAATTCTATTAGGTCACTAGTGCAGCTGTCAGGCCAGCCTGGGCACTGTGCATAAGGTCATTGTCAAAGAAAAACAAATCCAGAGTTAGGTAAGGGGAGACAAATATTCAAAAGGATTATTACAGTACAAAGAAGGGTATTATTGCAATAGAGAAAGGAGGATTATTGCAATATAGAAAATCTCAGACCACGAGTTCTCTACAAACTTGTTTCAGAGAGTAAAACCTTTTCTTCTACCCTTTTAAATTTAGTGTCTGGGGTCTGCAAATTAAACTAGCAAAAGACAGATTAACCAGATAAAACATTTATTTATGTATGCACTGCATATAATGCAATGCTCAGTGTTCAGTAATTCAAAGCAGCCCAATATAGAGAACTTGGGACAAGCACATGTAACTCAGTAAGGGAGGGAAAGTGTCTCCCATGGACATGGAGGCCACCCTCGAAGCCAAAAGGCCCTCTGAGTTTGGCCACCCTGGGGCTCAGAGGGGCCAAAGGGAATCAGTGCATCTGCCAAACAAAGATCCCAAGAGTTGAGCAATCTCCTGAGTGCAATGGCTTATTGAGCGTTTATCGCATTCACAGCAAGAGAGAGAGGAGCTCACCCATAGCATAAACTGAAAGTCAGAGGCAGTGGCCTATGGTGGAGGATCTTTCTTCCACCCAGCCAACATGCCATAAGAACACAGGGTGCCCAATGGGCAGCACTGGCACTCAGTGATCTAGGGACTGAGCACTGGAGTTCAGGATGATGCCAAGACCTGTACAGCTGGGCAGCCAAGCAGGATGTCTGGGCAGGCAGACTGACACCCACAAATAGCTGCAGAGCTCCAGCATCAGCTCTGCAAAGAGCAGTACCTGGGGCAAAGCCCACAAGCATTGAGCCAGAAGCCTGAGCCAAAGAGCAGCCGGAGGCTTCAGCTTTTATGCTATGCAGAGTTTAATACAACCATGTGGTAATCTTATGGTAGTGTACAAATAACAATGTGCTAATCCTATGGTGGTAAAAATATGTTTTTTATGGTAAATATGTACTTTTTATAGAATGTATTTTTATAAGTTGCTTATATTTTTATCTTGTGAAAGGGTTCACAAGATAAGGTTTTTGGCATGCAGACCATAAGATTATCACACTATATGGTTACCACGCAGGACACTGGTCACATGATTGTCACAAACTAGTTTAGATTCAGAAAGTAAGTTTAGAACCAGACAGAAATGTAAAATGGCTTCTGTCCTGCTCACATCAGGAAACATACAGGACAGAAAAGGCTTTCATGGGATGAACAGGACGTTTTCCATCATTATCACAAATTTTTAGAAAGACAAATGAGAGATATGAAAGTGTGATGATGTTTGTTTATGCAGGCATCTTCCATCCTCTTCATGGACATGAAATGCTCCTAGAGAGGGGACTTATGGCAGGTTCACTCTTGGCCTCTCTCCTGGAAACAAATGCACCATGAACAGAAAATTTGTTACAACCACATTTCCCAGAAGCAGCTGCTCATACTCAGACAAGGGAAGCTCCACACAGGCTTTTCATGCGACTGCTGAGTCTCAAATGTCTTCAGCTTCACTAATCTTCATTCCAACTCTGGAGTTCCAAGGAGGTCTGCACATAAGACTCAATTTGGTCAGGTCAAATTAGGTGGCATTTTTTCAGTGAAGATAAGTACATCATTACATAGCAAGCATGGAAGTTTAAAGACTCTGGGTATGGGTGCCCAGGCAGACAGGGAATATCTGAGTTTCATCTCAGTCATTGGTTCTCTGTCGCAAGCCACGCTAAAGTACCAAAAAGTAGGAGGGTTAACTGCTCCTGTTATCCAAGATCAGAGTGCCCACCATCCCTGCATCCTCTGGACTACCTTCAGGACTGACTGGTCATCATGGAGACAGTCCCCTCATCTGCCATTTCAGAGTGGGAAATTCTTGGGAGTATTGTGTTGCCAGCATCCCCTTCAAACCCTTGCAGACATTACCCTTCTCACTGCCAGCCTCTGGGGTAGGCCCAGCCACTTCAGGCCTGGGGTACTTCCTTGAAGGCCATCAAAGCAGGAGGGATGAAGCCCTCTCAGGCACTGCACCATTTTTAGTGTGGCTGTTGAGAACAAATGTTAAGAAAATGGAAGAAAAACAAATCAGGGATTCTAGGAACTGACCTTTGACAGGGAAGGCAGAAGAGTGACTAGAGGAACTTAGATCACAGAACCTCTTTTGTCAGGGTCAACAGGTGTTGGGACAATACTTACTGCCCCCCATATTGGAGATCCTGGAAGACAGCATCAGTACAATTATAATCACCTGTGTGAAGGCTCCAGGCAGACTCACCTGCTTCTCTTTTACGGATAAGGGCCTCTTGGGCTGCTTTCCAGGTTAATCCAGTGACTGTTGTGCGCAAGCCTCAGGGGCTAGTTATCTCTTTGGAATGGACTCCAAGAGGAAGGGATAGGACATTTGGGGATAATAGTGGGAGAGAGGGGAGCATTAGAAAAGCAATGCTTAGAGCACTGAGAAGCTAGCAATTGGTTGAAAAGGAGTCAGGTGAGAGTTAAGACAGAGAGGAGGGTCAGAACGGAACCAGGTCTCAGTCAGGGATTTGGTGGCACTTCTCCACAGCCAAAGCAGATGTCCATGTAGAATGGTATGGGGACGACAGCCTCACCCTTGACATTTCGGGTAGATCAGGGCAGAGGAGTCAGAGAGGAGGTGAGGAGAGACTGAGAGCTGAGGAAGACTTCCAGAAAAATATCTCTCCTCCCAATGCTGGGCATGGCTATAGAGGGTTTGCAGTTTGACTCTGTTCTTGGGATGTTTCTAGTATGTTCCCTGCATCTTCCAAATATCTGCTTTGTTGCCTTGCAACACCATGGGAATCCCATATACAGCTTGTTGAGTGCTGTAAGAAAGCCCTTTTAAGCGGATCAAAAATCGATAATTTTTGGTTTGTTTCCAGATAATTACCATAACAGCTTAAGAAAAAGAAAAGCAATCATGGCATTGGGTTTGAGTGCATTACCTTGGGGCCCACAGAGCATGAAGCAAATGTTTTTCATATAGAAATCTTGTGCCATGAGCTTTCACCCCAGGGGCCAACCATGGAGATAGCAAAGCTGCTTTATTACTCTGTCAAGATGCATATGGATCAGGGATTATAAATCCCAGGCACCCAGTCCCCTCCTGGCCTCACAAGTGGCTTCATCACTTTCACCTTGACAGTCTGTTTTTTTATAACAAATTCCTAGACATCAGGGAAGAAAATGCAGGAGTGAAACACAAACAACTTTTATCTCCAGAGCACCAAAAATTGACTTGGGAAAGTTTCCTGTGGTGGGTCTCAGGGGCAATGAGGCTAAGCACAAAGCACTTTAGTTTTCCATCCATGGACTGCTGATGAGCAGGCTGGAGGGGCCACACCAAGCAGTGCCTGAAACCCCAGCAGCCCTGGGCTCACAGACTGCATGGTCTTATCCTTCATCCTGAAGTGCCCAGCTCTGGGAGCTTTTTCTCCTTGGGAAGGACAAAGAGAATCTGTGCTGCTCCAGACTTCTGGTGGCCATGGAAGCAACAAGAATCCAGCAGAGGGAGGAAAGCCAGGGAGGTGTAGACAGAAAAGCTTCCTCATTTGCAGGGAGATACAAGAGATTGGGCTGGATCTGACACTGAGAGCCTGAAGGCTCTGCTGACCCTGCCAGCCCTGTCTGAAGGCTGGACAGGAGGACAAGGTACCTCACAGCAAGACACATACATGTAACAACAGCAGGAATGGTCCCTGCCTCACCAGGCAGCTCTGCCTCTGCACTATGAGTGAGCGGAGCAGAGGAGCTTCTAACTCTGACTTGGCCAAGCCAAGAAGTGGCTGCTAAAGATAAAATGGAGACCAAGAGCGGATACCCGGGGATGGCGGCAGACTGACTGCCAAGTAGGAGCCCAGGCTGAGATGGTGCTCGGTAAGGGGACTAGGAAGCTCCTGAAGCTGTACCACCTGCCCTTTCTTCCTCCTGTTAAGTCAGGAGAGCAAAGACTCTGAATGGCCTTTTGGCTGTTAATGTCTGTGAGATTTGAGGAAGCTGGAAGTGAATGCTGTGTATGGGAACCCTGAGGGGTTGTGTCATGATCAGAGTCCTAAGGGGTCTTCCTGAGCTTCCTTCTCAGCATGTCAGGGCACTTGACTTTATATCTCCAAATTTCTGCATTGTCAGCAAGCCCCTCAGTCCCTTACTAGTCCTAGAAGGGGCTATTACTCTCCAAAAAGCATCCTGGGTTTTTTAAACATAAAAACATAATTGCATATTTTTCTTTATATTCTTAGAATTCTCTGATAATATTCTTTAGTGTTGTAATTAGTCTGTATTTTCCATTTCTGTCTATTCCAGTTCTCCCACTGATTAGGCCTTTCCTGGTTTCAGCAGTTTAAGGTGAGATGAAAGTCAAGGGGACTGGTCAGAGGTTATAGCCAGAAAACTGCCATGTTTTCAACAAGTCTTTTACTAGAATCTCCTGAATTTGATCATTTTGCTGCAATTTTTGGGCTCAAGTCCAATCTTCTTTGATAGTTTGGCTCCTGGGATGGCCAAAAGCAAACATTTTCCAATTCTTTTGCTGTCTCCAATTTTCTTATGATTCCTGGCATCTTCTCTGATTTGTACTAAGTCCCTGCTCTGTGCTTTGGACTTTGATTGATTGATGGAAACACAAGAAGCCTAACAGGGTAGGGAGAGTTTTGCAGGAAGGGAACACATGATCTATGGTTTCTTAAGCTTCTCAGAAACCCACAGGTTTGGGAAATTCATTTACTGTACCATGAAGTTCCCACGGAATTAGAGTTTAAAATCAATGGTGTGACTTTCCCCTGAAAGGTGAGGCTTTCTTCAAAGCCAACAGTGGGATGGGCTGCACTCCTGGCTGGGTATGGAGGTGGTGAACAAGAAAAGATGCCATCTCGGGGAAAGTTAGAAGAATTAAAGACTCTGCACATTAAATTCTATAATCGATGATGCTGAGCACTGGGGCTGGAAAACTGGGAAAGGAGTGAGCTAAGTAAATAGGTGACACAGAGAGGGGACTAACCTGAGAATGGGGATCTACTTTCTTTTCCTGTTTGGTGCAGGAGTCCTGATAGTTCATTCAGAGCATGGAGAAGCCTCACAGAGTGCCCAAACTAGGTGGTTCCTTTCTTTTAGCACTGCGGGGCCACAAAGAATGAAGACCTTGTAAAAATGAAACTAATCTCCAATTCTCAAAGGTCCCTGTGATGTTTCTTCTTTCTCTACAGATATGCAAAGAGGTGGACCATCACAAACACAATGCAAGGTGCTGAGGCTGGGGATACATGGCTAAGGAAGAGGTTGACCGCAGAGCAGAGGCAGATTGGCTGTGAAGGCTGTGTTCAGCACTCTTGTCTGGAAACTGGCCTGGTATTCTGACCCACTCTACCCTCTGGCCCTGCTAAACATGAGTGTCTCCATTTGCCCATTTTCTATGGCATCTCTTACGCCCGTCAGAGACAGAACAAGAGACCTATTGCCTTTTCTTCCTTACACAAGAACTACAAGAAGCAGAGTTGCAAGAGCACATAGGTCAATCTCCATAATTGGATCTCCTTTTTCCTCTGGCTTCTGGCTCACCTGATGGGGGCACCAGCATGGGACAAGAGGAATGAAGAAGAGCAAGTTCAAGTCTTTCTGCCCCTGAGCCCTTGTTGCCTCTCTTGGACTCTGGCAGTGAATGTGTCTCTGCCTATAACTGTCTCTATTAGGCCGCCCCTATTTTTACCAGGACCTGGAAACACTACTCCCTTCCTCCTGCCTCCTCAGACTTAAAGATGTAGATGTCCTGATACTGCCTCTACTCCTGAGAATTCTACCACTGCTCTGGGATACAATGAACCCGTCACACAGCTTAAAGATACTCCCTTAGCTAGGTCTCTGAGGTTGCTCTCTCTGTCCTGCCAGGGGACTGACTGACACAGCACCCTGCTCAAAATAGTACTTCCTTCTATGTCTGCCTGCTTTTGCTTTGGTTTTCTTTTAGTTTGTAGAGTCTATCACATGTTTATTACCTCATCTCTTTATCTACTTTCCCATTCACTAGGAGGGGTCAAGGCCCTTGATTGCTGTATGAGAATTGGTTGTGGTGCTGAAAATATCTTTCCATGAGAAATGTCAGAAATATGCCTCTTAGAAGCTGAATCCCAACCCCTGATACTATGCCTACATAAAGTGTCATGATTCTGCTTCCATTTCCTGTCTGCTGAATTTTGATCCAAGTCTGTCCTCCTTGAAAATTGGGGTCTTCCACATGGGCATTGATGCATCCTGAGCATATCATATCCTCAGCTCTTTGAGAGCTGATCCATAGTTCTGGGTCCTGAAGGAAATGCACACTCACAGTTCTTTCCTGATCTCCTCACCTTCTGACTGCCCAGTTACAGCATAATTCCAATCTGTATAATGGGTACACCAGCTTCAAAGGAGACTCCTCCTTCCCACTAGAGCCCACATTTTATGAACACAGCTGGGACACAAAGGTAACTTGGTGACACAGTGGTGATACAGTAGAGGAGCTCCTACCTACCCAGACCTCATCAGCATTGGAGAGGTTGGTACTAATTAAACCAATTGTCCAGATGGCTCTGCAAATTGCCCAAACCTTACTGAAAAAGAAATCTCATGCCATTTAGTTAGAGCAATGATTTTTTTATGAACAACATAATTAGAAAATGTATGTTAATGGAATGTGATAATACAGTAACAAAATTTATGCTCTGTCTTCTTTCACTGTGTCTGAGATACCAAGAGTCATGATGCTGTCAGAAACATCTTGAGTCATCACGGAAGAGCCAAGACAATGCTGCTGCACATCAGGATGCACACTTATCATTGTCATTTACATAATGGAACATTCAGTCCCCCACCAGCCATGGAGGATATGAAATTTGGGGGTCGAATTTGAGAGAATAAAGTTCTACCTAAGATCATACACTAAGTCATTGATGGTCCCAGTTAAGCCCCACAGAGCTCTCTGAAGATCAGTCTCCTCCTCTCTGAAATGGGGTCTTAGGGACCGAAAAGGCCTACAGAATGTTGAAAAGCAGGATGTGTTCCAGGGATAATAGACATTTTATACGTGGTATTCTTTGAAAATACACTGGGATGTGCTACAGTTAAGAGATACGCCAAGTTCTGATATACTTGGCTGCCTTACGGTAGACAGAAAGCCATAGGAGGGATGTTTAGCCAAGAAGAAGCAAGGTGCTGGGAGCACAAGTTAATTATGGGCAGAAGCTAGAAATAGAGCCAGGGCCAGATACCCTACAAGGTCCGAATGCCCCACACTTTTCAGGAGCATTCAGTATGGCATCGACTACACTCACAGGAGAACTGGACTGAGCTAGCTGCCTGCAGATACAAGCAAAGAGGAAAATCCCAGAAGGTTTGGAAGCATGTGGCAGGGTTGCCAAAAACCCTGCAGAATTGCTATTCACTCTAGGTGAATAGAGCTGGATGTGGGGGAGGATGCACTATTTAAATAAACACCAGGGCCATACTAGGCTTCTATTTCAGTTTATAGGTCATGTTCACACTGCAAGGGAACCATGGGGTCTGTGTTAATCTTGCCAGCATGCACCAGGGTTACATCCTCCTCCCCAGGCCCCACCTGGATATTGAATTCCCTGTATTTTCCCTGCATAGTGTCCTCTCCTCCTATAATCTTGTCTTCCATTCTGACTGCTTCTGCCACTTTTTCTGGCCTCTCCCAGAACCTGTCATTACCAGTCATTGCAACCCCTCTCTTAATTCAGATTCAAGAATCTTTTCTCTGGCCAGTGCCTTTGGCTCCCTCCCTCCACCACTCCTATTCAGACCATTCTCCCTACATAAGCATATTTAGCCCTGAGACTTTACTTCAGCCTCACTAGCTCTCACCTATCACATCTGCACTCTTACTTGGGCTACATTTCTTGGTTAATTTTTACAATGCCTCCATACATCTCCTGGGCCCCCTGTCTTTGTTTCACTATTCAGCTAAATTTAAATCGAGGGTAAATCTACTTCTCTGTCTTCTTTGTGCTGACTATCTGTGGTGGATGAAACACACACATATATTAACAAGTGTTATTACTCCAAGTTCACAACCATCATGGGCATCCCAATGCTACAGAAATCTTCGAAATATTTTTCTTGCATATTATTCTGCCCCCTTCCTATATTTCCTCTGCAACTCCTTCTGCCTACTGAAGCCTCCAACAATGCCTTCACTATGTAACACCCAGCTGCCCTTGCCCCCTGTTTCACCAGGAAAGTGGAAACAATAAGAATAGAATTTCCACTCCACACATCTTTCCAGTTTGACTCCATGTACTTTCTCTTCCCTCTGTTTCCAAACCCCACACCCTTTTTCCTAGTCATGGACCTCACTACAGCAATTTTCCCTCTCCCTTCAGCACAGCCTGATTTTCCCTCACTGGATTTCCCAACAGCACAGAACATGCATGCAGTAGCTTTTTTTCCATGTAAATGAAGGAAAGCATTCCCCAACCATCCTTCCCCTGCACATGCTGCTCTACCTCCTTACTCTTATAGTACAACTCCATAAAAGCTGGTGTTGTCTTAAAATGTGGAATGTTAGTTACAGGTGTCTACCATCACAGTGAATGGTCCCTGTCATCCAGATACCTATATCCCAAACCAAGGAGCCACTCTTGCTTTGTATCCTATCATCTGCTCCACACCAAAGCCATCAGAAACTGGGTTCCTTCTTACCATTAATCTTGAACTCCTATCTGTCATCACCAGACCCACCATCCTAGATCATCTTTACTAGTCTCTCAATTCATGCTTTCATGTCCCTTCTTTCCACAGAGGAACCAGATTGGTTCATTGTATTTAAACATCTGAGTATGAATCTCTGGTTTAAATATCCACTAACTTCTCATCATATGTGGGATGAATGCCATATACTCCCCATGCCTATGGTGTCTGATAACATGGCTTCCACCTGCTTCTGTGATTTCATGCTAAACTTCACACCACAACATGCAGTGCTCCAGATACCATCAGCCTCCTCTCGTCTAAAACAAACCAAACCCGCTTCTACCACAGCTCCTTCTGGTCTGCAGGTGCCTATCAAGAATACCGTTCACCCATCTGCCCCAGCATCATCCCTCCTTGTCATTCCATTTCAGCTCAATGTCCCCATTCAGGAAGCCTCCTTAGACATACACTGTGTGTGCCCATTGCCAACACTGCCCATCAGAGTTGGTGTTGTCAATAGGGATGTTTTGCTTATTCTTCCGATCCTTATGAGAATGCAACATCCTTCAGGGTGGGTATTATGCTGTGCTGTTGGATAGGACATCACCACCACCAATGCCAGTGTCCTAAATAGCAGGTACTCAATAAGTACATGTGGATCAATAGATAATAACGGAAAATGATGGTAACAATTTCTTGCACTTCTTTGAAGTGTCATTTTCTGGTTATGTGTCTCATTTGCACCTTCTCTTAGTTCTAACAAACCAATTCCTACAATGTAATGTCTTACTATTCCAACTTTATAAGTGAGAAAAAGGAACCTTGGAAAGATGTATGATTTGTTTGCAGTCACAGAACTAAGCAGTGACAAAAGCAGAGTGGGATTCCAGGTTGTGCTGACACCAGGACCTCAGTTGTTCTAATAGATTTCATTTGAGAATAAAAAATGTGGCAACAAGTAGTTGGGCATAACTTTGACTTCCTTGTTCTTCCTGAAGCATGGAAAATAAAGGACAGTTAAATGATCCAGTCCTAAAGTGGAATGAGACAAAATGTACCATAATTTCAATTGTTTTCCAAGTGATTTCAAGCAAAGTCACTGGGTCATCCACTCATATACAATACTGATCAAAATGAAGCAAGTCTATTTTATTCTAAAAATAATATCCTTTTAAAAAAAATTTTATGCTTACAAGTGCTCTTTAAACTTCCCTTTTAATGTGTGGCACTGTGAAAGGGGTTATGGTGCATCCATATCACCCTCTCCAACATGACCTAGAAAAGTAGGTGCATTAAACACTAAGCTACATCCTTGAGTGCCATGTAATTATTTCCCCCAGGAATATGTGTGTTGACAACTGTAAAAGTTGTACTGAATTTTATCATGTTAATCAAATAATGCTCTGTAGATAGAAATGGTGGCTCGGTATTTTAATCCAACTTGCAAAGCATTGTATACTTATCTCATTGAAAACTCACTGTCAAATAACACAATAATATCTCAGAATCTCAACAATCATGCACAAGATGAATGCATCCCTCTCTTTCCCCTCAGTAGTTGGCTTATGTCACAATGTCTCTGACATACAAGCAAATGTGTCTCTCACCCTCTTGATGATCTGAAAGGTAAAGGTCCCTAGACAAATTATTTTCCTGAGTCTTCTGACTGTGTTTTCAGCATTGACTTGAGAATGCTGGCAGTGTGTGGCTCACCATGATCTAGCGCAAGTGCCCACCTCATCACCTCCCTAGGTCTGATATAACCACTCCAAGATGGCATGAATGGAGCTCATTCACCTGATTTCTCCCAGGAGCCATCAGACACATTAGTCTGCTCCCATGCTCTGGGGGTGGATCTGCAAGGTTTGCCAAGACAGATGTGTTATTCCAGGTATGAAGCATGATGAAAAGGCCATTGAGGGGGAAGCAACTCAGTGATAGGCTTTTCCGTCCTAAATGGATAGGCCCACTCTTCCCAGTCATCACCCTCACCCCTCCTTCCCTTTATGTGTTTCCTTTCTTCTCCGCAGGAATACACTAGGTTAAGTGCAGTAAGATGACAGTCAGTGGCTTCAAAAAGACAAATCAACACAAATTTCCATGTAACCAATTTTTCTTTTTCCTATCAGAGAAAGTCAAGTTAAGCCAGTCATGCAGAAAGAGCACTGAACTCTGGGCGCACATGTAATTGCTAGAGTTTAAGGATATTTTCTAGTTATAACTATGAAGAAAATTGCCCTTGTAGCTTATCACTTTTCCTGGACACGTTTCTCTAAGAAGGCAGTATTTTTTCTTAAGGCACACACAGCTTTGATTGCTAGGAGCTTGTAGTTTCTGTTCCTAATTACTAAATTAATTAGCTCTCAATATAGTGGCTTGTTTCCTACACAGATAAACACTGTTGTTTTAAATAAGGTAATAGCTTGAACACATTGCAGCACATGCAATGTCTTCCTTTCCTTCACTCTTTTAAAACTCACCAGGTCTTGAATAGGGCATATTATTTATTAAAAGCATAACTTTATTTCCTTGACTCAACAGTGTTTGTTTTCCCTTTTGTGTACTACCAATTTGATATTCTTTTTTTATTCTGTTTTCTAACATGAAGTGATTGTCCTCGATTAAAGAGTTCAGGAATTTATAGCCCATTTTTCTCAGCTCCACAGTCCAATGCTGTATAATAGCTACCACTACTGATTCTTTCAACTATGGCTTATTCCAATCCACACTGCACTAGTAATCAGCTTCCTACTCAGATCTTGAGCACAGCCCTTCAGAATCTGTGCCAATGGATGGGCTAATCACAGGTCCCAGGGTGCATTTGGACCTGGATCTTGGGTGAGCTGCTTCTCCTGGAACCCATGTGGGATGTCATAGCTGCCTGCAGGGTGAGTGAGTGTCTGCAGCTCCAGGATGCCTAGAGGCAGGTAGCAGCATACAGGCTTTGCAGCAGTATTTCCAGTTTGTGAGGTAGGACACTGCATCCAGTACTATCCTCCAGAGACACACTTGGGGACACAGGAAGGTAGGTGGTAAAGGCCCTGAATGAAAACTTCTGAGACTTGGCAGGTGACCTGCATTCTCAGTGTTGACCCAGGAAGGCACTGTTCACACATAGCATGGCCCATGGGAGGACACCAGGAGGCAGAAGTTTGAAGCTGGAAATCCAGGACAATCTCCAGAGTGGGAGGAGCACAAGCTTCCTGCTAAGCCTCTTGCAGGTGGACAGACAAGGATGACCTGGGCTGGGAGGAGCTCATGATGGGGCAGCATTGACAGGAAGCTAAGAGGACCCCTGCCCTGCAGTCCATATGATAGGCCTATGCAGCTGAGAGCAATGGGTGTGCATTTCCACCTGAAGGCAGGGCAGCTCTAACAGCCCAAGAACTCCCAGGAAGCCACTCACCTCTTCTGCATCGACCCAGTGCACAAGTGAGGAGCTGCAAAGACCATTCTATATTCTTCCAGTCAGCAGGAGCCTCCCAGGAGCCCACACTATGTTGGGCCTGGTGGAACACTGGGAGGAGGAGGCATCAGGGGCTCCGGTAAACTGCTGTATGATGCTTGCCCATCACCCTGATAGGGGATATTGGGGGCTGCATCCCAGACGTGCTCCTTGCCAAATTCATAAATCTTACCAGGAGAGCTATAACGAGCAGTTTCCAGGTTTATTTTGTCTAAACTCATCTGCCCATCTGGACTAGAGGAAATCTGGGGAAAGCACTTGCAGATGGTAAAGGGCACTGCGGTGGTCAGCATGTGAGAGGAGGACTCCAGCCTCAGCTGCCCATCTGAGCTGGCCCCATGCTATGCTCACTGTGCTCAAACAATACTCTGGTCTTCATGTGAGCCCAGAAACAGTTCTTATTAATGTAAAGTTAAGTACAACATAAAATCTCTTCACTCATGAAAATGAATAATGCCTCCCCCACCCCATCTTCCTGGTCCTTCAAATGGCTCAGGACCCCCACATTGGTACCAATCCCCCTTTGCTCCTTTGATCCAGCCTCAGATAACTTTTAGGATCCTGAGAATAATAATATAGTCCTTCTCATCAGTGCCCTATGTAAGTCTTTTCATCTGCACTGTGGGAGTGATAAGCATTTTACAGAACCTGTGTAAGAATCGATTGCTCGCTACGCGGTCTCACCAAGCCAGCGCCTTGGCTTGGGATCCGGTAGCAGCCTCTTGAGCAGCCACCGACCATAGTCTGCCGACCATGGATCCCCGCAAAGTAAATGAGCTTCGGGCTTTCATGAAAATGTGTAAGCAAGATCCGAGCATCCTGCACACAGAGGAGATGCGGTTCCTGAGGGAGTGGGTGGAGAGCATGGGGGGTAGAGTACCACCTGCTACTCATAAAGCTAAATCAGAAGAAAATATCAAGGAAGAAAAAACAGATAGAGATAGTAAGAAGACGGAGGAAAACATAAAGACAGATGAGCCATCAAGTGAGGAACGTGATCTAGAAATCGACAATGAAGGTGTAATTGAACCAGACACTGATAGCCCTCAAGAAACGGGAGATGCAAATGTCGAGATAACTGAGGAGATGATGGATCAAGCAAAGGAAAAGAAAGGGGCTGCCACTGACGCTGTAAATGATGGCGAACTACAGAAAGCCATTGACTTGTTCACAGATGCCATTAAGCTGAATCCTCGCCCGGCCATTCTGTACGCCAAGAGAGCCAGTGTCTTCATCAAACTGCAGAAGCCAAATGCTGCCATTCAAGATGGTGACAGAGCCATTGAAATAAATCCTGACTCAGCCCAGCCGTACAAATGGTGAGGGAAACCACACAGACTTCTGGGGCATTGGGAAGAGGCAGCCCATGATCTTGCCCTTGCCTGTAAACTGGATTACGATGAAGATGCGAGTGCAATGCTGAAAGAAGTTCAGCCAAGGGCCCAGAAAATTGCTGAACATCGGAGAAAGTACAAAGGAAAACGTGAAGAACGAGAGATCAAAGAAAGAATAGAAAGGGTTAAGAAGGCTCGAGAAGAGCACGAAAGAGCTGAGAGGGAGAAAGAAGCCAGACCAGATGACAAGCAAGGGCTCAGTATGGCTCTTTTCCAGGCGGCTTTCCTGGGGGGATGCCTGGTAATTTTCCAGGAGGGATGCCTGGAATGGAAGCTGGCGTGGCAGGAACGCCAGGGCTCAATGAGATTCTTAGTGATCCAGAGGTTCTTGCAGCCATGCAGGATCCAGAAGTTATGGTGACCTTCCAGGATGTGGCTCAGAATCCTGCAAATATGTCAAAATATCAGAGTAATCCAAAGGTTATGAATCTCATCAGTAAATTGTCAGCGAAATTCGGAGGTCAAACGTAATGCTCATCTGACAAAGTCTTTTCTGAAAGAAAAACAACCTAGATCACTTAATGGATGTCGCAATAATACAAACCAGTGTACCTCTGACCTTCTCATCAGGAGAGCTGGGATGCTTTGAAGATAATCTGCACGAAATGCAGCTGAAGCATTTTACAATGGTTTGCCATTAAGGTATTCATTCAGATAATGTTTTCCTACTAGGAATTACAAAGCTTAAACACTTTTTACATCTTAAAAATAATTTAAAGCAAATTCAAAGGGTTTATTAATCCTTACATTTTTCTTTATTAATCATTTTAGATTTTTCCTTGAAATTATTGGGCAAGGAAGATACTTAAGTATGGGAGATCTATGGATCTCGTGTGAGTGAAACAAAGTTTTTGGTGGGAAGCAAATCTCATTTAAGTAGATAAAGTTTGAGTTGGATGTATGGTTACTAAGGCATTTTGATTTGTCTTTTTAAAGGATTTTCTTTTTTTTTTGTTTGGAAGATGATTTATTTCAGTATAACTATTGGGACCACCAGTATTTGAATATGATCTGGATAGGGACTGGAAGTACTGCTAGGGCAGCAGCAGTCTTACACAATATTTTATATAATATGTACCCTTGTACAGTTTGCATTTAAATCTTACACTGTACTAATGGGGTGATTTTTTTTTTCAGTCACAGAGGAAGTTGGGTTATTTAGCTCTATTCTTATCCAAAATATCAAATAAATATTTCATATTATTTCCTCTTGGGGACATATGGGAGTATGTTTCTTTTTATATATCTGTTTAAAAATATCTTTCATCATCAGAAAATGACCAACTCTATTTGCTTTCTGCTTGTATTTTCGCCTCTAATCTTGAGCTAAAGTTTATCTTTTTTTCACTAGCGTCGTCACTGTTATCATCATTCCCAGTATAATTGCACAAGCATATTTAATGTTGGGTTTAATTTAATATGTAGTACATGTCAGGTAATACCCATAATAGGTGCAGTTTCTTGGCCTTGAAATTGCTTATTTAAGTGTCATACTTCAGTCTGGAAAAATCTTGTTAAATCAAAACATTGGAAGGAGAAATTCCCTTTGGTGTTTGATCTTCAACTTAGGAAATACATATTGTAGTTATAGTTTATCCTGTAGTATTCATCTTTGTATTTGAAGAGCGTATGATTTGAATTAATTGATACACATATAGGGAGTAACTGCTTGATGCAATATAAATTATAAAAGAGATGAAAGTCACAGTTATTTGCTTTGGAGTTGTTGGCACTATGAAGATTCCGTATCCTATTCAGCTCTTCCTTAAATACTGCAAGTTGTACACTTGCATCTGCTCTCTCCCTCTTTCACCTGCAAGAGTAAAGAAAATGATAAATTTCATAACTTACATTTCCAAATTACTACGTATTTGGAATCATGTTTATTCAAGTTCTAACCCTTTGCTGTACACAAGGGGGAAAAATTCATTTGTTACATAAATGAGGAAAAGCTGTGTGCTAATGGAGCATGCTTTCACAGTCTTTAGAAACACCCACCATATATATACTTGGAGTTGAGCTTGTCAATGTGTTTTTCTCATTCATGTGTGTTCTGCTTTCTTAAAATCTTCAGTGTGTGCTGTGCTTAACTCAAGAAGATCACTTTGTTCTTGGACTCTACTATATATGACCTAACTATATTCTGATACTTCAAATACCACCATAAATGGGTAAATGTAAAATTGCTCTTCTGAAAATGTGTCCTGTGCTTCTCGACTTCAAATTCCTCAGGTATAAAATACAGTCTTCAGAAAGAAAAAAAAAAGAATAGATTGCTCTAATTCCTGTAAAATGCATAACGATACTTGTGGCATGAGGCAGTCACTTAACACACTGTGCAGGACACTGAGCAGCCCCAGCCTGTCTCCTCTCTCCTGCCTGATTAAAATCCGAGGACATGCACTATGTTTGTATTTACCATCCTATCCCCAGGATGTGGGCAGGAGCTGGGCAGCAGGTTGAAAAATCTAACCCAGAGCTGTGTGTCCTCAAGAAGGAAACTGATCTTTCCCAGGGTTCACTCCAGCGACACCCCTGGGAACCGGCCTGCACCCTGTGAAGAATCACTGCTATTAAGGGTTGAGTATCACCCTGAGAGTTCAAATGCTGTTTCCTTGAAGACTCATTTCTTTCAGTTGGGACCAGAATGGCCCCTCTACACCTGAGCCTGGTCCGTAGGAGCTTCACTCATGGCCATGAAGGTCAGAGGTCCTGCTCCTCATGGCAGATATCTTAGGATCTTGCCACCAACAGTACTCACACCTTCTTGGGCATCTTTATTAAATGCCTGTTACATGCCAGACCTGATCTGAAGTCCTGAAGTGGTCCTTCCACAAAACACTCAGACCATCCCCAGCTGTTGAACTATAGGGTAGAGGGACAGCTGGAAGGAGAGGACAGAAAATCCATCCCTGGTTCTGACTCTTGGCCAGGTGGGTCAGACTCATCTGCACCCAGGCTAGGCTCCACTCTTCTCCTGGCCCTGTCAATCCTTCTGGCCTCTTCCCTGATACGGCCCCTCTCACATACAAGTACATTAGGCCCCTGAGCCTCTCTGGTTGCCTAGGATGCACCTGCTTTGGGGCAACAATATTGACTGTGACTCTGCCTCTGGCCGGAATAACGTGGGCAACAAGCTGCCACAGTGCTTGTCCTCTAGAAGCTAAGAGTTAAATAGGGAAGTCACACACGAGGGAGCACTGGCCGCTTAATCTGCTAGTGACTTTGTTAATGCTGTATTTTATCTTCCCGAGTCCCTGAAAAGGAAGAAGTGATACTTCCTTTTTGCAGGGGAGGAAATGGGTCTTGGAGCCATAGGAACAATCACACAGTCACTGAGGGGCTGAGCTGGGTCCTGAGCACCTGTGTGTCAGGACCCCAAGTGCCTGCTCTGACCACCAGGCTTCCTTGTCTCCAAAAGCAATCCTGAGCATGCTCAGGAAACCCTACTCTGATGGTTGGAGTGAATCTCATTAAATTACTTTGCAGTAGGCATTACTGCAGCTGAAAAATTTTGGAAACAAAATAATTTTGATTTGATTTTCCTCTTGTCATTACTGAGAGGAATGAACCACCAAAACAACAACAGATGCAATCCATTTTTATTTCATGCATTGTTTCAGATGGAAACTTTCACTCAGCTCACATTGGGAAACCTCCACCAGGGACTTCCAAGCCTAGCCGGGAGCTTTAACCTTTGTACATTGGATAGTTATTGGGGTGGGGTCTGGAAAAGACACACTTTTACTGAATTCGCCAAATGGACTTGCCTGTGAGTCTTTTAGGAAACAGCCCAGTGAGCTAGTAAGTTGGAGCTTAACTCTCCTACCTGTGCTGGGAGCTGATATAAAAATGACAAATGATTGTAATGCTGCTCCACTAGACTCCATTTTAATTGAAAATTATGCCTATGATCACTTCTTATCTGGACTTTGCCTGTCTCCTTTCTTTCAGAGTGCATGGATTTATGCACCTGCTCATATGAAAAGCTGTGCTATTTCACGTAAATATGCACAGGTTTCTGTTTGTTTGTACAATAAATATTACAAAGATCATAAGGAAATTAAAATAGAGCTTGACAACAGCTGCCCGCTGATGATCTACTGCACATGAATCACGGCCTCGAGAACTATTATCCCCAAACATCATGGTTCCTGTATAAATATTTTTACCCCTTGGTTCTAAATTGCAGAAAAGAGAATCTTCTAATGGATTTATAGCTTATCAGTGAGTTTCAGGGAAGCTGGAGATGGATGGGTTCTCTCCAATAGAGTATTCATTTAAAACAATCGACCACAGTTCAATTTTGCAGTCTATTTGTTTTAGTAAACTGGCACGCTCGCTATAATTCACTTTATTTTTAAGGGAAACATATTACCTACATAAACATAGGAGCTTCATTGCTGGAACTCCAGCCAAGAGGGGTATATTTGAATAGGTGGTTTTTAAAGTAAAAGTGTCAGTCTCATTTTTTAAGAATTCAATTTCTCTCTTGAGGATAGGGACATTGGCCTAAAGATGCAGATTTGAATAAAATTACATTTATATTATAAATTAAATGGCTTTAAAGCAGAAGCATGACCTGAGGATTACTTTCACATTGGGTAATAAAATGTCCAATCTTCTTGGAACATCCTGGTCCCCTCCTCTAAGTGGCTCCAACACTGCCAGTTCAGGTCAGGGTAGTTCTTGTGACCTGGAAGGGAAGAATGAGGTCATCTGGAGATTTCATTTAAGTGTAAGAATAGCTAAGTGTCCTGTGGGGTGTCAATAGGAACCCCACTGATGATACTGGCATCCTTATTTCTTCATATCCTAGATTATGTTTTATGGGAGTCCCCAGAAACTCGGGGACCTCCCCTGAAGTCTGTGTATCCTGATCTGCCCTGGGGGTCTGAACTGCCAGCCCCACACCAGCAGATATGTTGCTGTATTCCTGCTTAGTCCCAGAATCTGGATGCATCCTGGCTCACAGCAGGTGCTCAATAAATAGTTCTTCTGTTTCCCCTTCAGTAATTAGGAGAGGATCCACACTCCCAGGGATACTCAGGGATACAGGAGAATGTGGCCCTGCACAGATTCTACCCAAGCCCAGGCCTGAGCAAAAGACAAAGACCAGGCCAGAGGGGACAACAATCTGCTTCTTCTCTTTTTATATATTAAAAATTTTCATAAAGTTTGATTTTTAAATTCTATGTGCTAAAAGTCAGTTGTTTGATTTGCAAAGAACTTTTCTCCAGATAACTAGATAAATGGGAAAACCTACATACACTACACATGTGCATGTGCACACACGCAGCACTTTCACAACCAGAGATCCATATGTATGAATCCAAGAACCACCCACAAGCCAGATTCCCTCAAAACATGATCTAAGACATGAAGAAACATGGGTTCTAGTGTCATCCATGGGGTTCCCACTGACAAACACCCCACAGGACAGTTAGCTATTCTCACATGTAAATGGAACCTCCAAATGACCTCATTCTTCCCCTGCAGGTCACACTGGCTGGAAGCAAGCCCTATTAACCAAAGTGGTTCAGCCTCTAAACCATGAGCAGGTCTGGGGTATCCCAGGCACCCTCTCTAAGTCTCTCCCAAGTGAGAAGCAAGAGCAGCCTCAAATTAGAGACTTTACCTCAAGCTTTCACCTGTTCGTGACACAAAAGCAGCAACAATCATTTGAAAGTCTAAGTATACATATTGATTGTCTTAAAAACTGTCTGCCTTGCATCTTACTGTCTGGAAGCAGTGTGTGTGGGTGTCTTTGTGTGGGCTGGGCTTTTTCCTAACATCTGTGCGTAAATGTAGTTAGATCATGTGGCTGAAACCTTTGTGTGTAAGGAGTGTGTCATCTCAAAGCAAGTGTCATTTCTTTAAATAAAAGAATAAAATCAATGAAAAGAAAGAAACTACCATTGTGAAATTTGTTACTCCACAGAATAAAATTTTCAAGTGTCTATTTGAAGCCTCCATTTAGCTTCAGATGGTTATTTTGTTGAGAAAAAAACCCCTATGCCTTCCCTATTATGGCTGCCTGAACTCTCTTTAGCTCTGGCTCAGTGGATATGAGAGGGCAGATAGCAGTCAATGGCATTGACACTCCCTAGCAGCAGGTAGTAATAATCCTGTATTTGTATCTTGTGCTTAATCACTATTTGAGCCTTAGAGGGAGTTTTCTTTGCTCTAGGTAGGGAGAGTCCCACAGCCTAAGCAGCTCTCTTGTTCAACTTCCCGCTGAGGTTCCTGGGAAGACCTCAGGAACATGCTTTTGATTCCAGAGCAAGGCCACTGCTCATGTGGCTATGACACTGGCAGAATAAAAAGTAATACAAGAAAGTGAAATTTGTTAAAATAGAAAACAAAATAAAAGGGCCTAATCTCTAATATCAAATCAATACACAGAAAGTGAACACATATATATGATCTTCAGGAGACGTGAACGTCCTCTTTTCACACTGATATCCACGGTGAGATGTTATGTAGGAGGTTGCCCAAATTCAGAACCAGAGAAGGAACCACAGTTGGCAAATGGCTCAGCAGAAGGAGCAAGAGCCACCTGGGCTCCTCAACAACGGTGGTAAAATGCTTTCAGGGTTCCATGTGCCAGGTCCCTCTGTGGGCCATTCTCTCTTATTCTAATAAAACCACTTCAGAAACTGGTTCAGAAATTGTCCCATTTCGTGGAGGGAAGACAGAATCAGGGCTTCAGTGACTAAGAAGTCTGCCTGATACTAATGTCCTGTTGGGATTAAAGTTTGAAACTAAGGCTCCTTAGTCACTATGTCATGTGCTTCTTGCTCTGTCCCCAGCCCATTGTTGGGAGGAAGTTTTAACAGGTAATTTCACCTGTTTTAATTCAATTAGAAATTAATGCCTTAAAACCTAGACACATTATTGGAGCAAGAATTGCTTCTCAAAGGAAGAGAAATAGAATGAACCAGACTCTATTTCAACACAATCTTTGGTCCTGCTTTCAAAGAAAGAAATGTTGATTAGTCTCAACTTAGCACTCCCCTGGGGCAATATCCTCTGCTGGGTCTTTCTCACTGGATTCATTTCCTTACAAGCACATATTCTAACTTTGTTTATGTTTCACTCCTAAACATAAGGATCAAAAGGTGGCTTTGCCAGCACATCCTAATGGAAATGCCTTTTAAAACCTCTTATATTAAATCTTGTCTTGGCTTATCCATATCAGAACATTTTGTTGTTAGGATGATGCAATGTGATTCACACACACACACACACACACACACACACACACAAAATGCAAAAATCTCCCCAAGTCCTTTAGAAAGCATGTCTCTCATCCTCTCCACTCCCCTCCCTATTCTCCCCACCACTGATGTTGCCACAGTAATTGCTCACATCAATTCCCTGTGAACCTGTCCATCGCACTCTATTTCAACTCCTAGAATGCTCTTGCTTCAAGTGGAAAGGCTTAAGGAAAGATACCATTAAAACATTCATCAAACATCAGATCACATGTCTGTACTTACCCTAAATTCCAGAGCATTCTTGGATGTGTTCCAAGAGAGGTTCTTACAGTAGCATTTTATGCATGCACTGACTTCAAGATACACTCTTATTGAGGAATAAATTACATAAGATAAAATTCACATGGTTCTGGATATACCATGATCAAGTTTTGGAACATATTTATTACCCCCATAAGAGCCCGCATGGACATGTATAGTTAATCTCCAATCCCAGCCACACCCCTGGGCAAACACTAATCTACTTCTGAATCTGGAGATCTTCCTATTCTGGAAATTTCCCATAAATGGATCCATGTGATATGTGGTCTTTATGATCAGCTTCCTTTACTGAGTGTGATGTTTTCAAAGCTCACCTACACTGTATATAGCAAGTAAGCACCCTGCCTTTCCAACTGGTGGCCTGGTGGTAAGGACTTCAACTCTGCAGATGTCACACATACATCCAGACCTCAAGGAGAGAAGTATGAGCCCACCTCATTTGGTAAACCATGCCACATATAGTTTTGTTTTTTAAAGATTCATCTTTGTATCTTTGCCACCTTTGATGTAATACATTTCCATTTCTGGCTATTTCAGCTCCTTTACACATACAAACTTGGATTTTTAGAGGACAACTAATTGCTCCTAGTGATTGTTCCAAGTTGGTGGTAATGGCTGTGCTTCCCACTGAGACCACAGTACACAGTAATAGTTTCCCTGCCTCTGCTTGCTCCCTGGAGGACCAGATGCCGATGAGGTAGGGGCCGGCTCAGTGGTGTCAGACACTGGTACAGAAAGTAGAGTTATAGGAAGAGGGAGGACAAAGCCAAAGAGAGAATGTAGGTATTGAGGGGAGGGGTACATGTATGTAAATGCACACACTTCCATCCACATTTGTGTCTTTTGGTGGGAGAGAAGTCAGGAGTCTGTGTTAAGTGAAAAAAATAAATTTCTGGAGATAAGTCTCCTACAGCTGCAGCAATGGCCCTTGGACCCTGCTGTACCTCATGGAAAAAAAAAAACAGAAAGAGCTAAGGTAGGGTCAGTACTTGGATGCTCAGGGGCAGCCCAGGGTTAGTGCTTGGATGACCATGCAAAATTCAGATCAAAACCCATCAAACTGCTTATTCCAACTAGGTATGGCTTATTGTATGGAAGTTATACTCCAATGAAGAAAACTTTGTAAAGCAAACTGTCTGTGTCTGAAGCACAGTCTTGTCGTTGTGGGAACATCATCATCCTACCTACTGCCCTACCAAACTCAGTGCTCCACCCTGGTCCAGTGGGTACCCTTCCCTGCATAGCCTGCCTTCTGCAGGAGCCATGTTACCAGGACTGTGGCTGTCCAGCCTTGGAAGCCTGCTGGGGCTTTTGTCCAGCCTTGGGGATACACACTGCAGCTGGACTCCAAGACTGGCCTGTGCTGGCCCCACAGAGGACAGTGCCTTCCTCTCCTTCAAGAACAGGATCCTGCCCTTTCTTGTCTGTGCGTGGCATCTTCCAACATGATTTGTTTTCACCCATCAAGATACTGTCTTTTGTTATTTTAGGTGTGTCTGTTTTAGGTCTTATTTATTTGACACAGGGATTGTACATATTTATGGGATACAACATGACATTTCAATACAAGTGTCCAATGTGTAAGGATCAGTTCTGGTAATTGGCAAATCTATCACCTAAGATATTTACAATTTGGTGTGGAGAACATTCAAAATTCTCTCTACTGTCACTCTTGAAAAACTCAGTTGTTGTCAGCCACATTACTCATTGTGCTATAGGACATTAAAAGTTATTCCTTCTAATCAGCTGCATACCTGTACCTATTAACCATCCTCTCTCCATCCTCCCCGCTTCTAGTAACCACTAGTCTAGTCTCTCTTTCTATGAGACCCACTTGGGTGCCTTTAAATCTGGAAAGATAAGTCAAACGCGACTTAGGT
Organism: Heterocephalus glaber; assembly: GCF_000247695.1. The sequence goes on from NW_004624737.1 coordinate 16,262,712, forward strand.
TTGTACACAGCAAAGGTGTGCCTGTGGTCCAGCAGTTCCAGAAGTGCTCTGCATTGCCTGCCCTGAGCCGCAGCTCCACTCAGATCTCTTTTCTGAACTCCTGCCACATCAAACACACGTACACTTGAAAGGGCTCTGAGTGCAAGCACCCCCGCTCCACAGACGCCCTGAGTCTAGGCCTTCCCCTGCACAGCACTGCAGCTCTCTGTGGGTTCTGCTTACCCCCTGCCCCTGCCCCCTCCCCTGGGAGGACCACAGGAGAACATCTGGGCCTAAAACAAACAGCTTTTCTGCATTGCATTTTCACGGTCACTGAAATCCCTCCCCATTTGGCCAGGATTTCTTTGTGATTCCAACTCTGGCTCCAGGGCTTTGAGAAATAGGTCTTCAGATTCAAGGGGATCTGGAAGGCCCACCTGTGTCTGATTCTCCTCCTCCTGGGTGGCACCTGCCGTGCCTGGCCTGAAAGCCTGCCCAGGGCTCTGTCTGTCAAGGTGCATGATGCACTCCACATACTGGGCCCTGAAGCTCTGAAGGCTCCTGTGCCCATCTCCTGTGGCCATCCACCTGTCTGCCTCTCCTGGGTTCATATCCCAACCAAACGTTACAGCCAGACAAAGGCTCAGTGGAGCCTCAATTAACCTAAAAAGTTACAAGAAATAAAGTGTTGTTTGGAACCAGGGATTGGCACTTTTTTTTTCTGTCATATGTCACAACCATCTTTAGTTTGCAATCCATAAAAAACAGGGCTAGATTTGGTCCATGGGACCTAGTTTGCTCCCTTATTAACTTTGGGGGAGAATTTTGATGCAGGTATCAGAGGAATGAGAGAGAGGCAGGAGGCAGGAACTAAGGGGAGTCCAGCCTGGAAGTCCTACCTTCCTCTCTTTGGCCCCACCCTAGCCCTGGACTTGCCTCTCGGCTGCAGCCCCACAGTGAAGGGGAAGTGGATCTTAGTGTGGAGGATTTCATCTGCAGAACTGAAGCCCAGGTGAGAAATCCTTCCTGTTTGTCTCTTACCTGCTGATAACTGAGGTCCCAGAGATAGTAATTAACCAGCTCTGATCCCACTTCCAGTCAAGGGGACAACTCCCTCATGAGGAGGCCAGTAAGAGGCCTGGGCACAACCCTCTCAGGGTGGTCTGCCCTACAGCAGAGTCACTGCACCATAGGGCTCTCAGTTCTAGGCACAGAGCAAGTTTTGACCCTGGCTTCCTTTGATCCTCACCATCTCCTGGGGGCCCAGGAGAATAAAATCCTTTCCCAGATCTCTCTCCTTCCTGGACGAGTACATCACTGCTGCACCACTTTCTGTGCTGCAGGGTAGAAGCTGGGGTCCTCACTAGGAATGGGGTCCCTCTGAGGCTAGAGAGGTGAAAGGGGGTGCTGCTAGCCTTCTTGCTCCTGAAGATCCCGTGCTTTCCTGTGCTCACTCAGAACAGATAGGTCATGGCATTGCTCTTTGGAAAGAAGGAAAGAGAAAGTCTCCTCAAACACAAGAAAGAGCATCACTTGCTGATAACCATGAAAATGAGAGATCAGCAGCATGGCAGCCATAGGAGGGCAGACTGTGATCACAACCATCTGGAGTCACCATGGGGGTTCTCTCTGACTGGCCAGGGGATAATGGGTCATGGCATTAAGTGTTGTTACTGCACATTTTTGCTGTGCTGGGACCTCAGAGTGCAATGCTACATCATTCCATGTAACCCTCTGTACAGTGTTGATATTGTGTCTCAATTTACCAATGAGAAGTCCAAACCCTGGGTAAGCTATCACTTACCAGCTAAGAGGAACATCAGGAATTTGAGCTCCATTTGTCCAGTACCTGTGACGCCAACAGCCCTGGGCTAGCAGAGATGCCACTGGATTCTGAGAAGCAGACAATTCCACAGACATCAGGAAGGTCCATGATAGGGGTTTCAGCAGACACCAGCCAAATCATTCTCTACATGGTCCCTGGAAGAGGTAAAATCCATGCAGAGTGAAGACCAGAGATGAGCAATGAATCCTGCTGTATAGAGTGGCCAAAGTTTCTACCATGGCCTTACTGAGTGAAGCCAGTGGTTTGGCTGAGTGGATCAGAGGGGCTGAAAAAGGATCATCTCTCCTATAACCCTCCAAGCACTAACATGCTTGGTGAATACCATGGTTGGTTATTCCCAGGGTCACCCCTTACAGGGCTTGGACTCCAGGAATTACCAGCTCAGGATCTGAGCCCCTTAAGCTTTTCCCATGAGAGTCCCCTGTTAAGCCATCACTGTCCAAGCCTGGGACTTGGAAGCTACCAATTCCAATGCTGGGGCATTTGTTTCTAGAGAATCTCTTGGAGGAATACTTCCCTTCCTAAGGAGAGTCTGGATATACAGAATTAGATAGAGGACACTATCTCTGGTGGACTGGAAGTTCCCACAATGACATTCAACTGTGTATTTCCTAACATGATTCATTTGCTTCTATCTGTACCCTAGGCATGTCTGAGTTTTATTTGTGAAAGTAAAAGCTAATTGATGTTATATTTGGAAGAATTGGCTCTGCTGCAATCTCATAAATTCGCAAGCTGCAGGTGCCTCAGAGAGTGACACAAGGTAGAGAGTAGCCAGGTGTGTCGCTCCTGTGGAAGGGACCCCTTCATTAGTATGTACTTGGCAGGATGAGTCCATGGGTACTTAGGATTGCTCAACTTTACACAACTAGCATATTTGCTGCTTGAAGAACAAACCATTGGTTGGTTTTAATAGCTTAAAATTAGGAAAACCAACTCTTTCCTCAGGGTTTGGTGTGAGAATTAGCATTTTCTCCTGAGACAACGGAAGTGGGAAGTGAAGTCCTCATCAATGCCAGCTACTGTCAAGAGGCAGAGATGGCACAGCCTCCACTGATTTGTGGTGAAGCATTTCCCTTGTGGGAGGCCCGAGTCTGACTCCAACACAGGACAGACCTCCAGGTGCTATCAAAGGGAACAAAGCAGGGTGAGGTCCCAGGTCTGGATGACTGGGGGTGGAGAGCCAGGGTGGCGGGCAGGGTGCGTCTTTTGCTCGCACCTAATATATCTTCGCCTTTGGGAGAAATAATCTTTGAAAGAAAAACTGAGAACTGTGGTATCTGCACAGCAGGCCCTATAAACCACCTGCAATTCTTCATTCCGAAGGAGGCACATTTTTCAATTCAGCTGTGTTTTCAGCTAAACAACAGAATGCTCTGAGGGCCAGATGGGAAAATGTTTCTCAGGGGAATTATTTAGATTTCCACAATCATTCTGAGGTGTTTCTGATGAGCCTTGAGCCAAAGCAACTTTCCCAGGCTCACAAACGTGCTTCCAGAAATTTGAAAGAATGACAGTTGCTATGCTCTTGATCCTTTGTCCATCTATCCACCTGCCACTGACCTTGACCACCACATGCCAGCCCCACTGCTAGGCCAAGCAGTGGAGAAAGGGGGAATATGCACCTCTCCTTGGACTCGAAGGACTCACAGTGTACAGTCAGGTTGGGAAATGTACATCTGTGAGGAATGAATGGGGATGGGTGCTCTGGATAGCAGCAGCATCAGTAAAGGGCCCCTATAGTCAGGAAGCTCAGAGTTTCAGGAAAAATCTGTCCTTATCTGACTCAAGCTCATCCTCCTGAAAAGGGCATTCTGCTTTGTCAGTACCACCCCATATGCCCAAAAGAGCTTCCAAAACATATGTTTCCTCAGCTTGCATTATTCTGAAAGCCAGACAATATTCTGGAAAGTTCTTCCAAACTCTAACAGTGTTCATATGGACCCCATAGAGTCACTCCTCAGAAAGCACAGCTCAGAGAGATCTTCTGGTGCCAACTGCACAGCATGCCAACCTGGATGGCCTCGCTCTTCACTCTCTCACAATCCTTTTCTAGCTTCAGGGACTGCAGGAGAGTGGAGAAGAGGCCCACCAGCTCCTGACCAGTCGCTGCAGAGAGAGAATCCTGGGTGCAGTGTGTGCTCCCAGGATCAGTGGATACCCTTCCTTCAAGAACTGGCATGGAGCCAGAGAGTGGAGAGCACAGAACATGCTTGGCTTGCACTTTCCACTGGAGCACCACATTCCTTGCTTTCTAGCAGTAACTAAAGCTTGTGTGGTGGACCTGTTAGAGGGCATTGTGTCTGTTATATACATCCTAGCTCTGTGGCCTTATACACCTCCTCACTGTACCTCAGTGTCCTGAGCTGTGAAATGGGCCAGTCACACATCCATGCAGACACCTGGCTGGTGCTATCATCCCTCCCATGTGTGCAGTGTTCCCTGACTCCCTGAGGTTCAGTGAAGTCATGTAACAGCTCCAGTCAGAGACCTGAATGGAAGTCCTGTGGTCTGCTACAGGTATGATCCATAAAACCCTTCTGAGGGGCTCTCCTCCATGCAATTTTCCACTCACTTCCTAAATATCTGGAAAATAAAGGCTTTCCATGGCAACCTTGGAAACCTTGTGTGTTGAGAAAGCAGAAGCTCAGTCAGCCTGAGTCCTCAAGTCACTATATGGCAAGTGTCCCAGCCACCAGCTCACTTACCCATTGCTTCTTTGCTGAGTCAGAACTCAACACCTACTGTCCTCGAGCAATTTTGTATTTATGAGTCTATTTGTTACTATGGTCAGCCCATCCTGCATGATGCATGGCATTCACAGAGTTCTGGAAAAAAATAAATTAATTAATGCAAGGAACAGAGAGAGACTTCAGCATGACTTGGCACTACTTCCCTCCTCATCTTACTCTAGCCTCATGACCCTGCTTCAGTGTCTACAGTTGCAGGTAGGACTTACATTCACAGGACCCTACCCGTGCAGAGATCAAAATATATAGGAGACTGAGAGCAAGAGAGATCAAAATTTTCCTAGAAAAGTACTTAAAGTCCATTTTAGAGAAGAAAGAGAAAAGAAGGATTGAAATGTTTCTAACTCAGGGACATCCTTGCTCTGGGTGGGTTAGGAATGATCAGGACTAAAAGAAAGAAGAACTCTTGAGGGGCCTATAGAGGTGCCATTGTACCAGGTCCTGGGACTTCCAACTATGGTGCCAGATGCCCACTCTCGTGTCCAAGCTGGACCCCAAAGCAGGAGTGCTGCAAGAGCATGCTGACGTGAACCAGGTCAGTACAAATGAGGACAATTTCCCAATCTTTCAGATTGCTGAGACTTGTGGGAAATGGCATGGCTCTTTCAGTAAAGAAGCCCCTTCTCCATTACTTTGGCAGAACAAGGAGCTCAAGTTAGATCAGTTTTGATCCAGATGTCAGCTGTGGCATAGATCTTGTTTAGCTGAGTGTGTGGAAAGCTGTGTAAACAAATAATAGTTCCAGGGTCTCACTTCTGAAGGCAGCCCCCAACCATTCCTGGTTTAAGCTAGAATCTCACTAAAGAAGAGAAGAGGACCAAGGAAGAAAAGAGAGAGGGAGAGAGAGAGGGAGAGGGGGAGACAAAGACAGAGGCAGAGACAGAGACAGAGGCAGAGACAGGAGAGACAGGAACACAGATGAAGACAGCATCCAGGACCACTGTAGGTGTGACTGATGCAGAACTGATGGCCCACACTTGGCTGGGAGCCTGGATCAGATCTTAGCACTGCCTTCCAGGGGCTCCAGAGCAGACATGAAGTTGCACATCCTCTGCAGACCTCAGCTGTGAAGAGTGGGTCATAATGATCACACGACACAATGAGACGATGAGTGCCAACTGCTCCAAGCATCTAAAATGTAGTAATTAATCACTCAGTGGACTAAGCCATATCAGCAGCTGAAATGCCGACAAGGTGAAAACTAACAGAGACTTTTGTTTTGACATTGTTTTTAAATTTTCACAGTTATGAAGAAAGAAGCCATAACCAACCACGACCTCAGTAGCAAGCAGCTGGAGGCGGCTAAGAAAGTTGTGAAATTAATAAATTGGTTCATGCAGGGATGTAGGAGGAGACCAGACTGGGGAGTGATGATGCAACAAGTACAGCAAAGACCAAGACATGCCATCATGTTTCTACTGCTTTCTTCATTTTCTCTATCTTAGAAAAAATGTGACTGTTTTACCCTTTTATAAGGAAAACAACAAGAAACCTCTACAACGAACAATTTTCAGTCCCTGTAGTAGATTATAAATGTGACCTTGGGCTAGAAGTTGAAGAGAGGAGTGATTCCCTCTGCCTTCTGCCAGTGGTGCACATACCTGCTTATTCCCCCTCCCTCACACTCAGCTCTCACCAAGTGGCTCTTACACAGCCGCTCACTGGGGCCATTAGGAGTCAGTGGTTCTGGGAAATTCAGTTCCAGCTCCCTCCCTACAATCAGAGGGCTCCCCAAGAAGGGGCAGCACTGCTTGGACCATAGATAAGGATGCAGGATAAGGTGTTTTTGTGTACATGAAAGCACAGGAAGCCAGGACTGCTCACTGTGCAGACACTGGGGCTTGATCTTGGCGCTGGAGTCTGATTAAACCCTATTATGAAGGAATGAGGAGGCAGAGAGAGAACCCAGGCTCTTTTAATTCTCCAGGTTAACTCGACTCAGAAGTTCATTGTTCCCCAATAGTTGAATTTTGTTAACATTTTATAAAAACTTGATCAACACAAGATTATAATGAACACACCTTCAGGAGAGAATACCCCAGGCAAAAAAACCTGGGAGTGCTTAAAATTTACCAGCCTCTAAGAACACAAAAATACAAGCAGAAAATGCATAATGAAAAGGTACTGCTTTATAATAGATGGGCAGCACTTAAAAATCAATAAATATTTCATGGGAGCCGTTATCCTGTCAGAGAAATAGTTAATGAATTACATAGTGCAATGGAGAATGTAGAGGCAAGCTTGCTGTCCTCACGGCATCTCTGCAGCAGGGAGAGGGACCTCGGGCAGCTGGATGAATCCCTGGGACCCCAGCCAGTGGCCTCCATGGCAATGTGTCTGTGCCCAGAAACAGTTCTGCTCAGAAGGACAATTTGGAACAGAGGTGGCCAGTCCAGCTTCTATTTCCTTTCAGGCCTGATTTTGCATAAATCTTCATTTCGGCCTCTCCACAGCTTTTCCCACTGCAGGGGAAGACAAGCTAACAGAAAGCCTGCATTCTCAGCCCTTTTCATATTCTGCTGTGAACAATGTCTGTGTGAGAATAGTGTTTGTGCTCGAAGTTTAAACCTTGATCCTAGGTACCCTGGAGACCAACAAGCTGGGAATATGTATCCATATGTGCTGATCCAGAGGCTCCATGAGCCTGGCTTTCTTGCTTGCCTTGGCCACTATGGAGCATGCATCATTCATCTAGTAATAAGATGGGCACTGCAGAAAACACCAAGCATGAAGATGAGCTACTGTCCCACCCACAGGGAGCTTATAGTGTGCTAGAAATAGATTAAAAACACACAGGAAGTCAGGTGAGGGCCCTATCTAACAAGAAACAACACACAGAAAGCAGTAAGATTTGTTCCTGAACAAGCTGAGGCCTCTAATTGTCCCATGGACAAGATTCCTAACACTGTAGAACAGGAGATGCCCACCCTAATCCTCCTCCAGGAAGGACATGCAGTCCAGCTGCCAGGGGCTGCAGTCAAGAGTTCTTAGAACTCCTTACAGTTCTTAGAATACCCAGGGTCTGCCTTGCTGCCAAGAACCACCTTGACCATGTCTATGTCCTTTAGAGCTGGCCACACCAAGACTGATGGAGGAAGCTCAAGCCATTCTTTCCCAAAAGGAAATAATTTTAGTGGAGTCTACCAGGCGTCACACCATCCTTGAACTGTTCTTGCCATAGGTGTTGATTCCAAAGGGCACTCCCAGTAAGCATCTGACACAGCTATTCAGTCCTAGCATCAGCTTCTGGTAAAGTCCATTCAGTCTCACTTCCCTGCTGTATGCTTGTCCTCAAGCTGTCTTACTTCATTGCTTTGTGGAAGAAGACTGATCTCTTAGCTATCTTAGCTATCAGATGTTGCCTTAACCCCACCTGACCCACCTCAGTCTCTGGGGTCCTGTTTGCTGTGTTATCCATGGCTCTCTGCATGCTGATGACACCTATTTCACATCAAATGCTCCCAACCCTCCATGGCTTCTGTGCTGTTGTTCTTTGTTCCCCCAGCCAGCTGGGAGATGTTCCAGGTCATCTCTTCTACCTCCACTCAGCTATTCTGTGGGTGCTAGCCTTTTAGACTCAGTTCTGTTCTGCAATCTCCACCAAGTTTTCACCATCTCATCTACATGAGAGACTCCCCAGTGCTTCTGTGGCCTTTTCTCCTGAGTCACCTAATGCTGTGTTCAGATTATACACTTCACTTGAAACCTTTCAGGCAGCACAAGACACACTGTGATAGTGAATTTGGTCCTGCCCATGTAGTAGTATCATGTGACAAGCATGCCATTCACATCAAGGAGGTCTGTACTGAAACATGCAAATCTCTGGAATTCTATGCTTTAAAACATGGCAAAAAGAACAATATGTAACATAAAAAAATTAATCTGTATTCATAATATTTCAAATACCATGTTACCCTGGAGATAAAGAGCTTTTGGGTGGACAGCTCCCTCTAACATCACTTGTGCTTGTAGGAATTTGGTCTAACACTGATCCATTTTTTTTGACATTAAACTAAAGTTACACATAAAGTGACTTTAAAACCCACAAATTTATAGTCTTGAAAATATGTACAGTCCCTCTTAGAGCTCTACTTATCCTACAGTATTCAAGGTACACCCATGAGAGGCATCCAAGCCTTTTACCAATATGGTATATCTGATCTAGAGTGACCATGGGAATTAAAAGATGCAAGTGAAAAAGGCTCCCTAGAAATCATCTTGAGTATGTGATATGACACCAGTCAGGTAGTACTTGCTATGCCACACCAATGTTCTCATCAATACACAGGCTTCTCTTCCACTGAGCCAGGTAATCAGATTAGCACTGAGGATAATATCTGCATTGCATATATTCAAAGCTGACGGTGGCTGTGGGAAGCACAAAACATCAATGGTTGATAAATGGTCATGATTGTGTTCATTGATGTCTCCTAAGATGCTTTGTCTGACATAATTGTTTTTAAATATGAAACTGAACAAAAAAATCAGTTTCCACCAGAAATGGAAGATTTGATTAACATCCAGATAAAAGTACAATTCCACAAGAACAGAGTCATCTCTGTAAAGAAAAGTAGGGACTTCGACTAAGCAGTCATAATCACCATAAGAAGCCATTAAGGAAAAAGGGCTTTTGGGCTGCCATCCATCCCACCACTCCCAGCCCAGAATAAAGAGCTTTTGAGCTGCCTTCTGTCCTGCCACTCCTGGCCCAGAGGTAGGGGCTTCTGAGCTGCCATCCCACTGCTCCTGGTCCAGAGGAAGAGGCTTCCTGGTCACCATCCCTCCCGCCACTCCCAGCACAGAGGAAAGGGCTTCCGGGCTACCATCCCTACCACCCCTTCCGGCTGCTCTCCCACCTCTCCCAGGTCACAGGAGGTGAGCCCTGTCTTAGCCAACAGCACCCCCCTGCCCCCCCCCAGTCAAAATGAGAAAACACGTAAATAAGTCTCAAAACCAGACTTTTAGATCACCTACAGCAACCCCAAAGGGAAATGAGATGGAACACTCTGATACTCAACCACCTAGACCCACTGAACTGCCAACAAAAGGGGATCTGGAAAAAAGGAAATCAGAAATAATTTCTCAGATAACAGGAGAAATTGTGCTCCTAGTGCAAGACATGATTAATAAATCTAGAGAGGAGCT
>NW_004624737.1:16277381-16356912 GCF_000247695.1 Heterocephalus glaber
GGTACAAGTTCCCAATGAGAAATGTAATTGTGTTGCATACCTACAATGTACCAATAAAAGAATTTAAGAAAAAAAAAGCCATTAAGTATTATTGGAACTTAGGGTATCCCCTCTAGCAACCAGAGTCATTATTCTGACAAATGTCAAGTGCTAATCTAAAACTAATAGGATTTAATTTTATGAATTGTTTTCACAAATATTAGAAAACATCTTCAGAGAGATATACTGTATTATACGTCTGTGTCCATGATGAATGCATGCAAATTCATTGGCCCAACTCTTGAATTATTCATCAACATCATTTTATTTACGTAGGAAAATGATACTTGATTCATTTGGCAGATTTTAAGCTATAGTTTCTATCAGTAAACTGAGCCCCTAGTGTGCTGCCAACAGCACAGGGCAGTGGGAGGTACTCTGTATAGAAAATAGCAGTCTTTATCTCAGTGAATTCCCTGATTCTTAAAAAAAAAATGTATGTTTGATCTGGTCCATTTAAAAAGTCTCAGCTCCATAATGGTACTTGCAAATCTGCTTTCCAAAGAAACATTTTTTTGTGTCTCTTTCATCCTGTTTGGGAGTGTCCTCTGGTTGCTCTCTTTTTTTCAAAAAGGCTTTTCATTCTCCAGTTCTTGTTGTTACTCTGAGATAACAAATAAAAGGGTGGGAAGTTGAAAGGAACTGGGGAAAAATCTTTGGAGGATTCATGACAGGCACCAAATGGATTTATGACTCCCCTTTCCTCTACTTGCCACTGGGAGCACACATGGGGGTGAGAATATATGACCGGATGAGCAGGAGGAGGGACCAACTGGTTTTTCACTCAGTGATATTGTGCTGTTTGGGAAATGGAGCCCCTGAGAAGCCTCTGTAGGAAACTACTTTCCAAACTGTTATCACCAGCTCTCATTTTTCCCATGAAACCTTTAGACCAAGGAGGGGGGGGTCTTTCTTATTGGGGGTTCTTTAGCTCTTCTTTCACATTATCACATCTGCCCAGGTGCAGGCAACTCCCTGTCCAGGACTCTGCCCCACAACCCCTGGAGTGCAGAATTGCAGAATAAATTCCCAGGGGCTTCCGTGCTGAAAAGAGAGTAAAGAAGACGAAGAAGGTGAGACTTTCCTGAGGATGGCTCTGGCATACATATTCTACTGGGTACTGCCACCCCTGTGCTCATCTCCTGTTGTTTTTTGGTTTTTTGGTTTTTTGGGTTTTTTTGTACTGGGGATTGATCTCCGGTCCTTGCGCTTGCGCAGAAGGCGGCGAAACCACTGAGCTAAATCCCCAGCCTTCCTGTTCTTTATTCTATAGTCTCAAGCAAGGAAAGCACATGTCTATGGACAGAAGGTAACCCCGATTCTCAAAGTCTTCCTACAGCTGAGTCTCATGTATTCCCTTTGCCCATTTCTCTTTCCCCAGAACTCAAGTCTCTGTCTACTTCTCCTTCTCCCTCCCCTCTTCTTACCAAGCAGTGTCTGGGATGAAGTCTGTTGTCCTCCCTTCTGGGGAGCTGTGGAAGCAGCTGCAGAAGAGTACTCTCCTACAGGTTAGGTCTCACATGTGTGGGTAGTGAAGTCTCCTGGTGACTGGCTGTTGTTTTCTTGCGCCCCCAGATGCCTCTCATCCCTACAGACCATCCTTCAACCCTAGCTGTCTCAGGCTCTCTCTGCTCTCTAGATATCTTCTCAGTAGTGTTCAGGGAACAGTAAGTGCCAACAAATCTTCTGTTTAAAAAAATCAAATAGCCCTAAAGTAGCAGTGGGTACTATGAATGCAGCCCCTCCCCTTCAATGACTTCTTCATTCAGCCTCTTTCAATGCATTTTTCATTGAGCTCTGCACGCAGGCTTCCAGAAGTGCCTGGAATGTACTCCTGGAGTAGTTGGGAACAGCACCTGGAAGGGCAAGGGACAAGCAGTCCAGCTCCCTTGGCTCTGCTTGGACCTCTAGGACCTGCTTTGACTTTAGAGTTCCTGCAGGCTTGGGCTGGAGTGCCCTTTCAAGGGACCTAGTTGGACATTGTGCCTGTTTGATGTTCCCTCCCCAGTCCCACCTCACCATCCTCCACCTCTTTTTTCCAAGGTATCAAGGGGTATCTATAATACCTAGACTTTTAAAATTTTGAAACAAGGTCATGCTAAATTGTATAGGTGTGACTCCAACTTGTAATCCTCCTGCCTCAACTTCCCAGGGGATTACAGGTGTGTCTCATCAGGACTGGCTAAACCCAGCCAATTCTTAAGGTCTCATCTAAACACCAATCAGAGGAGAGGCTGTATTGGACACTCAAAGAACAAGCAGCTCTTTCTCAATGCCTCACAATCATTCCAGAGTGAGTTCTTAAGGAGCATGCCCCACATCACAGGAAACAAAAGGGCAGCTGAGAGTCAACTGCATCATAGAGAGCACCATTCACCCAGGTCCCTACAGAATAGTTAAGCTTGTGTCATTTATCATGTCTTGCCCAGCAGGGTTAAGGCCTGGGAATGTCCAAGAAAGTGACACCCTATGTGCTAGAGTTTATTGCATTGTACAAAGAGTGAGGTACTTTGGTCTGAAATCTCTTCTTGGAATCCAGTATCAAAGTTTTCACACTTACAGTAAGAACATGGAGGCAGAAGCCAAAAAGCAGATTAGTTTCTTGATAAAACAATTAGGGAAAATAGCTTGATGCTGATCAGTTCATCAATTAGCCCAACTCACATTTTCCAAACAAGACAGGGCATTACATGAGATTGAATAAAAAGTATTGATCACTTAAAGGATGATCCATGGTACCATGGGAATTAAGCCTGGGCCTTCAAATTCATCAAATCTACTTCATATCAAATGTTTTCCTTTAGGTTCATCTATGAAACACTTTTTTCCACATTTGACTCCCACTGTTGAAATTTTATATCCCTGTAAATTCATAGAATATTAATAAAGTGTAGGAGTCTGTCAATTTCATTTCTAATGTCTTTAACTTCTTTTTGCCATGATGGTTATGTGGAATCACTCCTTGGACTGGACTTTAATTTTTTCCCCTTTAATGGTACCAAGAAAGTATGTAGATTTCACATGCCAAAAAATAAAAAATAAAGTCTTAATAGGCATGGGTGTTTTCTAATAGCCTTTAAAATTAAACTGCTCTCTGAAATGTAAAAACTCAACAACGTATAGTTTTACTTTCAACATATTGATGAACACTTGCTGCAAGCATGAGACAATTTCTTAAGAATATGGATGCAGCAGTACCTTTGGAGAAAAGAATGGATATGAATCATTGCCAGTTAATACAAGACAGTAAAAAACAAGAATCTTGCACACCTAAGCTCCTCCACTCAAGGCCTGAGAAACCAATAGATGCTTAACTTAAAGGACTCTCCTCAAGTGCCAGAGGAACTGCTTTAGAGTATACTCACAGGAAGACCTTGCAGTCTCTTTTCCCTTCTGACCTTGCTAAGGATCAGATGAGATGTCAGTGGCCTTGCCCACCATTTTTGCAGGTCTGTGACTTAGTGTTTGCTATAGCTTTCTGCACCTGACATTCTTCACTTGCTCAGATACTGTGCCCTCTACTACTTCCAGAGGAGAAATTCTACTAAATATCTCTGTACAGAAAATCTTACTTTATAACCTTGAGAGAAACAATTTGTGCCCTTGTTCACTTAGCAAACATGTAAGAAGCATAGGAAGCATGGCAATGGTGTATTAGAAGAAAGTTCTAGGGGAAAATAAGTAAATATATGGTATATATATATATATATATATATATAAAACATACATGTGATATTTTGTCCATTTTTGTTATATTACTATTCCAAATATGGCAAATTTCAATTTACCAACATGGTATCATTGAGTACAGTGCTGGGGGAAGATAAGTGAAATTGATTCTCATGAGCTGGTAGAAGGCTACACCAGTACACCATTGAAAATATCTGTGTTGTGGATATTATGTAAGATGCTGCTGCTGCTGCTGCTGCTGCTGCTGCAAAGATACATGGCAGCAAGTGCCTACCCTTTAGGATTTCACATTACATCTAGGAGCATAAAGTGGGAAAATCTTCCTTCCTCATTATGACATCACCTAGTTTATTGGAGAGAAATTGTCTGATAAGTGTTAAGGAAAGGATGCCTGGAGATACATGACTAAGGAGACATCTTAGTCTCTTCCTGCTATGATAACAAATACTTGTGCCTAGGTGACATAAAAATCACAAATTTGGGCCGGGGATTTAGCTTAGTGGTTCCGGTGCCTGCATTGCAAGCACAAGGTCCTGAGTTCAATCCCTGGTACCAAAAATAAATAAATAAATAACACAAATTTATTTTATCTCAGTCCTGGAGATTAAGAAATCCAAGATCTAGGGTCGGGGATTTAGCTCAGTGGTTCTGCCACCTGTCTTGCAAGAGCAAGGTCCAGAGTTCAATCCCTGGTACCAAAAAAAAAAAAAAGAAAGAAAGAAATCCAAGATCTAGATGCCAGCAAACTCAGTGTCTGAGGAGGGCTTGATTTTGACTTCCAGGTCGGTGCCTTGAACAAGTGTTCCCACATAGAGAAAAAGATAGAAAGATAAAAGGATGGAAGGGGCAAACTTCTCCCAAAAGATGTTTTATAAAGCACTAATACCATACATGAGGGCTCCATCTAATATCCTAAGAACTTCTTAAAGGTCTTACCTCTTAATACTGTTGCCCTCAGGACCAATTTTCAACATGAGTTTTGTGGGGAGCACAAATCTAAACCATTGCAGAAGGAGGAGAAGATGCATGTGTTCTGCTAAGCTCATTTTCCTAGGGGAAATATGAAAATTGTTATGTTCAAGAAATTTAAAAGAAGTTAAGAAAATGTTGATTTTACAATTTTGGAAGCAATGGCTTAATATATAAAAATAGTATGTATAATTTTAAATAAATGCAAGAAAATTCAATTTATCTAATGGAAAGTAATAAAAGATGGGGAAATATGGTAAACAAAACACTTGAAATAGGATGGAAGAAACAAGTCATAAAACTAGTCATGTTAACTATAAATATGTTAAATTTCTCTATCATGAGAACGACTTGAGTATAAAAAAAATTTTCTTATAAGAAACAAGTTTATAACAAAAGGGAATAAAGTTTGTAGCAAAAGGGCTAAATATTTTTATAAATATCAATGAAGTGCAAACTAGTATAACATTTTTAGTATTAGGCAAAACACCATTTAAAGTGAAACATTAATAATTGACAAGGGAAGTTATATATTCATAAAAGGAAAAGCATAACTAGAAGATATTATAAGCATGAACATATGCACAATTACAATATATGACCTATATTGTATAGAAGAGACTTGATTGACCATGAGTTGATAATTGTTGAAACTATTATTTATCAGAAAACAAGGGTCATCAAAAAGGAAACAGTTGTGTTCAACTCAAGAATCTAGGAAAGGAATATAATAAGCTCAGCAGAAAAAAAATAAGAAATTAATATTCAATATGAGGACATAAGAGAATGAAATCTAGGACCTAAAGTCATGAAATGAAGCAAACTCAATAGCTGTTTCTTTAAAATATTAATGGACAAAATTATATAATGTGTATAGTGATTCAAAATTAAGTCTTGGAGTTTGGTTGGAGTTAGACAATTAGCTATGACTTGGTATTTCTTGAAGTATATGGGATCCATCATATATAATTTCTATTTTTGTGTACATTTGAAAACTTGCCTAATAAAAAGTTTAAAATAATCATTTATTTGAAAAGAATAATGCACATAAGTCTCTGGAAAAATGTAGGACATGAATAAATAAAATAAAATTAGAGAAAAAATAGCTACAAAAAGACAATGACAAACTGTGTAACAGTAAACCATCCTAGGTAATTGTGTGATTATGTTTTAAGAATTCAACTAACAGATTTATAATTTATGTTAAAACAAAAATATCTGAAAAAACTCTGGGAATGAAAAGCACACAGGAATGGCCAACTCTAACAAATAACTAGTAAGACAAAAACCCATTTCTACTAATGCTAGACAAGGTAATTTACTCCAACTCTTCCAATGAGAGGAACTTTGAAAAGTTAGGTACAGAAAACATATCCTTCTGGGACATTCAGGAACTAGATAAACAAATGAAAACATGATTTTTCTTTAAAACACAATATTGATGAAAAAAGTATGATACAGACCTATAATACAGTATAGTACAGGTTAGCTAAATATGTATTGAAAAACTTAAACTTATTTAAAGAATATCTGTAAATCTAATCATAGATATAAAACACATCACAATGTTCTCCTGTCAGAGAGAAAAGATTATGAGTGTGAATGAAAGCTGAAAGAGGAAAAAGAAAAATATTATAAAATATAAAATAAAAGTAAAAACATCTTTTGTAGGGCTTGAGGACAACTATTGTGAGTTGAGTATGATTCACTAGTGTCCCTGAGGGTAGAAAACTAATACTTGTAGAAAAAAACCCCAATTAAATGAAATGAAATGAAACGTGATTTTCCCAGTAGTTGGGTCAACATATGAATGAATGACTGTGAAGTCAGGGCTAAGGTGTTAGGTTTTTTCCTGCCCTTTGATCATCAGTTTCTATCCTGAGACTGGTGCCAGGTTTGAGGACAAATGAGAAAAGGAAAGAAGCATATTAAGAATGATTCCAACAATCCAGCTGAGGAACTGTGAGGCTCTAACTGTATGCACCTGAAGCCATGAACAGGAGCAACAAACAAGCAAACAAACAAACAAAAAACCAAAAGAACAATTTCTGGAGGTGGACTACTTAGAGCTTAATTGTTGAGTGAAATTGAGATGTGAAAGCAGAGGGGAAAATTGAAAACTATCCCAAGCACACCAGTTTGCATTCCTGAGTGACAGGCCAGGGACCAAAAAGGGGGAAACAGGCTTGGGAGAGCCTATAGGTATAGCTCTGCACATGCAAAGTTTGGGGCCAGGGGGATCCTCGGGGGCAATGCTCAAAGAGGATCACAGATAAGGTGTTGAACCCGAAGAATGCTTTAGGGGATGTCATCCTTCTCTTGGGTAGATCCAAAGGGAATGTTCTAAGTTATTCTGATCACCACAGAGGAGAGATGCAGCAGAGCTCTTTAGTCTTGATTCTCTTAACAATTACCTATTTTCTCATAGAATGAGAAAACCTTGGCAGTGCTAGTGATAGTGGTGTGGATTTTTTTGGACAATGAATGGGATGGATGTTACAGGGAATAAAAGGAAAAGGAAAAAATGTCTTGAAAGGACTAAAAACACCACTTGATTCTTAATGAAAATTGCTGTATAAGCTACAGGTGATGGGTAAATATTTACCATGTATCTTTTGAGGCATGAAGCATTTTGCTTCTCAAGCATTGCCTTTATAAAGATTTAAATGGCTGCACCCTCCTGTAGCTCGAGATATTGCTTCTGTCTATCACAGTGGAAACCTGTCCAACAGAATCTCTCATCTGTCAAATGGATGAAGCTGGAGCCTTTCCTGCATTCTCTGATAATCAGCATTAATGGAAAGGGAAGGCTGCCTCCATTACAACATGATTTGTATAGATGGTCAGGTTTTAATGAGGAGTGGAAAGTATTGTGCATCCTCAAAAGCTTGTGTGGTAAATCATTGGCTTTTATGACCTGCCTGCAAAAGCCATTTGTTCTATAATTATGTAATGCCTATATATGTGTCAAGGAAGGCAGTGAGTTTACTATTTTAAATTAAATTTTATTAGTGCAAGGAACTTTGTAAGCCACACCAACAAATGTCATTATGTCTTCATTCGCTGTGGACATTTCATAGCTGAGAAGCCCTCTCCTGATGCAAAAGATGGCTTTGCTTTTTTCCCCATTAAAAAAATGAAAATACTACTGTCAGATGGTAGAGAAGAACATCTGTGGATATAGCTGGATTTCAAAAATGGGTAACTCTACTGCTTCTTTGAAAGTCTTTCCATCATGAGCCAAGTGGATCCTCTCACCCACTAGGTAAAGTGGATACGGTGTTATTCATATCTCCATATTACTCTGGAGGGCAGTGTGTAGGCTGCATGGAATAGGGGACAAATGTAGGCTTCAGCCTCATGCAATACCAGGCTGATGACATGCCCTACCCTAATTCTTAGCCACTTCCTACAACTCTAACATTATGGGATAAAATCTTAATTATTCATCCATATCTACAGACAGTCCCTCATCCATAGATAAAGATGTTGTGAAAGTGACATATACATGGTAGAAACAACACTTTGAACTTTTAACTGTGATCTTTTCCTGGGCTAAAGACATGCAGCATGATCCCCTATGACCATGTCGAGCAGCTGTGGCTCCTGCTCATCTAGGGTATCACAAGGGGAAACAAGCACTCTGTAGCGTGTGTGCTAAGATGCGATATTTGAGAGGGTAATGGATTAAGTGCATTTCAACTTGTGCTTGGTTTATCTGGATGTAACCCCATTGTAAGTCAACCATCTATATTTTGTTTTTATGATTTCCCTTTATTAAGTACTATGTACCATCAGTATCCTTGTTTTCTTTCTGTACATCTTTTACCTAACCCAAGACAGAAATGAGGGCAGGAGTGGGGCATCTGTAGAATACTAGGTGTGTTGGGATCCAGCAGCAAATATGCTTGGATTTCTAAGAACATTTAATAGAGAGGATTGTTGCATGAGTGATGGAATTATGGAAAGGAGATAAGTTAAATCAGAGAATAGCACCGAAGGAAGCTAGTCACTGGCCTTGGCCTTGTTAGCTGACACTGTAAGTCATGCTTCAAGTGGCCCCCACTGGAGGACCCACTTGCTGGGACCATGGCAAGGGGGCTAGAGCCATGAAGGAGGTTCAGTCATTTCCAGAAGTGCCTTGAAGAGCAGAGGAGGGGAAATGCCTGAGATCTCTCTTTTGGCACCTCTTTCTTTCTACAAGGCTCCCATTATCTAAGTGAACCAGAAGCAAGAAGGCTAGAGAAAAGCAGTTTCCTGCAGAGAAGATCAGAGGAAGGACACTGTAGGAGATTTCATGATATCTTAGGTGCTCATCTCTCCCTGCACCCATGTTCTTTACCCTAACTGTTGTGCGGATAAACATAAAAAGACTCTCCCCACACGGGGCTGTAAGGGAAAAAGAAACCCTTCTCCGCTGTTGGTGGGAGTGTAGACTGGTGCAACTACTGTGGAAATCAGTATGGAGATACCTCAAAGAACTAGGGCTAGAGGTTCCATTTGACCCAGCTATTCCCCTACTGGGTGTCTTCCCAAAGGAATTAAAAGAATCATACCACAATAATATATGTGCACCCATGTTTATAGCAGCACAGTGTGTAATGGCTAAAGCTTGGAAACAGCCCAAGTACCCATCAACTGGAAACTGGACAAAGAAGATGTGGTTTTTTAATAAAATGGAGTACTACTCAGCCATAAAGAATGAGAAATTAGAGGCATTTATAGCTAAATGGATGCACATTGAGGTGATATTCTTAAGTGAAATAAATAGGACACACATGTGTAAATACCAAATAGTTTCTCTAGTGTGAGAAACTGAAAGTGTAAATAAGGATCAAAATGTATAATAGAAAAAAATGTATAATGGATAATGTGAAATAGGAAGAAAAGGTGCAAAGGGGAAGCCAGAGGGGTAGGGGAAAGGAAAGAAGGGAATGAAATTAATATGAGAAAATGAAAAAATGGAAACAAAGTTTTCGTAAATAGGGAGGGGTGGAGGGGTTGAAGGGAGGGCAGGGGAAGGCGGAAAAAATAGGAATCAAGATATATTTTGTAAAGGTACAAATCTCCAGTGATGAATGTCATTATATTGTATACCTAAAATGTACCAATAAAATTAATTTAAAAAGAAAAAGAAAAACAGGAAAAATACCAAATATAGTTGCTTTTTCCACATAGTGCTTTATATTGAACAAGTTCCTATGTGTTCAAATATTCTTTGAAAAGATGATATTTGATATATGCTTATGGGTGTATACAACTTATTTAACTATTTTATGGATGTTACAACCTGTCTAACATATTTTTGTACAAGAATGTATAATTCTAGAACAAATCCCTTAGTACCCAAATCTTTGCCTCTCTAATAAAAAAAAAAAGACTCTCCCCATTGAGCCTCAGATGAAATCACAATCCCTATAACCCCTCTGACACAACTCAGTGAAAGACCTCAAATTAGAATCACCCAGTTCAACTATCCCAAATTCCTAAACATTCAAAACCATGAGAAAACAAATGCTTATTGTTTTAAACAATGAAGTCTTGAGATAATGTGTTATATTGCAGTAGATAGGACTATGGATTGGATGTGTCTGCCCAGGGTTCAAGTGTTGGGGGCTTGGTCTTCAGTGTGGCAATGAGATTCCACAAGACCAAAGTCAAGTGTGCATGGTGCACAGCTCAGGGAAATGAGCAACCATGCCTTGCTAGGCAGATGTGAGGACACAAAGGTCAGGCCCTTGCTGTGCAAAGGGAGACCTAAAAATTATGCATTGGCAGGTAAGAGCCAAATGACTTCTTTTTAATGCTGGGCTCCCACTTGAGAAAAGGGAGTTTTATGTGGTTGTTTTGATAACAACATATTTTGAAATAGGCTATTCCAGATGTGTGGAGAGAGGATGGGGAACCAGTGAGGAAGGGGGTGAATATAGCCATCTCCAGACCATAGAGAGGGTCCCCTTGATCATCCCTTCAGTCCCTGCCATCGTCTCTGTTTCCCCTGTACTGGGCACAGTATCCTGGCCTTCTGCTCAGCCACTCTGATAACCCCCTCTGCAGTCCCTCTGCAGCTTCCCACTGGAAGGACAGGATACTGTGTGATGCTCACTTTGTCACTCCAGCCTCAACGAGGACAGCTGATGGTGGCTTTCCTTGTACTATCCTGATATTCTCATTCATGGGGCTCTGATTCCTCATCAGAGTCATTTCTCCCTGGAGATGCTTTATCTGATCTTATTAAAGATAGGATTGTGACAGTATTCATAATTAAGAATAGTGAGACACAAATTTGGGAAAGTATACCTGAAAATCTCCAGATGGTGATCTCCATTGAATTATGAACTTGACCTGAAAGTTACTGGACACGCAGCCTCCTATGTTACCTATTTTGTGATAGCAATAGGATTCCTTCTGTGCCTTGGACAGTCCATTGGTGAGGGTTCAGGCAGGTTACAGGAGCCTTTCCCAATCCATCAACTTAGAAGGTGACATATCTTACACTGGCATGCAGTATTCATTGGCTGCCACCATGGAGTACTTCACATGCCTCCTCGTGGAAGGAAGAGAGATTCAGAAAGGCCCCCTGCTCTGCAAGAGTGTAGGGTTATGGCACAAGCTGGTTGTTGGAATCATTAACATTGTATGAGCCTTGTATTTCACTGGAAAACATCACCAGAGAAAGTCTATCTGACCATGAGATCAGCCCTACTCAGCAGCAGCTGACATTAGTACATGGTCCTTGTGTGAGCTCCTTCCTTCCACTGAGCAATTTTTAAAATTTTGAATTATTACAATGTTTACTCATGCCAAGACTGCTTCCAAAGTGCTTTGGCACCATGGATGCTACACAAGAAAATGCATTTAAAGAAAAACAAAAAGTTGGGAAACCACTTCCAGACCTTGAGTAGGGGCTGCTAAGGATGGGGAAAGTAAGAAGCTGGTTAAGGCTTATGAGGAATTCTTGGTACACCTGTTTCCTCTACAACTACTGCAACTAGACTGGCACTTAACCCTGAGCTTTCTGACAGGAGGAAACATACAAACCATGGGCTCTCGGGCCTGATGAAGAGACAGAGGTGACTACCAAGGGGGGCATCCTGATGGAAGTGAATATGAAAGGGGAGCTCCCTGCAAGTTCATTTAGAAGTTTCACAATGTAGAGATGTTCAATAATACAATTGATTTTTTAAATCCTTACTCTATAAAAAAATGAAATCCTGAAAACAATGTATTTAGTGTGGGAAACACATATTGGGTTGCTATTTAATGGATGTTTTGACATCAGTATAGGGCACTCATTTTGGTTCCCTCAGCAACTTTCCCTGGAGAAAGTATAACCCTCCATATAATCTAGACTTTCTGTCTCTTCTTCTTGTTCAGTCATTCATCCAACCAGTTTCTGTAGCCTCTACATAAACCAGTGAATCACAAGGTACCAGAAAGAGTTGCTGTGGTAGATTGTCTTTTGATACTCACTTCTGAGTAGTGAGTCCTTGGCCCTTCCCTTGTCTCTACATGGGATCTGGCATTGCTGTAACCAGTAGGCTAAACAAAAGTGACCAGCTCATGCTTTAAGAAATGCAGCATTCACCTGATGTCCCTGGGACTGCTCCCTCTTGGTGAAAGGTGGTCACCAGGTTAAAATCTGACTACCCTGAGCTCCTAAGCTCTGAAGAGCACCACTTAGTCTCAGAGAAGGCCTTATACACAAAGAGCAATGCCAGCAGCCCCAGCCAGCTGTAGGTGCCACCCAAGGTCCAAGCACCATCTTGAATGCCCTGACTCCAGCCACATCCCTTGGGAAAATATCGAACCCACCGATATATAAGCCCAATCCACCAGACCCACCATTCTGGCTGAGACTCCAAATGCACTCTGTCATAACTCGGGAACTGGGGCCAGGGATTTAGCTCAGTGGTTTCGCTGCCTGCTGTACAAGTGCAAGGACCCAAGTTTGACCCCTGGTACCAAAAAACAGAACTGTAAGCCTAGTCCTTATCCACCAAGTTGTCGCACTTGGGCTACGTGAGGTCACCCACCTCCATGTCCCTGCATTACTTAGCTGCCACAAGCAGAAAAATAGTACAAATAGAAACATGTGAGGGGGACAAAGAAGATGACAGAGAAAGAGGAAGAGAGAAAGAAGTGAGGAAGTAGGGAAGGAGATGGGAAAGATGATAGATGATTAAATAGCAGACAGACAGATAGATAGATACACAGACAGATAGATACACAGACAGATAGATACACAGACATAATTTAGTGAATGAATAAAAGAATAAATGGGAGAAAACTAAGTGATGTAAATGGAAGTGCCTGTCTCAGATGGCTCAACCAAGACATATGATATCCCAGGATTTAAGAGAGGAGACTTGACTAACATAATACTGACCTATAGCTCAAAAGAAAAAAAAAGCTTGATTGGCTCATCAACACTAAAACAACCAAACAAAAAACATTGCTCTCTGCTGCTGCCATTGACCAATTGTATTCAGTAAGTTTGGAAGACAGTTTCTCAGTTACAGGCAGAGGCATTTTTATAGTAAACTACATTAACCAAAGCACCTTACTTGATGGTTGACGAGCAATAAAATAAGGTGCTTGCTGTCTTCCACAAGAGCTCTCCAGAGGATAACTTGTCCTCCTCAGAGCATGGGGGCTCAGGAATGTCAGATTTTCTTTTTTGGTACCTGGGATCGAACTTGGGTCCTTGTGCTTTCGAGGCAGGCAGTGGAACCACTGAGCAAAATCCCCAGGCCCAGAAATATCAGATGTTTAACATGAGATCTGGCTTTCCCAAAGGGCTCTCTCTAAGCGACAAAAGGGGAAAACTGCATTTCTTACGGTGTGGGGTGGTCCCTTTCAGGTTTTCTGCTGGTAACAGCAATGCCAGATCCACCTAGAGTCAAGTGAGGGGCCAAAGACCCACTTCTCAGGACTGAGTGTCATGGTGTCCCTCACCTGTGCCTGCTCTCTGTAAGAAGCTCGCCCTGGAGAGCTGATGCACAGACAGAGTCCAGTCCTACCTGGATAATCTCCAGTCCCTGAGTTACAGCTTGTGCCACAGGAGACAGTTTTCATGATGGAAATAAAATCT
Organism: Heterocephalus glaber; assembly: GCF_000247695.1. The sequence continues at coordinate 16,291,174 of NW_004624737.1, forward strand.
TTCTTTTTATTAGTATATCTATTGCAAATAACTTTATATTCATTCCTGTCACACAAAGTAAACTTTCAGAATGTGTTCAAGAGCTGCCATGGCCCGTTATGCAGAGTGGCACAAGCTATGTGACATGTTATTAAACACTGTAGGTCTTGGAACTCTCAAGAAATGAAATAATAACAACTTCCATAAATTGTCTAAATTCCAGAGACCCAGCTTGAGATTTGGGGCCAATATTGACATACATTTTGTTTCAGATCTGAAATTTTCATTCTGTAATTCCTTTAGTTGCCTGTTTATTGGCAATACAATTTTCCTGGAAAATTACATTAAGTAAAGCACATTAAGAGAAGTGATAAGGCAAAATTGTTTGATGAAGTTCTGGTGTGAAAAGTCACATGCAAAAGGCAATTTCACAAGAGACTAGCAAAACTTACACAGAGAGTGGGTAGCAGTGGGTGTACATTTACCTCATCTCTTATGGCCAAAAAGAGGAAAATAAAGCAATGAGCATTGATAAGAAGGCTTTGTGCCCCAAGGCCAGAAGTCCCTGGTTTCTTGGCATGGGTTCATCCATATTAGCTGCCAATTTTCTCACACTTGACAGTGTTCTTGCCACCTTACAGGATGACAAAGGGAACCACAGGCTCATTAAAGGCTTTAATCCTTTTCTGGAATCTTGCTGGCACTGGTGGGAACAAATTGGAACCCAAGTCTCTATGGCCTCCAGCTACAGCTCAGCACTGTCATTGTCTTACTGTGGTTCCTCTGCCTGATGGTTAAGGCCAACTGACCTGACTGCTCCTATCTTCCCAGACTCAAGTTCTGTTGCTTCTTTCTATAGGGGACTTGTTTCTGTCAAATAAGCTCTTACATTCCTCCAGTTCCATAGCCTCCCACCCTGAATTACCATCTTTTCTTGCCATCCTGTACTTTGTTTCATGATTAAATTGTATGTGCCCAGTTCTGCAGCTGAACTCCCCATGCTTACCCATTTCAAGTTTAATTAGCACTTTCCCTGTCTGGAAGGCCACAATCCCAGCACTCAAGGGTTCCTGAACTATTATACACCAGTTAAGTGACCTTCTCTGTCACACTGGGATGGGCTCCTGGGGACCCGGGATATTTGTCCATCCCCTGTCTTCCCCTAAAGGACTGAGGTCATATCTGAGGCCCTTTTCTGTCCCTCATAGAGAATGTCCATTTGAGGAGCTGGAGAAGTGTAGAACCAGAAGATGGAATTCAAACAGTTTATGTGGCTCAGTCTTAGTGTTTGGAAACTTACCTGTGCTACCACTACTGTCTAGCTATTTTCTAGGATCAGTGCCCCAGGAGCTTCTCTGAGACTCACTGAAGATCAGGTTCCTGGAGATGAGTCTAGGTAGCAAATCTTGGCTGAGATGAGAGCAAACAGCCAGGTTGGGAGGATGATCTGATTCAAGGAGCCCCAATAAATTCATCTTTATTACTTTTCCTCCAGTTGTTTCCCTCCTATGCTTTCCTTGCTGAATCCATTGGTCTTACACCTTCAACATTCCATGGAAATAGTCATTGTTAAAATCATCATGACATCTCAGATGAGTTTTCTTCAGTGTCTGCTGTTCTTGCCCTTCCAGCAGCTGCCTCTCTAGCACTGCGGAGAAGAACTTTTTCTATCAAGACTCTCCCTGGAGCCCAGTCAATCATTTTCATACACACCTCTGCAGCTAGTCCTCCACCTATGGACTCTGTCAGGCCACTAAATATCAAAGATTCTTAAGGCTCTTTCTATTCATTTCTATCCACTCTCTAGGAAATCCCATCTGTGTCATGTCTATAATTGCCACCTACAATTAAATCATAAATGTCTAAACCAGGGCTTCTCTGTTCTCCAAACTCATGTAATCTACTTCTAACATCTCTTTTAGGATGTGGCATAGATGTTCAATCTCAACAGACTTAAAACTATAGCTCATGGTTTTTTCCAGTCTTTGTCCTCTTCAGCACTGTCTTGCTTAGGGAATATCTCCACATCCAACCATTCAGACTGATCAGACTTTCAAATCTAACACAAGCTCTTCTCTCTCTTTAATCCTCCCACCAAATGTGATCCTGTACCAGCCCTGCCATCTTTAGCTCCCACATCTCTCTCCTGACCCTTCATCATTACTGTTCTTGACCATGCTGCCATTAAATCCTGCTCTCTTGACTGCTGCGTCCACCATTTAGTGTCTTTATATCTGCTCTTGTCCCCTCTAGTCCAACAGAGAGATCTTGTAAAAAGTCAAAATTGATTGTGCTACTCCCTGCTTAGAATTCTTCTCATCTTTAGGGGAATCTAAAATAACTTCTCGTTGTTCTCAGGATAAAGATCACAATTCTTTACACAGCCATAAGACCCCTACATGGACTCCTGTATTCCCACACATCTGCACACCTGGTGGGGAGGTTCCTTAGTTCAGCAACACAATCTCAGGGTGTGAAGGACATAGCCCTCAGCACTGTTTTGAGGATTTGACCAGAGTCTGCTTCTATTCATCACAAAGTCTGTTTTGCTCATATTTTCTTCCTGTGCCTAGTATTATACCTGCTCCAAAATTTGTGTTCAAACAATACTTACAAATAAATGAATTGCTAATTATTTTAGACATGTCATCATCTCTCATTGCTCTCAATCAAAATATATTAAACTTGAAGACTTAAGTCAGCCCAGGCCCCCAGGTAATGAACCCCAAAAGCAGCAATGGCAAACACTCTGTGAATGCATGGATCTTTCCCTCCAGAGAGCTTCTTCCCTCCAGAGGGCCCTAGAGAACCAAGCTTCCATTACTTCTGTCACCAGTCCCACATGGTTCAAGTTTAGACCGTGAAATGTGCCTGTCTTCATGGGCATCATAAATTTCACTCTTTGCCTCTGGTTCTGGAATGAATTGAGATGTCTTATTATTGCCCAGTGTGCTATCATGCTTTGTTTCTCTTTATTTCCATTTAAGTTCAGCTGGATGGTTTGCCTCACCTCAAGTCTGAAATTGTGCTTTTCAATTGAAAAGTGTTTATGAGAAGGACAGAGAACAGTTTGACTGTAAATTTGGGGCTTAACGTAAGTATCAGTTGGTTAAATCAAGTCCACGATTGCTTTCATAGGAATAGCAACTCAAAACACATGTGCTGCCATTTTCTTGAAAGTGATTTGGGATCTGGGGCTCTGAATGGGGCACCGAGCAAAGGACAGAATGGAATCAACGGGGTAAGAAAGAGGAGGAGGGATGCTTTGAGCCTGAGGACATGAAAGTTTTATTGTGTGTTAGTTCCACATAGAAAGTTGAGGCTTGTCCCATTCGTTTTCCTAGATGGTGGGATGTTTCATTCAGCAGCCAGGACTCCCTCTGGGAGCAGGTGTTATAAAGAGAGCCACATAGGACACATGCTGGCCAGTTGTGGGCATCTGCTGTCTTTTCAATACTGCTCCACAGCAGGTTTCCAAGGAAGAGAGGGTGCAAACAATTGTGGTTGAAGAGGAGCAAGACAAGCAGGAAAGGGAATGAGAAGCCTTGCTCTGGACTACAGATCTACAGCTCTCCCGTGTCAGACACCCATACCAGCCATTTGTGAAAGAAGATGCTGTTCAGTGTCACGGGGGTCATCTTCAAATTGGATCCTCACCCTTATTTCTTTTGTGCTTTCTTGCTAATAAAATGTGAGACAAATATCAAAAGGCAGAAGTGAATGCCTGTGCTCTCAATCTTTGCAACTTGACTCCAGCCAGTTCTCCTAATTAACATGATAGTCCAACCATATATTAAAGACCTGGCACTTTTTACAAGTGGTAATAGGATATTTTGCTCTTATCTGAAGACTTTATTTGCCCTGAAATGTGCAGTGAGGCTTCCTCTGATTTCTCCTACAGAGACTACTTGGTTGTAAGCACATGGTAAGAGCACAGCAGGAGGGCATCCTGGCCCAATTAAGAGTGTTTACCACTCCACTGCAAGAAAACAACCCTAAAAATGGGGGGGGGGGGTGCACATCCTAAGAGAGACTCATCAGCTCTTCTTCAAAGGAAAAAAAATGTGAGGTCATTATTGCTAAGGATATACAGATCTTCAAATGCCATCCTAATATTATATTTTGACAGATATTTGTTTCTGTGAAAAGTAATGAATTTCACAAGGGAAACAGATTGGAAAATGATTGAATGGACATAGTCCTTCGTGTGCAGCATGGGACAATGTGCCATGAATGATAATGTTGTCTGTACAAGATACACAGCTCCAGATGTTCTGCCCTGTCCAGGCCCATCAAGCCAATCCTGGTGGGACACTGTTTCCCTGCCAGTAGCCCTGCCAGAGTACAGAGGGCCATTGCAACAGCTGAAATAGCATGGAGAAGAGAATGTGCTGAGGATTCTCAGAGCCAGGGCAAGTTTCCAATTTCTTCTTTATTGACTTGTAGTCATCACATTGATCCATGATGATATCACAGGCATCAGTACACTTTATCTAGCACTTTTTAAAGTCCTCAAAGTCACCATGCATTACGGTTCTTTAAGTGACAAAAGGAGAGATAGGATTCTGCTCTGGCCTGGGAGCTTTTCATGGTTCAGTGAGGACATTTTTATAGTGCCTGCCTTCCTGGGCCTCTATTTACAAGGTCTTTTGTTACATTTTAGTTTGTAGACAGTCTACGGAAAGGGCAAGTTACATTTTTTAAAAGATGAAATCCTCCACTGACTACTCAAGACTTGATTCCTGTTTTTCAGCTTCCCACATATTCACGGAGCACCAGGACAGATCACTCCTCACTTAGCCATTCTTATGTCAACAAGGCTCCAAAATGTGAGGTTTAATTCATTTGACCTTCATTAATTAACAGAAGGAGCCAGGTTCCTTATGTCAGTGTGACTGTGACAGCTCTCAGGGTAACAAGTGTGGCATTTTCAGTGAGCTTGAGCTGGGTCTACACTGCTGTGGATTTTGTAAGAGTTTGATTAATAACTTGATTACACATCTGTCCCTGTGAGCAGAAACAGGTCACGTGTGAATGACAGCACCATCTCAGGACATGGTGGAAGGGAAGGGGACACATAGTATATGTATACAGATATGGTCTTCCCTGCTGAGCATACACAGACAGTTGGGAGAGTCCAAGAGGAGGATGTGAAGGATTTGGAATTGGGCTTGGCTAGATGACTAATTTGGTATCATTCTATAACATGTTTCTTTCTGAATTTAAAGGCAAAATCCATATTCATGCAATGAGTTGATACAACTAAAGATCAACCTTTTCATATTTGTAGGATGTCTATAAAAATCTGAGCTTTATTTATCAACCCCACTCCCATTATGTTTCAGAAAGAATGCCTCAAGGGTGTTGATGAAGACTTCCTATCCTGAGGATCTGAAGCAGACTGCCTGCCTTCCATTGGACTATTAGGCAGAGTTCTCCTAGTTTTCAGTGTTTATTGGTACACGCTGTGTGGAAGCGTCTCCAAAACTAAGACATGGAGCAGATATCAAAAGAAGCAGGCACTCAAATTTTATAAGCTCCAACTTTTTAAAAATGTATTAAAACTAAGAATTATTGCAAGCTGCATATGGTTTATACACACATAAATTTGTCTATGATTTATGCCAAGGAAGTTAGACACAATGTAAACTATAAATCTAGAATGTGTGGCCCTCTGTAAGCAAAGATTATAAAATTAGAACCAGGTTCTTATTAACCATCATAAAACATGAATGAAACAGTAAAATCAGCAACTTACTTTGCAAAAATATTCTGAGTAGGAAACTCAACCCTGCTTGTTCTCAAAGAGCGCATCAGTTGTCACTCAGGTCCACTGTGAAGGGAACTTGGGAGCTAAGGAGATCAGTGGCTGGCATGGGCCAGATCCTTGGCTCCTTTTGTTTAATATCAAATGTGAAGTCCAATATTCAATGTGTGGTTTGCACATTTGCACCTGCCCAGTAGTGACAGGGTTTCTGGATATTAAAAAGTTTTATTGAAGGAAAAAATGGAAACAAAGCTCTTGTACATAAAAAAGGGATAAAATAAAATAAAATGTTTTATTAATCACTATTCTGAAATGTCACAATTTTTGTTGAATTCTGATATGAAGATGAAATGAAAATGGGAAATGAATCATGAGATTTTAAAGCTAAAGTGGATCTGAAAAGTCATTTATTTTAATTATTTCCCTCCTCAACTGAAAATACTGAGCATTGCAGAAGCCACTTGCCAGGGTGACAGGGGCATCCATTTCATTGATCTTCCTCTATGCTTATTGTTTTCCCACTGGAGAATGTGAACTGCTGTGGTACCTTACAATGTTCTACGACTAGCATTGAGACAGTGAGACAAATGCTCATTCTCCCATGCTCTTTATCAATACATAGGGCAAAGTATATGATGTCCTTTCTCAACTTTGCCTTTCATTCTTTTATTCAGCCAGGTATGGTGGTGTATACTTGTAATCCCAGCACTCTGGCAGACCGAGGCTGGAAGACTGTAATTTTGATCCCAGGCAAGGCTAAGTTTGAGCATCTTAGCAACTTAGTGAGACACTGTCTCAAGATAAAAAATAAAAAATTAGCTGAGTATGTATCACAGTGCTAAAGAAAATTTAGCCCCTGGTGGGCAAATTGCAAAATATTATGAAAAATGGCTATATCCTTTGTACTTGCCATTTTACTTCTAAGAATTTATGTCAAGTAAGTAATTAGAAATATAGTTGACAAGTTAATCCAAGGAGCTCGACACAGTGCATTTTTACATTAATGAAAATAAAATAAAATACCTGAATAACAAGTAGTAGATTATATAAGTAAATTATGGTACTTATGAATATTAAATTATACAGCCCATTAAAATTCTATTATATAAGCACGCTCCTTGACACAAGAAAAATTCATAATTCATTGAATCTTTGAGTCAATTTTCTTGCAGATTTATATCTGTATGATATTGAGATTTCCTCTCCATGTACATGGTACATCTCTCCTTTTTCTCAGGTCTTCTTTAGTGACTTTAAAAATAAATTTTCAATTTTTTTCTTACATAATTATTCTTTAGATTTGTACTTTGATTTTTTTTCAGATATATTTTCTAAGTGTTGGTTGCTGGAGTTAAAAATGCAATTTAATTCAGTATATTGATAAGATAGCTACAGTGGTTTTCTTTTACTTAGTATTTTCCTGGTACAGCTTTTGTCCAATCTACAAAAAAAAAGTGTTATCATGACATTATTACTTTCAAGAGGTAATAAGGAAACTTATAATCACAAAAGTAGACTAAAAGGTCTTATCTCCAAGCATTAACAGTACACACACAGCTAGCCATTATCACTAAAGACAATTCTTTTTATTTTTTAATTTTGGTACTATGATATTTTTCATCTTTTTTCAGTTTTCTGTTCTGAATACATATGAATTCTGTAATTGAAATAAACACCATGTAAGTCTGGTATAATGGTGCACACTTGTAATTCCAGCACTCTAGAAGGCTGAGGCAGGGGGACTGCAAGTTTGAGCCCAGCCAGGGTAACTTAGTGCCTTAGACTGTCCCAAAATAAAAAACAAAGAAAGGGCTGAAGATGTAGTTCAGTGTAAAACTCCTGGTTTCATTCTCTAGTAACACACATGCACGCACACACACACACACACACACACACACAACTCTAACATTTTTATTCAAAAATGTATCTCCTCTATATAACCCCCATTATGTTACTATTAGAGCACATAAGCATGTTTTCTTTTATAGACCCCAAATATCTGCATATAAGAGTATATGCCTAAAGAAGCTAGGCATTTTGTACCCTTTCTTTGTAATTCCTCAACTACAGGTTAATAAATACTGTTTCACTCAAGCTCTCTTCTTCCAACTCCCCCAGAAAACAACCTCTAATGCTAGAGCTATTGCATAAGAACAAATATTGAGTCTGAATCCCAGATAAGATGGTTGTTGTCTGGAGATGCCTGAGGAAAAAGACTCACCTTATGAAGTGAAAGGAGAAATCCAGGCCCAAGATGAACACTTTTCTCTAACAGGTGAATCACAACCATCCTCCAGAGAAGAGTTGACACCAGTGTGAGTTTCTATTGAAAGGAGCATAAATACATTATTGCCAGTGTTGAAGTTCATAGGTCAGGGCCTTCAAAGACAGAGATTGCCATAGCCTCACCCCCAAGACACAGCACATGCAAGAGATAATGAAAGGAGATGGAGTCACATGTGGCACAATGATCTCTAGAGTCTCCAGTCTCCCCTTTGGAAAACCATGTCTCTTTCTAAGGAGAAGAGGAGGTGGACAGGGAGGAGAACTACTGGAATGTGGTCCTAACATTGCTCCTGAGAAAATGACATAGAAATCCACTCATGAAAACCTAGAACACCCAGACTTCCTTTTTGTCAATCACTTGCACTGATTCCCTGATCTGTGGTCTCAGTGAGTAGAGGCTGCTCCTGGAGGGATGTGTGTAAGTCAGCTCCAACAACCATAACAGAAGACCATAGACCCTGTGGTTTAAACTACGCAAAGTCATTCCTAACAGTTCTGGAGGCTGGGAAGTCGGCAATCAAGAAACTGTAGATTCTATTCTTTCTGGGGACTCCCTGGCACAGCCAACTTCCTGCTGTTCCTCACAATGGGGTTGGAGAGCTGTCTTTTCTTTCCACTTCTTCAGGGGCTAATCCCACGATGAGGGCTTTACTCTCAGGAACTAATTTCCTCCCCAAAGCCCATTTTCTAGTACCATTACATTGTGGGTTAGGGCTTCAGAATACTCATTTGGGGAATATGACATTCAGTCTACACCAGGAGGCAACTACTTATGCATGACCAGACTACTCACCCGGCTCTGGTGGTGACAATTCCAATTTTGCCTCTAGGAACTCCTGAAACAATGGAATAGGGTGATACATTAACTCCAAATTCACTCCTCACCCCTGAAAACAAGAATAGGTGTTCCATTTAATTTCCCAGCTCAAACTATGCCCAGCAATGTGACTCATAGATCTATAACAATTAGATAAAGAGACTAAGGGACATAATTAAAATATCCTTAAACATGCATCAATAATATAAAAATGATGCTAATTAGCATAGTCTCACCATTTCTTAGCATATTCTCAGGTTATAAGATCTTTTTCATTATGAAATTTTGAAAATTAAATCTTTCTCCCTGCCTACTAAATCTGAGGGTGTTTAATGGTGTTCCTTTTCCTCCCTGATCTGGTCCGGGGGCCCTGCCTTGCTCACACTCCTATCAACCCTGTGCTGGAGGCTGCTGCTGAGATGCTCATTGCTGAAATACGTGAAATGCCTTTGTTTCCTCCCACATCAAAGAAATGTCAGAGGAGATAATCACGTTCCTGGTACTTTTTATAGCTGTGTAGCAAATCTGAATCTTACCTGATTGGTAAAGTCTAGACTGTGTTGCTAGGTTTGGACTCTTGGCATTGTCTAGGGGAAGGAAAGCAGACAAGGAACGATAGAGGAAAAAAAGTGGAAAACAATTACTAGGCCTGGGCTTGCCTGAATGCCAGACAGTTTGTGCTTATTGTCTGGAAGTCAGAACCATTGAACTTCTACTAAACCAGGAGAAATCACCCAGCAAGCTTTTAATGGAGTTGTCATATGTTTTTCTCTTGTAGATACCCACTGACCTTTGAGGCCTGTGCTATATTTCTGGGACTTTTGACCTGTGTCTTGGGCTACCTCACCCTCAAATGCTGCTGTGGGCAGTGCTCAGCTCTCAGTTCTCCAGTGTCCCTGTGGCCTGAACCTGTCACACAGTGCACCTCCCACCTTGCCACTCCCTTTTTGCACAAGGTCCTCCCAGCTGCACTCAGCAAGTTGGAAAACCACCTGCCCATTTGGGGCACTGCACATTCCAGCCACTCTCAGAGGTTCTCACTGTGTGTTAGTCCCCAAAACAAGACCTGTGGGAACATTGCATGGACACCACAGTGGACATCAAAATGCAGAAGGTCAGTACAGATTTTGTGCCTGTGTCTCACAATAACCAAACAAAATACAGAATTCAGAATTCGGGACAGAGAACTAGCCCAAGTATCAGGAAGAGGAGGCAAGAATTTTCTCAAACCAAGGGAGACAGATTTTGACTGATAAGGAAAGAGAATCAGGAGAAGGAGAATCTGAGAGGAGCCATCCCTAAGGTCTCCTGTATCAGAAACAGAGGTACCAGTGCTCCCCATAAGCCCCCTTCTTCTATGGGAAGGATAGTGAGTGATAAGGCACAATCATGCCTGTCCTTCCTGGGGAGGAAAGTCCTCCAGGCAAAGAAGGGTGCCTGCAGATGAAGGAGGGGGCTCTGATCTGGTAGTGTTTCTGTAGTATTTTGATGATGATCACAAGGCTAGTGTAGGGGTTTCATGTTCTTTATCACTCTGTCAGAATAACACGTTATTATTTTGCTGGAGTTACATATTCTTCATCATTCTTTGAAAGTATGCTTCTAATCACAGATAATTTCTTTTTGTGTCTGTGATTCTTATTGCTTTTATAAATGGAGCAATGATTTTATCAAATGCCCTTTCTAGCTCTAGCAATCTAATTTCACAACTTTTATTCTGATATGATGAATTTCACTCTACTGGTATAATGAATTATATTTATGAATTTCCCATTATTGAATCAATCAACCTTTTATTTCAGAAATCAACTGCTTGGTGGTAGTCTATTACTCTTTAACTATATGACTTTCCTTTCTGGAGTCTGGAATAGCCTTTTAACATCTCGTCTACATCCTGATGCAATTCTCCGCACCAGAGGTTTCAGTTCCCTTCTATTTTGAGAATTGCTTATATTTCTGTCTTTGAATTTTGGATTTTGTTCCTGTCTTTTCTGACTTCACCAACTCTTATTATCATCGCCCCTGCTACAATCCTCTTCTCCTTTTCTCCCCCCTGTCCTGTTCCATCCTGGCTCTGTCTTTTCAGGCTAACACTTTCTGATATATAATTTTTAGAGATGTGCCATTCCTCTTGGTGCTCAGATGTGCTCCTTTGCAATGCACTTTAGTATGTTTAGAGCCAATGATGTGTTGATGTGTTTACTACTGGATCTCTGAAGCACAGATCCCTAGAAACTCAATTATCTGCTTCAAAACAGTGCACTTGGAGTACCTTCAGTCAAGACTGGGAGTGCACATCCAGGCCTTGTTCTCTGCTGTAGAGCACTATTAGTTAATCTACCCATATCTCTGCCATCTTATGTCTCCTCTTTAGTTCATGATTCCAATGCAGTTTTTGTCTTTTTATGTTTTTGCATTTAAGTCACACATAGTATTTAAATAGTCTATGTCATTTTCTCACAAACAACTGTAAAGTCTCAGTGGCCTGAATTAATAAAGGTTTGCTTCTTGTTAATGTTTAATGCTTACCTACATGGTTGGCTGAGATAATGGCAGTGTTTGCTTGGCTTGGTTCCCAACCTTAGTTCCAGTACCTGGAGCAGCTCTATCTCAGAGGCGGCAGGGCCAGGTTGGGCATGGTCTCCCCCAGCAGTGATACACACAGCTTCCTACAATCCCTAGCCAGGACACAAGACCTTATCTTGTGCCCACAGGAGGATGAGGAGAAATGCCCAAAGGGTGCTTCTACTCACTCCCAAAGCTTTCACAGGTAACCTGAATCCAGAATCAGACATGGCTAGGCCGCTGCCTTGTCAATGAAAATGCGAGAACATGCTTTCTCTATCTGAAATACATCCAAAAAACAAACTTTGTTCACTCTCCAGCATACTGCTCTTTGAGGCTTGGCTCCTTTTCCTGCTTTCAGCATCTGGCCACACAAGTCATAATGGAGTACAGAGATTCCTGCCTATCCTTCTCTGTCGGGTTGTCAACCTGCCTCCATCTGATGGGGGATTGGGCTCCAACCAGCCCTATCCCAGTCCACTCCCTGACTGGATAATCTCTAATTACCACCTCCACACCCACATTATCTCCACCCCAGACCACACATTGGAGCTGAGCCCTGGGCCTGCAATTGTGTTGTCTGCAAATGTACATGGAAGACCTGCAGCCCCTGTATCTACCCTGACTTGCACCCCAGCTCTGCAGCTGACATGCAAGTTGCCACCCTGAAAACCTCTCCTGATGGATCTTCCTCAGCTCTGGAATCTTCTCTGGACTCCATTTCCAACCCCACCCACTCCCTCGATGAGCCATTGACACGTTTTACCTAAACTACTCTGACAGCTGCCAAATTAATCACGAGGTGTCTAATCCCATCTACACCTCTCATAGCAGCCAGAGAAATCTCCTCAAATGCCAGTTCGATCCTGTCACCATTCAGCTGGAAACCCCATGTATGCTGTCTGCCCTTAGGCTGAGGTCTGAAATCCCCCAGCCAGTCTCTCATGCTCTGCTCACCCACCCTTCTCCAGGCCCTCCTCATCCTCTTCCCCAGCTCCAGACCTGATGGCTGTATGACCTGCAGGACACAGAGGCCCTGTTTTGAGTCTGATGATTTCTCAGTGAAGGGGTCTGCCTTCTCATTTTCTTGAGCCCCCAAAATTACATAGCCAGTGTTGTTCTTAGAGAGGGCTTCTCACCACTAGGGACTTTGCCCAAGCCAATTCCTCTATTTGAAATATTCTTCCTCCTTGCCTTTCAAAATTTGCTTCCTGTCTCAGAATAAGTACTTCTTCCTCCAAAAAACTTTCTACATTTCCTTGCTTCCAGAGCCCCTGAACTTCTCCTTGAAACCTTCATCATACTTGAACCACTCTCACTACCTGTAAATAGGATTTGTCTGTTCACAATGTTCAGTGCAGCCAGGCAGTACATGTGGGAATGAAGAAGGTGATGGATTCAGTGGCCAAAGAGTGGCCTGGGCTCAAATCCTGTCTCATCTACTTCCCAGCTCTGTAACTCTGGGAAGTCACTTATCTGTCTGTTTCTGGAGGACTAATAATAGCACCAAATGAAGCTTGAGTTTTAGATAAATAACAAGTTCATTGCTTATCTACATTGTGGGTTGTGAAGGGTTACTGTGAAGATTAAACACATCCAGCAGATGGGGAAGTGAGTTCTGCTCCCCACCTGCTTCATGGAGACCAGTCAGGATGATTAGAAGCTCTTAGGAGTGGCTCCGGAAGCAGCTGCTGAAATGATGAATGATGACTTCTGTGAGAATTAAGGGCTATGAAATATATAAGGCACTTAGTGCAATGTCTGTTACACAGTGAACATTAAATATATTAGCTATTATTATTTTATTGTTAGAATAAAGTTTTGTGGTAGAGAAGTGTTTGCTGGAAAAGCCGGGTTATAATGAGGCTGGAATCACCCTGCCAATGTAGAAGTGTTTGCTGGGGGTGATTTTTGTTACACATTTTCCTCACAGGATCACAGAACATATTTTTCAAGCTCATTATGTGAAGCATATTTGTAACAGGACAAGCATTCTGCATGGTCACATTTGCGCGCACGCGCGCGCACACACACACACACACACACACACACAGCCTCTCCCCGACAGGCTCCAGCCCTTGCCACCTGGCCCTTGTTTTGCAGAGTTCTCCAAAACACATGGTGTGGCTTCTCATGGACTGCCGCTGTAGGGACCTCCAAGAACTAATACTTGGGCTTGTGAGCCCCTTCCCTTTCCTCCCAGCCCTTCCAAATCCCAGGAAACCCTCCAATATATTGTTGCCAGATGTACTGAATAAAAACTCAGCATAACCAGTTAGAGCCGAAGTTTAGATAAAGAAACATTTGTTTTTAGTATAAATATGCCCTGGACATAATGTTTTTGGATCTCAATTGTCCCACAAAGGCCATACCTTAAAAGCTTGGTCACCAGCCAGTGGCACTACTGGGAGGTGTTAAAACATTTTGGAGGTGTGGCCTAGTAGGAGAAGGTTAGCTGACTGGGGACATGGGCCCCAGAAGCAGATATTGGGGCCCTGTCCATCCCATCCCTTCCTGGCTGCCATGAAGTGAGTGGTGTGCTGCACCACACCACCAGGTACTTACCTGCCACAATATGCTGCAATAGGCTCCCCCCAAAAACAAGCTAAGTGACCATGAACTGAAACTACAAGCTAAAATAAACTTTCCCTCCTTGTAAGTTGATTATTTCAGGGATTTTGTCACAACAACAAAAGGCTAACATATGATACAATATTTGAGACATATTTCTAAACAATTGTCGCCTCTGTGAAATTCAAATTAAACAATGTGTGCCCTGTCTACCAGGCAGGCCTACTTCAGTTCTGGACCCACACCCATTTCTTCTTCATTTCCGTCCAAACCCATCAGTGTGCATTCAACTGAGCCCATTTGAGTCCAGCAGGAGACAAAGCTCACCTGCCTTTTTCTCTACCTGTCTCTTCTTTGACCCTTTTTCCTCTATGCTAGGTGAGTCCTTCTCCTAAGCAGACCACAGGAAAGTCAGTCTTAGTCTGGGTTCTGAGGGTGAGAAGATGCAGAAGATTGAGCAACTTGAGGGCTACAGATGCATTCCATGTGCTTTGCCTGTCTTGGACATCATTTATTTTCCATTCAAGAAAGCATCTCCCAGATGGAAGCACCCATCTGTCTCATTGTCTAATGTGCCTTCCACTCTCCCAAGAAAGCTCCCTTCCTTGTAGGTATTGCCTTCTCCTCCTTGTATTGGGTGTCCCCAAGTCACAGAAAGAAAGCTACCATGCTTAAAATTCCACCACTTGTTCCATCACAATCCTGTGAATTCTCCTTCCCTTTTGCTATGATTGAATCTGTGTTTCTTTCCTGCTTACATAGAAGTCATCTTTCCATCAATTTTCCAGTTCCCTCAGATGTTCTTGCTAACATTACATGACTTAACAGGATTCTGGAAGTCATTACACCAATGTCACTAATTTTCTAAAATGAGAGGATTTTTCTCAGTACTGAGCAACGAGGAGAAGCTTTATTTTCAACAATAATACTATTTCAGAATTTTAAAAAGGATTCTTTCCTTGAGAATCTTTGACATTAGGGGACATTAGAGTTACAAATTAACTTAACATTTCCTTAAATTGGAGATTGTCAGTAAATATATCTGAATCCCAATCAAATTTTTTCATGTCAATGAGGTAGTTCACATCAGAGTGGAAAAGGCCTTCAGCTCCTCATCATGAATCTTGCTTTTTGACTCCAAGTGCAATCACTCTGAGGCTACAGATAATTTAATTACCATGACATCTGCTCTGACTTGCATTTTCAGGCAAAGCAACAAACATGAGAAAACCTGTAAATAGAGGAAGTAAGAAGGGCCACAGCCTGCAGAGGAAAAGGTGTCTATTTCTTTCCTGTCAATTCCTTTTGTGCCTGCACATTTTTGAGGACTACTGTGTGCAGAGTGGGATAAAGCTCCAACAGGATACTCTGGCTTCTGCTCCTTGAGAATTTCCACAATGTCCCTTCAATGTAGGTCACGCTGATGCCCTATCACCCAGAAGGAAAGATGATCATGTATTCCAGTTGCATAAAAGAAATCAACATCACACATGTATAGTTCTTTTATGAATTGGTTTAAAAGTTTAATATTTAAAAAATAAAAGCAGATCAAATTGAAAATTATTAAAAGTTTATTGTGAAAACAAAATGATTCATAGGTCAAGGCGACCTCAAACTCAAACTTGTAAGAGGCCCTGGCCTGGCATTACACATGGGCTTATCAAGAGAACATCACCAAATCTATAGACCCCTCTTATGTGTGAAGACTGCATAGCTCAGGTGCATTGTTACCATGCTGATGAGGAGGACAAGCTTGTTTCATCTAAGGCTAAAGTTAATGTCACAGGGAGCTCAGGGTAGTTTCAGTTCATGGCTGTGGGTGGTTGGCCTTGAGGTACTCAACTGTGGCCTTCAATTTTATTTTTCCTAACACCATCCAGTGAAGGTTATTTTAGATTATTTGTTTCTTGAGGGGTTGTGTTTTTTGTTTTTTCTTTTTTTGTACATTCCACAAGTGATCAATATAGTTCTATTTTAGTAAAACTGACTTTAACAGAAAAGTCCTGATCTCATGATGAACTCTCCCTCTCCTGGAAAAAGCCATCATTGCCCTGAGGGAAACTCTCTCTGAACTAGTAACTTCCCATGGGGAAGATGATGATGGTGCTGTTTGCCCAGCTCCCTGTTCTAAACAGTTAAGCAGCGTTGGAAGAGAAGACATGGATGGTCCAACTTCTGACCTGCAGTCCAGCAGGCCAAGTCTCATTTGGAGCAACCAGCACTCCCTTGGTACCACAATTACCTTATGAGAAATGTACTCAAAGTCACTTTATCTTTTAACTAAATTTTTATTTTCACTGGTGCATGATTGTAGTGCCTAATGATTACATTCCTTGTGGGGAGTTGGTACACGTGTGTGACACATCATAATTTTCTTATCCCCTTTACTTCCCCTTCCTACTCCCTCCCTCCAACTCTTGGTCTCTTTTCATGGTCACTTTAGAAGGAGTCCATCGTTTAAAGTTATCCTGTCTCAGTTTCAGCTGTGTTTTCTTCCAAATAATGGCAAAAGTTAAGGTACAGGACTCACCCTCTTCCAACATTTTCTCCTAGCCCAGAATATCAGGACCACAGGCAGCAGGGCAGAGTCTGTGGGATGTAGACCTAATGCTAACCCAAGGAAAGGTTAATCCTAATCCAAGGAAAGAGGCTGCAGGCTGATGGACTCCTCTTGTTTGTCCTTGTGTTTGCTTCATTCTGCGCTGATTCTGGGGGGAAGGAGAGGTCACCCCCTAAAGAGGTTGGCAGATATAAATGACCTGTTTATCCCCTAACTAGGCAGGAAGCCTAATGCCACAGAAGCACTGAGAGATCTGAGTTGAAGGACAATGTTGCTCACTTTTGCAGATTCATGAGGTCTGCTTGTGGTTGGGACTACCCGTGACTACCATTTCTCATACCTGGATGAAAAAATTCCAAATACCTCCAGATCCTCAAACTTCCCCCAGAATTCTGAGGTCAGAAGATATAACACATTTGCTTCTCAGATGGAGCAAATAACATTAGTCCCTAAATCCCATTTTCAGAAAGCTAACCGCAAGTGTCAGGCATGGTGTTGTCTATGTTTGCCTGGCCTCCTTGCCCACTCGTGTTTTCGGAGTTCATGGTATCACTCTCCCTCTGTGAGGATGTTGGCATACCAGAAGTCTTACTAACTGCCTTAAGGTTAGAAAGAAAAACTGCAGTGGAAACTATATTCAAATTCAAAACTCTCTGAGCCCAAAGACCTTTGCTTTAAGAGCACCTCCTTTTCATGTTGATGAAGGACACAGATGACTATTCATGAAGAACTAAAACCCCATTACCCAGTAGGAGAATACAGGAATTCACAGGAATCCTTTGTAAAGTAGGCTTCATGCAAATCTGCAGTGCTCCTGGGCACACAGACATCAGCCATTGCCTATGACCTGACTTCTGTGTCCAGGAAGCCATCTACATGTTGAAAATGCTGAAAGAGGAAACACAATATCTGCTACTTGACCTAATGGACCAAAACATGACTTGATAAAGCCTTGGCTGAGGCTCGCTGAAAATACTCATAGTCTCTTGCTGTAAGAAGTCCAGGGTGATGACAGCTGTCTTCACACTACCATCCTATCTAGCAGTTACCACCTTGGGGCAGTTATTTGCAAACTGAATGTTGCCAATTACTTTTTGTTTCCTTTATAATAAGTGAGCATTTGGATTAACCATGTAAAAGAACCTACAAAGAATTGAATCACTGAGCACATGGCCCTATACATCCTAGAGGCTTAATAAATATTTCTTAATTCAATTGAGTGAAGCTGAAGCAACTTCCTATGTTTGAGCCTCTAAGACAAGGTGGGAAGACTTGTCCAACTCCCCACTTTCCCAACCCCATTCCCACCCCCAGGATTGTCACAGTGCTGGATGCCTGCATTTTCATGGCTTCACTGCCCACTCACAGGATCAGAGTTCACAGTATCACCCTCTGTCTGCACACAAGGATGCTGGCATCCCAGAAGTCTTAATAACTTGCCATAGCTGTCCAATGACTTCCAGCCTCCTAGGATCTAGCCTTGGGCTGTGTATATAACAGGCTTCCCTGGACACTGCAGAGAATTTCCATGACATACCTCTTGGTGTGGGCTATCTGTGTCTATCAGGAACCCCAGAGCGAGTATTAGATAATCTCAAGAGGCTGCCAGAGTCTGGAGATTGCCTAGGTGTTTCATATCACAGTGAGTTCTTCAACTCACCTCCTTTCTTGGGCCCCTGTGTTGAGATCTCTCTTCTCCCATGAACTTAGCAGGTCCACAAGCAAAGGACCCTGTTCCCTTCCTTTGACTCCTGCAATTGCTCTGTGGATGCCTTCATTTTAGGGAACTATTGAGGTAGGAGAGAAGAAATAAAATAGACAGAAAGGAGACAAGTAAAATCATAATTTAAAAATTGTACTTTTAATAAAAACTGCAGCTTCAGGACACAAACTCACTCAAAAATTCCTAAAGTCCTTAAAGACACAATAAGACTTGCCCATTCCTTTTTAACTCAAATGGGCCTTTTCACCTGTGATTAGGCCATCCTTTTTCAACTGTAAAATGGGCCTTACCTTTACGGATGGTCTACTGTTACCACTCTATCACTTGTGATGACTGTCACCTATAAACGGGCAGTCACCTTTCATCTGTAAATTGGTTTTCCTCTTTCCATAGATTCTCAAGTTCCACAGACTCCTACCCCCAGCTCCCCACCCCCCATAAATACACTCAGCTGGAGGCCACAAAGGCTTCTCTCCCTCTTAAGGGCCTACACTCTTTGAATGAATATTTTTAAAATTCTGCCCAGTAAGCCTCTTCTTGCCTCTTACTGATGTATCCTGAAAATTCTTTTTCTATGATGAAAGTCAACAAACTTGCAATCTATTTCATTAGTGGGGTGAGTCAATGTACCCCATCTCCACTTTGGGAGATGTCTTCATACACTGGTCCAGCCACACTGTGACAATTGCCTATCTTTGGCAGCTCAACAGCTGAGAGTGCATGGTGCCAGTGATCTTAGTATTATGGCTTAGATCTAGAATATCTGCCAAAAGCATATATGTTCAGAGATAATACTTTTGGAAGGTGATTGCTTGAGGGTGCTATCCTCATTAGTGGAGTAATGCACTGATGAGTTCATAGCTAAATGTGCAGTGAGGAGGTGGGACATCATTGGACAAGGTGGGCATTGGGGAGGGCATGCCTTTTGCTCTTCTTGTGCTGTCTGCTTCCTGGCTACCATGATTTGAGAGGCTTTCCTCTGCCGTGCCTTTCTATCAGCCATTTCTGTCTTGGAGCCTACCAACCATGAACTGAACCTTTTGAAATTTGCAAGCAAAATAAACCTCTCCTCCTTTAATTTGTGGGTGTTGTCCCAGCAACAGAAAGGCTAATATACTTAGTGTCCAAGTCAGTGCTCTTCTTTCTGTTAAATTTATTCTCTAATGGTTAATGTGTCAACTGGTTAGGCCTTAGCCCCCAGCCATTTGGTCAAACATTACTTCTGTTAGAGTATTTTTGGATAAGGAGTACATTTACATTGGTAGACGTACAGTAAAACCAATTGCCCTCCTTAACTGGACTGGGCTTCAACCCATCAGTTTGATGTTGGAAGAGAAAAAAGTGAGGTCCCTGAGAAGGTGGGAATCTACAGAAGACAGACTTCGGACTCAAACTGCATCATCACTCTTCCCTGGGCTTCAGCCTGCAGAATTTGGATCTCTCAGTCTCCACAACTGCATGATCTAGTTCCTTAAAATAAATCTTTCTCTGGATGTATACACATATAGGTCCCTGTGCTGGGGCCTCTTGGCACAGGCTGCCCAACATGCTACATGCACAGCCCTGAAAGACAGGGGAGGCTTGATGCCCCTGAGGACACTCACAGCCACTTGTCTCTCTGACAGACATCTGTCAGATGTCAGCTATCTTTCTGACAGCCACTGCCCTGACAGACATCCAGGGGTCTTCTCAGGTGTCTGCAGGAAAGAAGTGACTTGGTCCTTTTCGGGACTTCATCATCAGGAACTAGAGAAAGGCTGGCTGCAGCAAACTGTCTTTTAGCTCAGAATCTAAAAACTGAGGCAAGTTCCAGGCACAGCTGACACCTGACCAAGCTGCCTGACAATGGCCTTCCCTTGCCCTTCTCCTTAGGGAGAGTTTCCCAGCTGGGCCTGGCAGCCTAGTGTGCAGCTGGTTTCTGTCTGGGACCCAGAAAACTTGGGCAGGCCACCAATCAAACTCCCTGAGTGGAATCCTTCCTCAGACAAAACCCAGCTACATATCCACATGCTTTTTGCTGGTGTTCTCCCTGTAAATACTCCCTCAGATGCCCATACCTGCAGGCCTTGCTGGCATTTTCCTTGTACCCCTCTCCAAGGGTCCCGCCAGTACTTCATGAAGAAACATGGTCTCGAACCTCCGAGTGACAGGCCTGCTCTCACCTGGCAAAGAAGCACTTTTCACAGGAAAGACTGAAGATCCTCCAGCTGAAGACCTGCCAGGCTGATTGCTGACTGTCACTTTAATATCCGAGCTGATTTTCTACTTTCTGTCCTCTGTGAAGCTAACTCTCAAGCTGATTGCCTCTGGCACTGCCCACCTGCCTGCTCCCTTTCATCACCAAGCCCTGCAGGGGGAGACCCTGTTGTGGAAGTTCTCAGGGTGGAGAAGCTCACCTTGGCTTCACAGACATGCACAGTGATGATGCTGTGTGTGGCCAAGATGTCACCTGGCACTTGACTCACAAAACTCAGCTGGTATGCAGAACCCAAAACTAGCTACACACATTTCAAGGCCCCTTTATAACACAGGAGATAACTGTTAGGAGGCTAAGCAGAAACAGCACTTTGCATTCTCTCTGTTCTTTTACTAATTTATTATGACATCGTAAATGCAAGTCTTACTTTAATGTATCAGATCTGATAGTTACAACAAAGCCTATGGTTATCTAACACACAGGCATTAATTACACAATAGTAGTGCTGTAAGGTAGGGTCAAATGCTCTGCCCACTGTTTGAAAAACCGTGTTCTTTTATCTAAAAAAAAAAAAAAAAAGGAGCAGAGTATGGGGCTCTTCAGTCTGCTTGCCAAATTTTGGTAAAGGTTTGGTGGCCTGGTTCAGTCTCTGGAGAGTGTCCCGATTAGGGATCCTGAAGCCCCCACTCTTCTTTCCTTGTAACTTCTCTTTGAAATTACCAAGTTTCAGTGACCCTATCATCAAGAGTTAGACAGCTGCGCTCTGTGGATGCCCTGTGAGGGGTGCAAGAGAGGCTGAAGGGAAACTACATCCAGTGGGGAGAAGCATCAGGGAGGATCAGGAAGTTAGCCATCATGTCAGCTCTGCATTCTTCATGTTAAGCCACACACACCGAACGATGCCTCCACTAAGAGTGTCTCTTTGATCATAGCTACTCTGGCTGGGAAAGAAAGTAAGCTTTCATTAAATACATCATCTTTCATACAGTTATTTAGGAAGAACATGAATGGCATGCACACACACACACACACACTACTACATCTTACCCTTGGGAGGGACTCAAGAAATACTGACTAATGCTACAAGAAATAATTGAGGCAGATCCTAGAATCACATATAGATGTTTCTGCTGAGACATTGTTGCATTTTCCCTCCCCCTTGCCAGTGCGATGAAGAGCTCGTAGACCAAAGCCAGACCCTCCCTTCTGAAGTCACATCCCACATGTCTGTGCCTTATATAAAACCCATCACTTGCCTGCCCAGGTGAGTTCAGTTAAGCCTATGGCTCCTTCCAAAGTACAGCAACATTCAGTCAAAGCAATACTGATCTTCAACAGCCTAATTTCAGAATAGGAAAAAACGGTGTTTCCTATGTTGCTTGGGCAAAACAGCCTGAGCTTCTGACTCTCTGAGCTTCTGAATCTGGGGGTTCCCAGCTCCTCACCCAGTGGCAGCAGGACCTAGGAACTTTTAAACTGTCACTGATACACCACTGAATATACTAGAAAACAAGAGCTAAATTTAGGCCCCACCAATATCTCTCAATAACTACAAAAAGCATCTCTTGAATCAACATTTCTGGGCAAGCTGCGGTGGTGGGGAGGAAATCTGGGTTTGGGTAATTGGAGATAAAATGCTTGTGATGAGAGCACGTCTCACAGCTGCAGAATGTGAGTGTGGAGACCAATAATTGTGTTTCTCGCTACCTGAATACATTCCAGTTCTCACAGCTTCATTTCCTAGGAGATAACTATATCTTTTCAAAGTGATCTTTTTCCTTTCCCATTTAAAATTCAGCCTTTTCAGCCTCTCAACAGAACTGACTCAGGATCCTGTCCATTTCCTGCCTTGCCTCTCCAAACAGCCTGAGTCCAAGTGCACCCTGCATCATCTGGGTATCAGAAGGGCAGCAGCTGGTCTGTCACACTTGCCCTTGCTGGCTGTGGCTGCAGGCCCCCTCCTTGTCTGGGCAGGAGACCCCCAGCAATCTGCCAGCAGCATTCACTGTGTGTCCTCTTTCTTCCAGCCCTGAAGTTTCTGTGGGTCCCTCTAGCCTTTCTGCCCCTTTCTGCCATTCTTCTCTAGTAGCACAAAAAAATATTCCAACACTTAACCAGTACTATGGTTGGCAAGCTGCCTCCATCAAGTGGTTTCAGGGCTGTAAAGGCAGGAAGTCCCCCAATCGGTCCTTTCTGCTGGCCTAGGGGAGAACTAGGTTCAGCAAGTCATAGTACTCAGGCAACAGGCAATAGACAGCCTGTACTGCATCGCAGGAAGAGGGACACAGCCATATTTCTCAGTCTTGCCTTAAATCACAGGGCACTTAGCGTGAAACACCAGAGAAAAAAGTACATTCTTCTCTGACTTTTTGGCCTCTTCCAGCTCAAAAACATCTCCAGACTTTATTATTTCAGGGCTTGCCCTTTGAAGCCCAAAGTATGATTTTTCTCTGGCCAGGCAGTATTGGTCTTCAGGGCTGTTGTATCTGCTGTGTTTCTAAGATTCCTGTTCAAAACACAAAAGACCCTTTTGTTTTCAGTTTCCTCCACCCACTTTCTGAGGCCATTATTGCCCACCAGTCAGGAGTAGAAAGGTCGGGAGCAACATTAAGAACAGGAAAAGAAAAGCTTGGGAGCCTCTCAGCATCTCACCTTCCATAGCCCAGTGGCTTCCTGGGGAGTCCAGGCCACTCATTTCTGCAGAGGTCTTCTTGGCTGGTGGGGAAGGGGCCAAGATGCAGCAAGAAAGCATCGTGGAGATGGGTTAGAGCAGATAAGCCACTTTATTCTTCCACTCCATGCTATGAAGAATTGTTCAAATTTCCCAGTCCACAACAGCTTCATGTCTTCAAACCATCACACATAATGTAGAAAATGTGCACATCTTGAACCTTTCCAGTTGCCCTGGGAGTGGAAGTCTTCATATCACAATGCTTCCTGTAATCATCTCAAGCAGGGCTGGCGCCACTAACAAGGAGGTTAGCGTGATCGTGGCCCTGGTACCCAGAGCACTGTGTCAGCTGGACAAAGGGAGCCATTTGGATACAAATCACATGGAAACAAGAGTTTGGGCCACATGGTGCTCTGAAGGTACCTCAGTACCTGGTTCTTCCTTTTGTCCTGTGGTTGTGAAGCCTGGGACTTGTATGAAACATTTTCCTGGCAGGGACCCAGCTCAACCCAAGTCAGCCTGGGTTATTTCTGCTCCTGACAAATGGCAAAACAAAAGACTGACATGGTGGAGTTCCCACCCCTCTTGTCCTCTCCCTGATGGCACCTGTTCCTTCTAAAATGTTCTCAAGGCCTCTCAGCACACCATGTCCTCATGGCCCCAAGGCCCAGGCCACCTGGCACTGATTGGAAACACATGCAACTATCAGTGCTCTAAAAGGGCCACCCTGTCCTCTGAGGCAGAGGGTCTCCGCAGAGGCAAGCTTCCCTCTGAGTGTCTCAGCCCTTAGGAACCATGTGATGTTCCTTCTTCTGGTATCTCAGGCCCAGTCAATGGCTGAGACCTTGAGGAATAGAATTTCAGAGAAGGAACAGGGTTTCACAGCATAAATCATTTGTTCTGTTAGTTTGAACATTGCATTTTAGTGTATAAACACATCCTTTCAGAACTAGATCCCACCCATCTGAAGTCCCAACCTAAGAAATACAGTCAGAAGCATTCAGTAGAAACAGGAACCACAAAAGTTCAACGAAAACACTTCACAAATGTCTTCTCAACATGAGGAAAAACATTTTGCTGACTATGACCAGGAACTTGAGAATCTGCTGCAGACAGCACACGATCCCCATCCTCAGGAAACCTACATTCTAGCTGATAAAATAAACTATAAAGGAAATAAATAAATATCAGAATGTAAAGCACAGAGTATCATCAGGAAGACTGACAGGTGGGAAGCAGTTTGGAGGTGGTGGTTTGAGAAGCAACCTCTGAAGGAGACAGATGTGGAACCATGTCTGGGGTAAACAGCTGACCTGACTGAGGTGAACGGGAGGAGACAAGGTTGATAGGGGATGAGCAAGTAAAAGGGCCATATCACAGGACTCAGAGGACCATGGCCAGGAGGGGCAGGCAGGATTGAGCAGACCTGCTTCCATTGTCACAAGACCACCTTCCAAATGCCCAGGGAGAGAGCTAGCTGCAGCCAGGGGAAAGGTTGTGGGGAGGTGGGGGTGCAGGTGCAAGGTGGGACCTATTTAAAGCCACCATAAGGTAAAACTTCAATTAGGTTAAACCCAGACTATATGCAAACTAGGAGTCAAAGATGACTCCTATACCTTAGCCTGAGCAATTGGGAGAGTGGTAAGGGCATGGGGAAGGGAGTAGGAGTGGAAGTAGTGTGAGACTTGCTGGGGATCAGACTCAGGGCCCAGACTTCCTGACACAGGATCAGAAGCAGACCTACTCATGTGACATTCATGCCATTATCACTTTGGGGCGATTTGGTGCTTGACTGAACCCTATTTCTCTCTTCCCAGGGACCAAGAATATTTCAGAATAATACGAGTTAATTCCATGTAAGGCTGTCACTGCATCTCCTGAGACCCTAGGAGTTGACCCGAGGGCTGCAGAACCAGAGATAGGGGCGCAGCTACTGGAAGCATGTCCCCACACTATGACTATAACTGGAGGAACCCAAAGGTTGCTCTTCATACCTCTTCTTTGCCCCCGTGTCATCCAGAGTCACTGCAGAGGCTGCCTGGCAGGAGTCCCTCAAGTGGATCCAACTGCCACTAATAACAAAAAGCTCTGTAACCTAGCAAGGCCTGGTGCCCAATGGGGGACTGACAACTGCAGCAGAGACTGCTTGGGGCCAGAAGACAAAAGGAGAGGTCCTGTCCCAGGAGACTGTGGGAAAGGCAACCAGAAAGGAGGGAGCTGGAGAATGAGTACTTCGTCTCATGTGTCTACCTTCACCTCTTGAGCATCTCTGCAACTAATAGAGGACAAGGGACCCATCAATGTCTATGCCAGCCACCCCTGGAGCTGAGAACAAATTTAGAAGATACCAAATGTCCTGACCACACATATCATTGTCCTCTATTTCCTGTTGTCATTTTCCCCTTACAATCTTCCCTACAAGAGACAACGCATCTGTAACATAAAACCAACTACAGATCTAAATTCCATCACTGGAAATTCTATGGTTAGAGCATTCTCCCCATTTAAGCTGAGTAACAGTAGCTCATTTCCAGGATTTCCTAACCAAGAACATCACAGCCCTCAGGCTCATGATTAGGCTACCAGACCTCCAAGCTGCAGCCACCTGTTCTGATGGGCACAGCACCCAGGTGGGTCTGAAACTCCTGCAGTATTGTCCCTTATTTTATTCTCTGTCCCTACCCATACATATGCATTTGCATGTGTGTGAGTACACTGGACACCCGCCCAGCTATGTTTCTATAGATGACCTCTGCCTACACAAACTATTTAAATGCAGACATCCATATGCACACATATGCACATGCATGCATGGCCATACAAGCATGCAATACACCCACACACATGCAAACCCACAGGTATGCACATGCACACATGGACACATACATGTTTTACACAAACACATATCCATGCCTTATGAACAGATGCACATATATGTACACATATGTACAAATGTGCATGCCAACAGATAGACATGTAGAATGAGGCTTCATGTGTATATGTACATGTGCATGCATACATGCAGGTGTATCTACATACTTATATAAACATCCATGCACTCACACATGTATACACGTATATTTGTATAGATTGTCTATGTTATAAGGAAATACAGTCTCTAGAACCCTACATGCCAAGGACTGAACAAGTAAGAGCTGGAGCCCGTTAGTCCTCATTTTGCAGGTATATACGAAGACACTGACACATCTTATGGAAAGTTTTACTCTGGGTCTCAAAGAGAATGGTCTGTGAGAACCTACAATAGGTGTTCAGGAAGTTCATCTTTACATACATCTGTACACACACACAGCACGCACATATATAACAAATTCTTGAAAAATCAAGAGACCAAAGGAACCCCTACAGGCTCATCTGAAGGCTTCCTGTGCATCAGCACAGATCACCTCATTGCAGCTACCAAGAGCTCTTCCAAGTTGAGGTCTGGACACAGGCAGAACCAATTTTCCAATTAATGAGCAAAGATAGCATGTTTGGTTGATAATAATGGAGCACTGTGGCCAAGAGAGAAAAAACAGCAATTAGCCTCCTCCTGCTCTCTGAAAAGGGCTGGAAAGCAAATGTTATAAATGTCATTGACATGGACTCACAGGTGACAGAGATTAAAAAAGGATTTTTTTCTTCCCTAGGTGTTCTCTCCAAGCTTCATCTGCAGTGTCCATAGGGAACAGCCTTGCGGTCTGCACAGAAAGGTGTTTAGTTGTTCAAGGAATCCAGTAAAAAAAGATCTATGGCTCCTGTCAAGAATTCAAAACCAGTGGCCCTCTGTCCTCTTTGGACCAGTCAACCCTCAGAGATAAGAGTGGCCCTGAGGTGCCAAGACAGCTTTCACACTCAACAGAGCTTTGGGCAGGAAGTTGTCTGAAAAGCCAGCAGGTAAATCATACACTGCGCACCACAATTACCAAGGCCAGCCCAAAGAAGAGTTTAACAAGCAAATGTAGGAAACAGGCAGACTCCCAGCCACTATCTAGCTCTTCTGCTGATGCCTAAGGAGATTAGAATGGCAACTTCCCCAGGCTTTTGTTTTAGTCTTTTGCTTAATATTATAATCACTTTTATTGAGGCATGATTTCTATGCATGTAAATTCAATAATTTTAAATGTGAAGTTCAATGAATTTGACAAACATATGCCATTATTTAACCACTACCACACTCAAGATACAGAAGAGCTCCATTCTCAAAAATAGTTCTCTCTCATCCCCTTTGCTGTGAATCCTCCCCTACCCAACCCCCTCCACCTAGGCTTTATCTCATCATAACTTTGCCTTTTCCAGAATTCCATATAATTGGAATAATTAAGTATGCAGTCATTATAGTTTTTGTTCATTGAAAATAACAGTACTGAGATTCATTCACACAGGTATACGAGTACATCTTCTTAATGTGTAGTTGAGGGGTCCTCAACTTCCAGGCCACAGAGAAGTGCCAGTCTGTGGCCTGTTGTGGTGAGTGAGCAAGTGAAGCTTAATATGTATTTACAGCTGTTCCTCCTCACTAACATTACCACCTGAGCTCCACTTCCTGTCAGATCAACAGCAGCATTAGATCCTTATAGGAGCACAAAACTTACTGTGAACTGAACATACAAGGGATCTAAGTTGTGTGCTTTTTATGAGAATCTAATGTGGGATGATTTGAGGTGGAGCTGAGGCAGTGATACTAGCACTAAGAAATGGCTACAAATACAGATTAACATTAGCAGAGAGGTGTAACCGCACAAAGACTATAATAAATCAAGTGTGTGCAGACTCATATCAAAACCCTATCAGTAAGTAACAAGTGACAACTAAACTGCATCTCATGGAAGGCTCTCTAGTCTGCCAACAAGCTTTAAGTCAAAATGTGACACTTACTTGAGTCTGCAGGTGGCTTTCCTATTATTTAATTTACCTCTGCCAATCATGTCTCCGTCCCATACTGCACTTTTGTCTCCATCACAGTTTTGGTAAGCCCATAAGCTAACCCTAGCCAAAATGAGTAAAAAACAAAAATCACTGGAAAGCTTCCATGAAAAGGGTGGGAAGACTCAATGATGAGATACCAGAAGACTCTAAGAATACCAACAAGAAGAAAGTGACATTTAAAAGAAAATGCCAAGAGTACTACTTAATTATGGGTTCATTGTAAAATGTGATGTACATTCTCCAAACCTGCTTTGTACAGTATGTGGCAACCAGCTATTTAACAGAGCCGTGACCTTCAAAACTGCTCCATGACATGGAGACCAAGTACCTTGCATTAAAAGACAAGCCTTTGGGTTTTTTCTGAAAAAATATATGAACACAAAGAACACATGCAGGTATTAAAGTCTATCATTTCATTAAATGCGTCTATGTTGAGAGCATCCTTCTTAGTGGTTAACTGCAGTGCTAAAACTAAGAATCCCTTTATTATTGGTGAACAGTTGATCCTACCTGCTCCTAAGGACATTTGCCATGAAATTTTAGGAGAGGCTGTAGTTCAAAAGGTAGCATTTGTTTCTCTTTTGGTTAACACCATAACTAGATTGATAAATTAATTGATAAAACAGCAGAGGACATTGAGGCACAATTGTTAGAATGCTTTAATGAGTTACTAAGGTATGCAAACAAGGTTGACAACAATACTCATTTTTGTGTGATATATTTTTCATGAAAATGTGCATGAGGATATGTCATGTACAGTTTTGTTGTCAACCAACACCACAGATACAGAATTATTCAAGTCTTTGAATGATTACATATCAGAAACACTGAATTGGTTGTGGATGCACAGCTGCCATGACTGGATAGCTTTCTTGTTTCACTACTCAGGTCAAAGAGGGTAACTTCTGAATGTGAAACTATGTACTTTTTATTTACAGAGAAATGCTATCTAGCTAAGAAAATGTCACCTGAACTTAACATTTTCTAAGATATGATTAAAATTAACCACATGAAAGCACATGCCCTCAATTGATATCACAGCTCTGTGAGGAGGTGGACACAGAACACACAAGTCTTCTCTTATACAAAGAAGATGGTTTTCTAAAGTTAGATCATTTGCTGAGCTTTTGAGTCATTAAGAGCCACTCCAGAGATTTAAAAAAAAAAAAAAAAAAAAAACAGCTGCCACTGCCCCTATATTTCAGTGACCAGAATGGGTCACAAAGCTGGATTACCTATGTGACCTGTTCGAACTGCTCAAGGAACTCACTCTTTCACTTCAGTCAAGAACAATTGTGCTCTAGTCAATGGATAAAGTGGCTGCGCTCAAAGTCAAACTTCTGTTACATAATGAATGTGATATATTTTCCAATTTATGGGGTCTTTAATTTCTTTAAAGAGCATTTTGTAGTTTTCATCCCACAAATTTTATGTATATGTGGTTAGCCTCTTAAGTACTTCATATATGGGGGAATACAAAGGTGAGTATGTGAAGGTTTAATGTAAATATCTTTTAGTTATTTTTAATTTCAATTTTTTTTACTCTGTGGCAAATAGAATCTCTATAGTTTAATTTTAAATTATAAGTTATAATTTTAAAAGTATAGTTAATTTGTTGCATATAGATCAAATATTCTACGACCTTTTTGAAATTACTCATTTATTTTATTACTTTAATTTGTAGATGCATTAGGCTATCAAACAAAAATAATCACATACTTCATAATCAGAGTTTTAATCCTTAGTTTCCAGGCTATGTGACTCTTATGTTCTAAATTCTTTATCATGTTTTATTGCACTTGTGATATGGCATCAAGCAAAATCGCTCTTTCATTATTAAGTATATTAACTGTAGGTTTTAATAAATACTCTTAATTAGGTCAAGAAAGTTCATCTCTGAGTTTTTAAGAATATTTTTGTTTTGTTTATCATGAATGGACATTGCATCTTGTTAAATGTCTTTTCTGCACCTATTAAGATAATCAAATTATTCTCATTTTTACTTGGTTATTATGGTGAATTGCCTTGATTGATTTTTCAGTGTTAATTTAGTATCATATTCAAGGGGTAAAATACACTTGCTCAGGCTGAATTGTTCTTTTAAAATCGTGCTGTTTAGCTGGCTGCTATTTTGTTAAGAATTCCACATATATGTTCATGAAAATACCAGCTGCTTTACATATAATATATTATTCTGATTTTGGTTATCAGGGTAAAGTTGGTCTCACAAATCGAGTTGAAATATATTCCTTCTTATTTTTTCTTATTTCTCTTGAGCTTTCTTCTTTTATGTGCAGATACACAAAGAATGTTTAACATTTAAAAATTTGGCTATTTTTTCAGGAGCTACTGCAACCCTTGATCTCTTGTATAATTTTCTTATATTCAGAAGATATGCTCTTTTATCTTCTTAAATTTATTGAGACTTTTATAACCCAGAATATGGTTTGTCTTCATAATGTGAAAGAGAGTGTTCATCCTGGCTCACAAATGCCAATAATACACATCTCTTTCCAACAGCACATGGATAAACATCATGTTTGTCCCTTGAAATCAGCCAATGCAAAATATTTACAACACAGAAACTGGCAAATATTACACATCAGAGTTTTGGACAGCCAGTTGCCTGAAAAGCCAGCAGCTAAATGGTTCTCTGCACAGCATGATTTATCTTTTGAATGTTCCATGTCCCTTGATTAGTTTTGTAACTATCTAATCATACATTAAAATAAACAAATTCATGAGATAACTCTCTCATCCAATATTACAGCATTTATTATAGTCTTTTCTCTTAGATATTTGGAATCTTTTTTCTCAATTTGTGAAATTTAGCTGCATAATATTCAACCCTACCACAACTGTGAACTAGTTTGGAATTGTTGAATTGTACCCATGTGAGAAGCAGTTCTCACAGCACTATCTACAGTTCTTTTATACTTAACTTTATAGTAAGTATACTGTATGCAATTCAAAAGGTGAGTTCTTTTCCTTTCACACAGCATAGACATGCCTCACACTTGTAATCCAGTCAGATGCATTTGTCACTTCCTTTCCATCCGGGAACCCTCAAAACCAGGTTAATTTTTCTAATCTACATATACTAAAGTTCACTGTTTGGAGGGTATACGGTGCTATGGGTTTTGAAATGCACATGAGATATTTACTTTTATGTTCTTCATTCTTTATGGAGTATCCAATTTTTGATCTAGTGGCATTCCCCTTCATACTAATTTATGTCAGCACTTCTTAAAGTAAAGGTTGCCTAGCAGCAAATTCTTTTAGTGTTCTTTTATCAAAAAGTCTATTTTACCTTAATTTTTAAAGAATGTTTGCACTGAATATAAAATTCTGAATGTAGTTTATTCTCAGAGCACTGAATAGACATTGTTTTTCCTTTCAGCACTTTATAGATGTTCTATTTTCTTCTGTCTGCATGGTTTCTGCCAACAAGCCAGCCATTAATTGGATCGTACTTACCTTGAAAGTTATATGTCATTTTTCACTTGTTGCTGTCAAGATTTGCTTGTTACATTTGGTTTTCAACAGTTTGATAATGATGTGCTTCAGTCTGGTCTTCTCTGTGTTTTATTTATTTTTTCCTTACTGATGTCCCTTTAGCATCTTTCTGTTTTACATCAAATATAGAACATGTTTGGACATTGTATCTCCAAACATTTTTTTCTGCCCTCATTTTCTCTTTCTTCTCCATTTGACAATCCAATTACTTGTGTGTTGAACCATTTGAAAGAATCTAACAAGCCACTTAGGCTTATCTATTAAAAAGACACAAAAATCTTGTTCTCTCTGCATTTCTCTAAGATGATTTCCATTAATATTTTCAAGTTCACCTTCTCTTTCCTCTACCCATTTGGCTATTACACAACTACATGAATATTTCACTTACAAATTTAATCATTTATTGTAAGAATTTTTATTTGTTATGTTTCTATTTCTCTACTGAGACTTTCTAATTCTCTGCAGAGATGTCCTTTAATTAATTATATGACCATTTTGATAGTTAAAAACTTCGTGGTGAGGGATGAATTCCAGAGGGACCATATCTTTGTGATTCCTATCTCCAGGAGCCACATGAAGATAAGAAAAAAACCCTATAGGTAGTATTATACCAGCATCTAAATCTAAACAACTGGGAAGGAGAATTCTAACTCCAGCTCCCAAAGAACTGACACTTGCTCATAGGACACTTACCACTGTATCAGCAATATGCATGATAATTGGATTTCATCCAAAAGTACTGTCAAACCCATACCCTATCTCAGGGAAACCCAAGTGCAACAAGAGACAAATGAACAAGAATACCAGGGAAAATTTTAGCCTCTCACATTGAGAGCTATAGCAAACATGAAACTCAGCTTAACTCCTAGCCAGATGAACAGAATACCTCATACTAAAGGCTCATCTACCTCTGTTTCCTTTACTCAGTCCCTCACATCTGATTTTCAACCAAAAAATTCACAAGGCACACTAAACATCAAAAAGCACAGACTGAAGGGGCAAGAAGGGCATCAAAACAAGACTCAGGTATGGGTTTTGGAATGACCAGGCAAGGAATTAAAAATAACTTTGATTATACTAAGGGCTATCATGGGAAATGTAGGCAGCATGTATGGTAAGCAGATGGATAATGTGAGAAAAGTGAAGGAAACACTAAGAAAAAATCAAAAGGAGGTAACAGAAATCAAAAGCAATGGAATGACAGTGAAGAATCCTCTGACCAGCTCATGGACTACACACAGCTAAGGAAAGTATGGGTGAGATTTAAGATGTGTGTCAGTAGAAACTTTCAAAGCTGAAACACAAAGAGAATGAAAAGGATGGAATAGAATGTCCAACAACTCTGGGATGACAACAAAATATAGAACATTGGTGTATTGAGAGTATAAACCCACAGATCCAGAGACAACAACCAGGATGAAAAAGAAAAACCTATACAGGCCACCATACCATGGCCCCCAGCATAGAGGCACAGAGCCCCACACCCAGCACTGAGGAGGAGCCTTCCAGGCTGCCAAACCACCACCCCCGGGGCCAAGGAAGTGAAGGGCCCAGGGGCCAGCAGTACACCCCCTCCCACTGTTAAAATGAGCAGACACATAAACAAATCTCAAAACCAGACTTCCAGATCACCTAAAGCAACCCCAAATGAAAATGAGACAGAACAATCTGATACTCAACCACCTGGACTCCTTGAATTGGCAACAAAAGAGGATCTGGAAAAAATGAAATCAGAAACAATTTCTCAGATAACAGCAGAGATTGTGCCCATAGTTCAAGACATGATTAATAAATCTAGAGAGGACACAGATAAGAAAATAGAGGAGCTGAGAAACATGATGAAATCCCAAGATAGAAAACAAATGGAATCCACAAAACAGATGCAAACAGATTTCCAGGAGATTAAAAACTCCATTGAAAGTTTATGCAGAGGAATGAGCCAATGTGAGGACAGAACTTCAGATAGAAAAGATAAGATTGCAATTAGTGACCAGAAAAATAATTTCTTTAAAATACTAGGCCTTCAATGCAGATTGACATACCCTGTAAAACTATGTTTCAAAATTGATGGAGAAATAAGATACTTTCATGTTAAAGAGCACCTTAGAAACTTCATGAATACCAAACCAGCACTCCAAAAAATTTTAGACAATATCCTAGGAAAAGACAACGAGGATCACAACCCCAGGAAGCCCTGCAGAATGAATCCATCAGGCGCAACAAGAAACTAAATGCAAAGGGGGAGAATCCAACAAAAATACAAAGTCATGACAAGGATAAGTCAGTACATATCAGTTATAACCATGAATATTAATGGTCTCAAGTCACCAATCAAAAGAAACAGACTGGGAAAATGGGTCAAGAAGTAAGATCCAACAATATGCTGCATAACAAGAAACATACTTAATTCAAAAAGAAACTCATAGACTGAAAGTTTCAGGGTAGAAAACAATACTCAATGTGACAGGAACCCCCCCAAAAAAGCAGGAGTAGCTATCCTCTTTGCAGATCAAGTGGATTTCCAACCAACACTGATTAAGAGAGACAAAGAAGGACTCTACATCCTTTTTTATGTAACAATCCAAAAGGAAGAGATGACAGTCATAAACATATATGCACCAAACACTAGTGGGCCCAACTATACAAAACAAATACTAACATGAAATATCATATAAGCACTAATACAACAGTAGTTGGAGACCTCAATAATCCACTGTCACAAATAGATAGATCAACTAGACAAAAACAAGCAATGAAATACTAGAACTCAAATTCTTGAACAAATGAACTTAACAGATGTTTACAGAGTGTTCCACCCACAACATCAGAATAAGCATTCTTTTCAGCTGTACACAGGTCGTTCTCCAAAATAGACTACATACTTGCTCAGAGGACATGTATAAGTAAGTGCAAAGGAATTGAAGTTATACCCTGCATATTATCAGACTATAGGGTGATGAAATTGGAGATCAATAGCAAAATAAACTGTAAGAATTTCATAAACACATGGAAATTGAACAACACACTTCTTAATAACCAATGGGTCACACAGGAAATTAAAGAAGAAATCAGACAGTTCCTGTAATTAAATGACAATTCCAATACAACATATCAGAATCTATGGGATACAATGAAAGCAGTCTTAGGAGGGAAATTCATAGCACTGAATACTCACATGAGGAAAACAGAATGAACTCAATTACAGAACCTGATCCTGAAAGTCAAGATTCTAGAAAAAGAAGAGAAGGACAAACCCAAAGCTCATACAAGGGAAGAAATTATAATATCAGAGCAGAAATCAATTCAATGGAGACAAAAAGAATGATACAAGAAATCCAGGAAGCCAAGAGTTGGTTCTTTGAAAGAATAAACAAAATTGACAAACCCTTAGCCAAGCTCATCAGGAAAAGGAAAGAAAGGGCCCAAATACAGGCAATTAGAAATGAAATGGAGGAAATTACAATGGACCAGCAGAAATCCAGAGAATCATCAATACCTACTTCACAAACATATACTCCAATAAGATGGAAAACTTTGAAGAAATGGACAGATTGCTAGATAAGAATGAATTACCAAAGTTGAATGAAGACCTAAAAATTCTAAACAACCAATAACAATCAATGAAATTGAAAATGTAAT
This sequence comes from Heterocephalus glaber, assembly GCF_000247695.1. Next base: position 16,326,391 of record NW_004624737.1, read on the forward strand.
TAAAAATGTACCAACTAAGAGAAGCCTGGGTCCTCATGGCTTCACTGCTGAATTCTACAAGACATTTACAGAGGAAATATTGCCAGCACTATTTAAACTCTTCAATGAAATTGAAAGGGAAGTAATACTCCTGAATTCATTCCTGGAAACAAGCATCACCTTGATCCCCAAAGCAGAGAAAGACCCAACCAAAAAAGAGAACTATGGGCCAATCTCACTATTGAACATAGAAGCAAACATGCTTAATAAGATATTGGCAATTAAAATGCAGAAGATCATATACTCTGACCAAGAGGGATTCATCCCAGGAATGCAGGGATGGTTCAACATATGAAAATCAATGAATGTAATACACTATATCAATAGAGCCAAGGACAAAAACCATATGATCATCTCAATAGATGCAGAAGCATTCGGTAAAATTCAACATACACTGATGATTTTAAAAAACCCTACAAAAAATTGGAATAGACTGTTTCTAACCCCAGGCTTATAAAAGCCATCTATGAAAAATCAACAGCCAATATCATACTCAGTGGTCAAAAACTGAAATCCTTCACACTAAAATCAGGAACAAGACAATGATGTCCACTATCACCACTCCTGTTCAATATAGTTTTGGAAACATTAGTCATGGCAATTAGACAAGAGAAAGACATAAAAAGAATAAAGATAGGAAATGACGAAGTCAAATTGTCATTATTTGCAGATGACATGATACTGTATATGGAAGACCCCAAGAATTCTACCAAAAGTCTTCTAGACTTAATCACCAAATTCAGTAAAGCAGCTGGATACAAGGTCAACACACAAAAATCAATATCTTTCCTCTACACAAACAACAGACTCACTGAGAGAGAAATAGGGCAAATAATTCCTATCACAATAGCATTCAAAAAACTTAAATACCTAGGAATCAACCTAACTAAAGAAATCAAAGACCTCTTCTCTGAAAACTATATCACTCTGAAAAGAGAGATTGAAGATGATATCAGAAAATGCAAAGAAATCCCCTGCTCCTGGGAAGGGAATAATCAACATAATGAAAATGGCCATACTTCCCAAACAGCTATATAGATTGAAAGCAATCCTAATAGAAATTCCAGCAGCATATTTCACGGACCTTGAGAAAATAATCCAAATTCATTTGGAACAAGAAGAGACCTAGAATAGCAAAAGCAATTCTAGGAAATAAAGACAAGGTAGGGGGTATCACAATCCCCAACTTGAAACTATACTACAAAGCTACTGTGATAAAAACAGCATGGTACTGGAAAAGAAACAGACCTGAGGTCCAGTGGAACAGATTAGAAGATGCAGAAACAACTCCAGACATACTCAGCCACCTCATCTTTGACAAAGGAGCCAAATAGAGAAGAGATAGCCTCTTTAATAAATGGTGCTGGAAAAACTGGGTTTCAACTTGCCAGAGATTAAAACTAGACCTATATCTCTCACATGCACTAAACTAAAATCAAAATGGATTAAAGATCTAAATTTTAAAACAGAAACACTGAACCAGCCGGAAGAGAGGTTAGGTAGAACTCTTGAAGACATTGAGGTAGGAAAAGATTTTATGAACAAAACCTCAGTTGCCCGTGAACTAGCATAAACAATCAACAAGTGGAATCTTTTCTTAGTAAAAAGCTTCTGCACGCAAGAGAAACCACCAACAGTGTGAAGAAACAACCCACAATGTGGGACAAAAAATTTTTATCTTCTGTTCCTCAGACAAAGGTCTACTATCTAGAATCTATAAAGAACTTCAAAAAATCAGACCTCCCAAATTTAAAGTCCCAATCCAAAAATGGGCATCTGAAATTAACAGACATTTCTCACACAAAGAAGTAGAAATAACAAATAAATAAATGAAAAAATGTTCGACATCACTGGTCATTTGAGAGATGCAAATGGAAACAATGCTGAGATTCCACCTCACTCCAGAAAGAATGGCTGCTATCATGAAATCAACCAATAACAAATGCTGGTGGGGCTGTGGGGAAAGAGGAACACTGCTTCACTGCTGGCGGGAGTGTAGACTGGTGCAACCACTGTGGAAATCAGTATGGAGATACCTCAAAGAACTAGGACTGGAAGTCCCATTTGACCCCGCTATTCCCCTGCTGGGGATCTTCCCCAAAGAATTAAAAGAATCATACCACAGTGATAATGTCCACCCATGTTCAGAGCAGCACAATTTGTCATATCTAAAACTTGGAAGCAGCTCAATTGCCCATCAACTGGAAACTGGATAAAGAAAATGTGTTTTTTTAATAAAATGGAGTACTACTCAGCCATAAGTAATGAAATATTAGAGACATTTATAGCTAAATGGATTCACATTGAGGCAATACTCTTAAGTGAAATAAATAGGACACACGTGTAAATACCGAATAGTTTCTCTAGTGTGAGAAACTGGAAGTGTAAATAATGACTAAAAGGTATAATAGATAATGTTAAATAGGAAGAAAAGGGGCAAAGGGGAAGGGGAAGTGTGAGGGGTAGGGGAAAGGAAAGAAGGAAATGGAATTAATATGAGAAAATGAAAAAATGGAAAGAAAGTCTTTGTAAATATGGAGGGATAGAGGGGTTGAAGGGAGGGCAGGGGAATGGGGAAAAAAATAATAACCAAGAGAGATTATGTAAAGGTGCAAATTTCCAATGATGAATGTCATTATATTGTTTACTTAAAATGTACCAATAAAATTAATTTTTAAAACCTACCAAAAAACCCATACCTAGGTACAGTATATCATATTAAAACTGCAGAGGCCGAAGACAAAGAGAAAATCTTGAAATAAGTTGGAGTGAGGGGCTTCCCTGTAACAGATCACAGATAAGAATTATACCAGGCTTCGCATCAGAAATGTGAGAGCAAAGATATTTTGGATACAATGTTTAGAGTGTTGAAGGAACAAAACTATCAACATAGAATTCTGGAACTAATGAAATCACTTGAGATAAGTGAAGGGAAAATAAGACTTTCTTTGAGAAATAGTCAGGACATTTGTGGCCAGGAGATGAATTTTGTGGGAAATATTGAAGAAGTTCTTCAGACAGAAGGAAAATGCTACAGATCAGAAACACAGATCTATATTCAGAAATGCACAGCATCAAAGAAGGAATAAATGAGAGTAAAATACATACATGTTTTTATTTTACCTGACTTAGGACAGCTGTAATAAACTCTAAAATATAGTCTTAATGTTTTCTTCAAGCTGGGTTCTGTTTATATAACTTACATTTTCTCTTTTGGGAAAATATTTCATTTTTGTAGTTTTTCATATAGCATATAATTTGGAACTGTATTTAGAAAATTATGAGTGCTTTGAAATTTATGAGTGTTAAAACGTTGAGATTCTGCAAATGGGAAGGGGACCAAGAGATGCAGGGAGGTGGAAGAGGGCAGGGGAAGAGTAAGTAAAAAAAGAATTAAGGTGCGTCATGTACATGTATCAAATATCCACAATGAAAGTAGTCATTATGTATTACAAACATGTACTAATATTCATGTACTAAATTTTAAAATGTTTGAAATTCTGTAATCTGTTATTTTTTCTGAAAATTAAAAAAAAAAAAACCCTTAGCAGGTAATTTCCTCGGTTGGGTTTGAACTGCAAACTCTATCTTGGGAGGTGGCTCTGTTCACATACTTTGAACTGAGCTACACTGAGTCTGCTGCACATGTATTTGGGGTTAATCTGAGATGGGGGAGACAGAGTTGGGGATCCCCTCTCTGCCTCTTCTCTTCAACAGTTTCCATGCTCTCTGTAGGATGTAGTTTCTGAACTTGACTTTTCTGGTTCTCTAGGCCAGAAGATTTGCAGGTTACCCACGTGAACTGTGCTGCCCCATGCATGCTATATCGCTGCAGTGGGTTCAGGCTGAGCCTGGGGATGGGACAACCACATATCTCCTCCTTCCAACCCCCACAGCTGATCTCCTGTCCTCCTTCCAGCACTTTCAGGTATACGTTTCCTTTGTGTCCTGGATCTGTAGTGGCTTCCTGGCTTAGTCCCTCATACTCAAAAGCTCTCCTGCATTTTTGAATGATGTGTTCATCAGGCATAAAATCCCAGTCAAGGATACTTTCCTTCCAGTGTTTTAAAGGTGCCTTCCACTTCTTCTGGCTGGCATGACTTCTTAGACAGCATGTGCTGTCAGCCTTATCTTTGTTCCTCTTATGCAGTTATGTGATATGCATCCATGCTCCTCTTCAGCAAAATCCTTTAAAGATTTCTTCTGTGTAGTGATTTGATTAACATGTATGTGGCCTGGTATAGTTTGCCTTCTTTTCTGTTAAAGATATGTTGATCTTGAATCTGTTAGGTAATAGTTTGTATCAAATTCCAAAATTTTTCAACCATCATTTCTTCATATAACTTTTCTGCACCCCTTTCTCTCTTGTCTTCATCATAAGAAAATTGTACTTATTTTATATCATTTTATGTTCTTTCTTTCTTTCTCAAATCCTGATGCTCTATTTATTTTGTCCTCTTGTGATTCATTTTTTTAATTACTCTTGTTATACAGTTGCCTGTTATTACCTGCAGGGAATTGGTTCCAGGACTCCCTGTGAGTACCAAAATTTGTGGATGCTCAAGTGCCCTATATAAAATGGCATAACACTTTCATCCAGCCAACCACATCCTTTAAACCACATACTTTAAACCATCTGTTTAATTACTTATAATATCTAAAAAAAATTTAAATGCCATTAAATACTTGTTATGCTGTATTGTTCAGGGAAGAATAACAAAAAAGGGTGTACATGTTCAGTACAGGTGTATTTTTTAAATGTTTTTGATCCATAATTGGTTTAACCCATAGTTAAATATTCCATAGATACAGGTAACTAATTTTCATGTTCACATGCGTGTACTGTTTTAATATCTTTGTCTAAAAATTCCATAATCTCTATCATATCTGGGAATTATTACTTGAGTGTCATCCAGGTGATGGGTTATTTTCTTGCCTATTTGCATCACTGTTATGTCTACTGGATGCCAGCTTTTATGAGTTTTAGTGATTTTTGGTGCTTTATTCCTTTTACATGTGGTCAGGCTTATTTGTCTGAGGTATGCTTGCAGGAGATTTTCCAGTCTAGAGCTGACTTTCTTCTAAGGATTCCTTATTCTAACTTCTAAAGCAGCAACCTTCTGAGGACTCTTCTCAATATCCCACATATTACTAATCTCTCCATTCTTGTTGTTGCTATACCTGTGTGAGCTCCAGGAATTTTTGCCCTTCTATTTTCCAGTGGTTTTCTTTCCAATCCTGTGGAAACTCACCCCACATAGTCACAGGTTAATATTCAGACAGAGATCTGAGTAGAACCCTACAGACTTCTGGAATGAACACTATGATAGTCTGCATTAAAAATTCTAGTTACCTTGTCCTCTCAAAAGCCTCTCAAAGCCACTGTGGCTATCTTATTAACTCAGCAAAGTTGTTATATTTGACTTGGTATTCACCTTTCTGTGCTGCAACATGGTAACTTCTTGCAAGCAGTGAGGTGTGTGATTCTATGGCTGGAAGGGTTTGTTTCCATCCTTTCAGATATTGTTTTGTCCCTGTGCTTTGTCTATTGCTTAATGTTAGAAACAGTTGTTTCACACATCTCATTTCATTTTTTAGTCATCTGAGGCAAGAGGCTCCTAACTGGAAGCAGTGATCCTCAGAAAGTGGCTTCCGCAGTGAAATAGTGCAGCAATCCTGAAAAAGGCTTTCTGTGTTGGTAGACTCAACAAGACAGCAAATGCCACCATGATGCTGGGTGCCAGGTTTCTCATTGGCAAAGGAAGATACAAGTAAGACATGCAGACAGACTGGGGAAAATCCCATTGTACAGGAATAGAATTAAAGTTATGAGCATGAACTTATGGTTTTAGAGATATGGAGAGAAAATATAAGTAGAAAGACTGATAGATAGACAGATGGCTGTGTAAACTTCCTTGTTTTGTTTTCTGAGAAACCTGGAATCAATGACCCTCCATTAGTAATGAGGCCATGCAGTGCTTAGATCTTGGCCTCTTAATACAGTCTCCAATTAAAAGAGTATGCGACTTAGGTAAGTGGTTGGGTCTGGAAAATATAAATTGAGCCCGAAACATATTTTTGAGGCAAAAAATAAAAAATAAAGTCATGGTCAAAAAGCTTTGGGGCAAGTCAAAGCACAGTGGAACCAGGTTAAAGAGCTCCTACTGAACAAATGTGACAATTTCAACATCACAATCAATAGTGATCTGAAAGGAATTTAACCCATTTACTTTTAAAACAGATTTTAAAGTGTTAATGTAATATCAGCAATTTACTCTAGTATAAATTTTAGATTCCTAATAAAATAGGGAGAGAATAACAAATTAAACATGGAAAAATATTTAAAAATGAGTTAATCTGGATAAAGAGTAAACAGGAATACATTGTAGTGTTCCTGAAAAACTTTTACAAATTTTAAATTACAAAGATTTAAAAACATGCAGATCATAAAATGAAGTCCTAGTGACTTAACTTCTTAAAGGGAAAAAGTCATACCCAGACCTTCCTGGCACCCTGATGCAGAGTTGCAGCCAGTTTAAAACTCCCCTATCTTTCATTCACCATGGGGCACCCTCACTCAGTTCTCTACCACAGTGGGCTGTCCCTGATCATTGATCCTGGCAGTGCCAAACATGTGGGGGACCTAGGCATCTGTAATATGATCTCTTGGAAGAGGAATTTGACAAGGGGTTCACCCAAAGACCCCTGAACAGCACTGCAGTGTGAAAATCAAGTAAGATTAGAAATTCACCATGATTTCTAAAATATTTTCCCATGCTCTCAAAGGGATATTAAAAGTTTTAAATGTTCTCACTAGCACTTTCTAAGATGTTCCTACTGAATTTCTAGTTCTACCTCTTGAAATTCTGCTCTATCTTCACAGGCTTATAAGAGCACTTAGGAGGTGTTCTAAACAAACCTATGTATTATTCACAACACTCCTATTTCACTTTCCCTCATCCCAAATCTTATTTAAATAAGAGATTCTCTTTATCAAATGTCAAAGGACTTGTAAATATAGCTCTTTGATATTTCCAAACTCCAACTGAATGTGATGTCTATGAAGGAAGCCACAGCCCACAGAAATGATGATATCTGCATTGATTCTGGGTCTTCTGTGAAAACCTCCATTTCATCTGTGAAGAGTCAAAAAGCAATGAAGCATTCACACTCTCATGTAGAGAACAGGGCACTCTGGGCCCTACCTATCTGTCCAAGGAAAGGCAACCTGTCAGTTTTGGAGCAGAGGAGAGGCACAGAAACATAGAAAACCTGAAAGATTTAAATGCCACCCCAGAGCTAGGAGAAGCAGATCCTTTCATGGCTATCTGGAGAAAACTTGATCCTTTTGGAGAAATAACATAGATTGGGAACAAAAGAGGGGCAAGATCAAATGGGATCCAGCACTGTAGATGATATTCCATGGATGTTCAGAACCCATTCTCCATAATGAGAATGCCAGGGGTAACACTTAGATCAGGAGAGGTCTTACGAGAGTGGCTTTGGAGGACTGACAACTTTTCTTTCTGTGGGACTGATCCTTTGCACTCTTGAGCATTTAACATCCCTAACCTCTGGCCTCTAAAGACCAGTGGAGTCACTAGTCATATGACAATCCAAAACACCCCACCCCTTGCCCACAGCGTTGGAAAATGTTGAGAAACCTGAAAACCATGGCTTGTGGGTAGTTTGAAATGGTGGTGACATTACCAATCCACCATCTGAAGCACCTGAAGCACACTTTTCTCTTCCTTGCATGTGCACCGCACAGTGGCCATTCTAGGTAGGAGCTGTTTCTGTTGTTGGATCAAGGTCTAATTGGGGAAGATGTCAGGTTTGCTAAGGACTCTGTGCTTCATGTTCTATCAGAGTATTTCATAGATCTTCACAAAGATGCCCAGACAAAGTAGACTAAGGAAATAGGGAGTCAGTGAGGTTTAGAGGGGCCCTACACCATGACATCAAGTTCATTCTGGTCCAGAAACAATCAAACTTGTGATGACCATTAGCTCTAAGAACTATGGAGTGACCACTAGGTACAAGAAAGGCAGTCCTGCCCAGGGACACTTGGAGTTGCAGGGAAACTGACCAAAGAAAGAGGAAAGATCAATTAAGAACTAAAAAGAGACACAGCAAAAGGAATATATGAAATATATGAAAATCAGGATGTTTAGGGAAGAGATAAGAAGCTGCAGTCTCACAAAAGCGTTTCCCAGAAAAATCCCCAATCCCCAAATTACCAAATATACTAGAAATTCAGGTCAATGATATTTGAAATCAATTGAGTGATAAGGGCTATTCTGAGTGTCCTCACACAAACAAGTTTAGACAATGTATGTCTGGCTGTGGAAACATTTGTGGGAGGCTTGAAGTAGAGGCTGCTAGAAGCAGCAGCCACTGAGAGTTCTTAGGAGGAGGTCAAGACTTGCTGAGAGCTCAGGTCAGCCTGAGCATTGAGCAGCATGTGCTGAATCTTGATCCAGATCAAGAACAGAGGTGTTATCATGGCAGTGCAGGTCAGACCAGCTTCCATTCTGACCTCTGCAGAAAGGGCAGATAGCTCAGCATGAGAAACTGATGTCCAGGGAAACATAATATGAAATCTTTCCAGACTGTGCTGCAGTGATGCCTAATCAATCCAGCAGGTTATGAAATTCCTCTGGAGAGTCCGATCAGTGTAGCTGCAATTTGGAATCTTCCTGAGAGGGCTGATATGCAGCATAGCCCATTTGATACAGTGGGCCAAAGTGACTTGTTAATTCAACAGGTTGCTAAACTTGAAGTCACACACACTTGCTTTAGGAAAAAGGGAGCTCACAGACACCCCTCCAAAACTCTGGACTGGAATTGGTAGCCTCTGCAAGGAAACCAGTAAGGGCAATGTGTCAGGGATGGTTAGATTGTCTCACATACTCAAGAAAACACTGTGGTCAAGAGGTGCACATTCTGAGCAAGTCCGTGCAGGGATTGGATCTCGCTGTTCCCATAAGAATTAGAATACTCCATGGCAAACATCACATTGGCATCACTAAAGGGCTCTACTTGTCTGTCTGTTCTGTCCCAAATCAAAAGTGCTTGTGAGTGTGCAGGTGTGTATACACACATGACTGTGTGTCTATAAATGTAGATACACATGTGTGTATAATATACACATACAACATATGCCTATAAATACGCTTATATAAATAATATGCATAAAATTATATGTTGTGTGTTTATGTGTGTTTGGATACTATATTCCTAACATAGGTATATCGTCTGATCCCCTTATGCACATTTTAAACTCATGATGACTCTTTTTCCCATGTCCACCATCTGAGAGGGACAGAAGCTCTTTGCAAATCGAGCAGAACTGCCAAATGGCTCTTCTGCAGCGTCCAGTGTGCAGAAAGGGGATCAGAGACATACTTTCTAGCTAGTGATCTTATAGAGAATAGTTGATGACTTTTTTTCCTTTACCATATTTATGGTGTTTTAATGAGTAAACCAACAGCAGAGAACATCATTATCTTTCCTTTCATAGTCAACAGAAGGATGGGCCATAGCATAAGTTCATACAAACAAACTAATTGAAGTAATTTGCACTATTGCTCAAATGTTTGCTTCTTAAATTCTTCTGTTTCATCCGCATTGATGCAGGGAAAAATTCACATTTGGCATCATTTACCCCTAGGTAATAAATGAACTTCTCCTGCCTTTGGCCCCCATCAGTAGCAAGAACACAAATACTAAAGAAGGAGTTTGTGGAGTGAAAGTCACAGCAATGATTTAGCAACTAGCTGCTCAGCCCAGACCTCTGCCTCCTGCTACAGTAACTCTGTTTCATAAATATTTAATATTTCTTATACCAAAAATTGACCCTTATTCAAAGTAATCATATAAGTGATCAGTATTTGCATTGCTCGAGGACACAGGAAATTTGCATCTGGTTTATCAGAGCCAAAATTAAACATTTATATATTTTATTCACATTGTTTGTCATTAGGCCCAACTTAGTTACACCTTTCTGTATTTGGTTCTACACTAGAAAATATTTCCCTTTTGAAATAAAATTACCCATGAAAATTACACTTGTTCTATGAATGGTAATGTGCTACTTTAAGATCTCTAAAGGGGCTTTTCAAGGGTGTACGAGTTTTTGGGGGAGAATATACTTGACCCTGACCCCACCGAGAGTTCTACATCCAAGAGATTTACATATCTCATCACACCTCAACAGACTGTTTGCTTGCTTTGTTTTTACCATGACTTAATTCTTTTTTGGTTTTTTGGTACCGGGGATCGAACTCGGGTCCTCGTGCTTGCGAAGCAGGCAACAGAACCACTGAGCTAAATCTCCGGCCCACCATGACTTAATTCTTAGGTCAATTAATATCTTTATATCTAGACTATTTTTCTTTTCTTTTCTTTTTACCAATATCCAAAGGAGGAGGAAATGTAGGCAAAGAGATAGGAAGGGATGGAAAATTGTGAAGAAGCTGTCAGGTTGTCTGAGACCTGAGAGAAGCCAGAGGCCCCCTGGGACCAAGTGGTCAGTTTGAGTTGCATTTCAAGAGCTGGAAGTTGAGATACTGGGGTCATGTTCAGCCTCAGATGTTAACAAACTCTTTAACAAGGCGACAAGACCACCCATGGACTTAGAATGGTCTGCCATTAGACCTTCTTGTCACATTCAAAGTTTCACAGGTCACAGGACAGTGGGCTTGATTTGTCTCATTGGATGCAGCCCAAACTCCTCTAACTCCTTTGAGTCCTGTGTGATGGGTCTTTGCAGGAATTCCGTGTAAAATTTTCTGATGGGTCATTCACTTGCCTGGGTTTTATTTTTAACTATTTCATTATTTTGTAAAATTTACTTAAATATACCAAATAGGTCCACCTGATGAGTTATTATAAAATGAGCCCTGTATAGGCACCAAGTCATGCAATGGACCATTGCCAGCTTTCCAGACACTTCTTAGGAGCCCTTTACATCGCAACTCCATTCTCTTCTCTCTTTCATAGATGTTTGTCTTGAAATCTTCAATTTCTTGTTTTAACATATGCACACATGGGGCCGGGGATTTAGCTCAGTGGTTCCACCACCTGCCTCACAAGTGCAAGGACCCGAGCTCGATGCCCGGTACCAAAAAAAAAAAAAAACATATGCACACACACATTCATTTTTGAATGCTCTAATTTAGTTTTACCTTTTGTTGTAGTCAGGGTTTGCAAGGGAATAGATTTAATACAGGACATATAATTTATAGGATTATTTTATAATATTCATCCAAAAAGTCAGATGCAGAGGAGTGCAAGAGATCTGTCCACGTGCTAAAGGCCCAAAGAAACCAGCCAAGCGCCTGGATCCAAGGCAATGTCCTGCATAAGTCCAGCCGAAGGCCTAGAGCCCAGTGCAGTGTTCTCCATGAGTCTAGCCAGAGGCCTAGAGCCCACAGCAATGCAAGTCCATATCAAGGATCTGCATTGGGAAGGCCCAAAAGCCAGTGGTGGAAGCTAGAAAGTCTGCACCAGTGGGGTGAAGGAGCTGTGCCACCAGGCTGAAGGATCTGCACTGGAGCTGGGAACCAATACTCAAGGCAAAGGCCAGAGCTCCCCAAAGGAGAATTGCAGCCATTCCCAGCAACAGTGAGGACCTGAGCTCCTCCAATGATGAGCCAAGTTCACATCAGGAAAACCAGCCTTGGCAAGCTTCTCCAGGAAAATCAACAGCATACAATCTTCCCCTCCAATTCTCCTTTTATGCCATTGGCAATAATCCTCACCTGGGGCTTCCACTGACTCAGTTCAGCTGGGCATGCCAAGTTGACCATTAGTTAATACACCACACCTTTACTCTTTATTTATGCAAATTCAACCATCCACAAAATCTTTTGGTCCTAGTTTCTCATACAACATAACATTTGTGAGAGTTATACACATTGTGTACTCTGTGTTCTTTAGTCTGCCTATTAATTCTACATTTAAATTGTTTCTAATTCTTAGCTATTGTAAATGATGAAGTGCTGGGCATTTTAAATGCATTTTCATGAGCATGTGTGCATGAATTGCCATTGGGTGTATACCTAAATGTGGAACTACTGGGTTTTGGCACATGTATATGTTCAACTCACATAAATATGCTGACTAGTTTTCCATTGTGCTCATCCAGTTCACATTCTTATACAAGCGTATATTTAAGTTCCCACAGCTTCACATCCATGCCAACACCAACTATGCTTCATCTTTCAAATTTTAGTCAATGAGTATTAGTATCCCATTATGATTTTTATTTGTATTTCTCTGATTTCTAATTAAGTTAAGCAAGTTTATATGTTTATCAGCCATTTTATCCTGTTTTTATTTTTCCATATGGCCTAATAGCCAGTTTTTAAAAAAGACTTCCTGCCTTCCTTTGTAGAGAGAGCCAACATTTGCACTGCAACTCTGCTGTAAATCAAGTGATGACATAGAGTAAATATTTTGGGCTTCTCTTTTGGGAAACATTTGTTTCTATGTCCATCCTTGTGCCAATGCCTCCTTGTCTCAATTACTGTAGGATCGGTGTCTGGAAAAGTGAACACATTTGATTTATTCTTTGTCTTGTGGAATGCCTTGCCTAGCCTCAGCTTTCTTGAGATACAGAAGAGAGTAGAGCAGCAAGAGCTAAGGAAATAATCTGAGTGGCAGGTAGTGAGCACAGCCCCCTCCCAGAGTCTGACTAATGAGCTACTGTCTTACCCTGCCCATTACCAACACAGCCCACCATACATGGTGGACCCCTGGAGAAACCACACTCACCAAGTTTATCAAATGCTCACCCTCTCTGTTCTTTGCTCTTTCAGATATCTCTCACAGTGGGATCACTTTTCTCCCATAAATAATTCTTTCCATGCACATATGCTGGTGAAACATCCTCTTGTTGTGCTTGTCCAAAACCTACTATGTCTTCATCCTGAAGAACAGTTCTGTGGGTAGCTGTTTAACTCTTTTGTTTTTGCCATTTCTGTTCATTCACTCATTTGTTGGTTGGTTGGGAGACAGGCTGTTTTCCATACTCAGTGATGTTTCATACTGCTGCCTTCAAGAGATTCCCTGTCTCTCAATTCAGGTTTCCAGATGATGCTCCCAGGAGTATCTTTCTTGTATAAATGGGACTTGAGCTATGAAGACTGATGACATTACGAAGTTTGGAAAATTCCCACTTGTCATTTCAGATTTTATTGCACCTCTTTGATGAAGGCAGTTGAAAAAGCCAAGAGTGTACAATCTCCTGGGTCTTCCATTTAATGTACATCACATCAGCATGTTCTGTGAGATTTCTCTGACCTTCTTTTCTGGGATTTATTCTGGAGAAATTTTTGTAATGTCTTCCAATTTACTAATTATCTCCTTCACTGTATCTAGTCAGCTGCTAAGCCAATCTAATATATTTTTAATTTCAGTTATTGCATTTTTCATTTCAGAGTTTTTCACTGGTTCTTTTTAAAATCCAATGTTACTTTTTATAGTTTTCTTCTGTATTTTTAAATTTTTTTCTTTATTGACTTGAAAAAGCAAGCATAATTTTAAAATTGGTGTCTTATAATTCTAGTTGATCTTCAATTTTCCTAAGGATTTTCTATGGAGACTGTCATCTGCATGATTACTACTTTCATATACTTACTACTTTATACTTATTTTTTGTGCCTTATTGCTCTCCCCAGGACCAATCAGCCAGTGTTGAATAGGTGTGCTGAGAGCAGACATGCCTTCTTTGTGGCTTATCTTCAGAGGCAATATTTACTTTTTCATTATTAGGTTATCACATCTCTTATTCATATTATTGCTAGCTCAACATCATCAACTTTGGGTCTCTTATGACCCTTGACCTACATATGTTGAGATGATCTCCACTTAGTACCGGTTTTTTGTTGTAGATCATTAAGGCCCTGCATTCTAAACTGCTGAACCACTTTTCTCTGGCTTCAGCCTGCTGAACCTGACAGTGTAATCCTTGAGTCCCTGTTCTTAGCCTAACATTCCCTTCAAATTAATCAATCTAGCCCTGTCTTGGGAAATTCACCTATGTAATATCCTGAGCCCCAGTATAAGCTGCAGCCCTCAGGTGCTTTCTTCTCTCTCTTACTCCTTAACTGCTGGTTGAGCACATGTGTTCTTATGGCCCTTTCACATTGATCATGCAAGGTATGCTTGCTTCCTTCTTCCCTCTAGGATCTGTGGTAATAAAGTAAGTGTTTTCATCATCCTTGTCTGTGTTCCTCACTGTACCAAAGTTGACTGCACTAAAACCAACATCACCTCACTTAATAAATCACAGGGTAATTGTAATGTTAGCTGTGCTTGTTTTGATAGATGCTGCTTATCAAACTGAGGAAGCTTGCTTCTATTCTGAATTTGTGGAGAATAGGTGTCATTAATGAGTGTTGAATTTTGTCAAATACTTTCTTTGAATCTAGTCAGATATTGAATTACATATTGCCATTTTTATTTTAATGCAAACACAAACGATAATAAATTTTGCATTTCTCCAGTACATCTCTCTTCACCATCATGTGTGTATGTAGATATACGCATGGTATATATGTGTATCAGTACAATATGTGTATATGCATGATGTGTACTTATGTCCATATATACTTATGGTATATACTTTTGCTTGATAACATATTAAGAACTTTCACATATTCACAAAGATATTAGGCTCTAATTTTCATTTATTTAAAGGCTTTTGCATGTTCGATTTTACCACTATGCTAGGCTCTTTAAATCACTTGGAAATTATTTCCTCATCTACTATACTCTGATGGTGTGTGACTATTGTTGTTTTGTTAAAACACAAGATGTGCCCAAACAATATGGTGAATGACTTAATTGAAAAAAAACTATTACACCAAAAGACACATTGCCATTAATCCCCCTAAAAATTCCCTTTGGCTACAAAAACACTTATCTTATGTTTCTTGTGACTTTTTTTAAGATTTCAAAATTTTATTGATCAGGTAGATTTTTCCTCTTTATGTTTTTAAATTTTTATTTTTACTGGTACGTGTTTACAATACACAATGATTATATTCCTCACGGAGAGTTGGTAAGTATGCGTAATGCACCTTAATTCTTTTTCATCCCCTTTTCCTCCCTTCATCCTCCTTCCCTCCTTCTCTTAGTCCCCTGCCCTTTTGCAAAAGGTGGATCTCCCAATTTCCTATTACCTCTTTTTATTTTTATTTTAAATTTATTTATATTTTACATTTCTCCTACAAGAGAACTTATATGATATTCAACCTTGTGTGTTTGATTTATTTCACTTAGCATTATAATCTCTAGGTTCATCTATTTTTCTACAAAGGACTCAAAGTTATCCTTCTTTATAACTCAGCAATACTCTATTGTGTATAAATACCACATTCTCTTTATCCATTCATTTGTTGATGAACATATAGGCTGCCTCCAAGATTTAGCTATTAGGAGTTGTGCTGCTATAAATATGGGAGTGTATGTATCCCTGTAACATGATGTCTTTAACTCTTTCAGGAAGACACCTAGGAGGGAAATAGATGAGCCTTTGGAATTTCTAGTTTTAGTTTTTTGAGGAGTTTCCATACTCATTTCCAAGTGGTTGTACTCATTTACATTCCCACCAGTGTAGAAGTGCTCTTTTTCCTTGTCGCTTTTTGAAACAGTCCTGGGAATCCCCTTTTATAAGTGTCTTTAGTTAAGCTGTCATGACTGCCTTGATGTCCTCAATCAATTCAAACATTTGCCTTGCACTGTCATTTTGTCTTTGGGAATGAGCAAGAAGTCTCATGGTGCCAGATCTGGTGAATAAGGTGAATAAGGACACATTGCGATATTTTTTTACAAGCCTGCCTTTCTTTTCAGTGGGACTCAGCAACAGCATTCATTTTAGTTTTGATCACATGTCATAAAGACACTCTCAGAAGAGGACTTTCAGAACTGCTTCAGAAAGCAGCAAGAATGATGGGATAAGAGTGTTTTGAAGCAAAGGTGAAAAACTTTGTGTGGGGGGGGCGGGTAATGGCAACGTGTTTTCTACTGTAATAAGATGTGTCAATCTAAAATGTACCAACAAACTTAATGAATAAAAAAAGTAAACATTCACCGTATATTTTGATTCTTGTATTTAATAGAATTTGCTGCTGGTGTCCTTGTCATTGTACCTGGATAGTGATTGTGTAACATGACTCACCTTCAAGTTGTAAAACACATTGAAGTGTTAGTGCTTCAACAAACACCTCATGGTGGGACTCTCCCCACTGTGACAGACACTGGAGAGCAGGTGGGGAAGATTCTGGGTGAAGCTTGTGAGACTTCAGCATGGGGCTACTCATGTACCTGCTCCTGGGAAGCCCACAAGGCCCTGCTAGAAGAATCAGCATGTGAGCTCAGCATGGAAGAAAAAGTCAGAGTGAGTCCCTGGGACAATGGGAGAGAAAGTCTTCTGAACCAAAGCAAACTAGAAAAGCGAGTCATTTGGTTGAAAGAAATATTTGATTAAAATATTTTTGATTTTAAAAATTTCACTGCTTTGGAGAATTGGGAATCTTGATTTACTGGATGGTAATCTGAAACATTTCATGCATATTTAACTATTTAATTTCATTTTCTAGATTTTTTTCTCTACATTCTCTCAATAGATTGTTTTGAAGGAAAAACTGTATACTGAATTCTACAGACAACAAAAGCATAACTGGTTTGGGAACATTGCAAGGGGGCAGAAGTAGAATAAGAGGATGAATTCAAGGGATAAAGTTGTGGATGCCTATGTCATGAAAAGGAGACCCTGCTCTCACCATAGAGAACTACAATTAGACCAGGAAGTCTTTAGTGAGTCCTCAAGGTATCCTGGAACTTCTGACACAGACAGGTGGGCAGAGGGAGGGATCTGAATCTGATACTGCCCATGAAGGAGGAGGCACAGGCCCAAAGGGAGGGAAAAGATGAGGTTAGGTTGAGACATAGAATATTAAGTTGCCATGACACATCCCATTGGGTGGTCCTGTGGGCAGGTGGTTTATGTCTCAGAAATAATACCAGAAATGTACATCAGTGCTTCACTGGCTGACAGAATTTACCTGCAGCCAAGGGAGTGAATGAGTGTCCACAAAGAAAAAAGAAAGCCAGTAAAACCAAGCGAAACTCCTGTACGCACAGCCGGGATTCAGGGCAAAGCCCTCAGAGCAACTCAGAAGGACACACACACACCTACACACCCTGTGCACAGGCACGTGAGCATGTATACACACATACAATCAGTACACACACACACATAAACATGCAATCAGTGGGAAGGAGCGTGGGGTCAGCAATACTTCCATGTCTACTAAGACAAAATCACTTAAGGGAACCAAGTGTCCTCTCTCACTTCTCTTCTGACAAGAATCTCTTGTCCCTGGACAGCTCACTCTCAATTACTTACTAGGAGGGCCTCAGGACAACAAGGACCTGTGAGTCCCACAGTGGATGTGTAAGCATGTCAACATCTTGTGGTGGTCACCTGCAGCCCTCCAAACCACACACAGATCCCACAGAAACCAGCCATAGGAACTCAGCTGGCCATGCCCATGCCCTGAGAGGCCCAGCTCACATTTGAGTTGTTGCCAATAGAGGCGAACACCTGTTGGGGCTGGATCTGCGAGTAGGGCAGAGTTCTGGGGCTGAGACCCCAGGAAGAAGAGAGTAGAAGTCTCTCTTTTCTTTCAGAGTCCATTAAAGATGGGAGAAAAAAAAAACCATTTCTCAATAGCCGGCTTGATTTTAAGATACTCCCAGAAGCAAACACTGAAGGTTGGGTGGCAAGTTCTTAAGGTTAAGTACTTTTAATCTGCTTT
Source organism: Heterocephalus glaber (assembly GCF_000247695.1). Next base: position 16,344,261 of record NW_004624737.1, read on the forward strand.
GTGTGCGTTAGCCAGTGCAGGGGCAAATTGTTGGGGAAGAAAAATGCAATGAAGAAGGAGGATGGTTTGAAACGGAAACCACGCCCCTCCAAAAAGGTCACTTCTGTGCTGTGGCAACCAACACAGAGAGGCAGGGATGCCCAGGATGTGGGGATGACCATTAGGGTTGAGGATGATACCCAGCATGAAGCCAGCTTCACTGTTTCCCTCCTGAGTGTCTTGGGACATTTTAGACTATCCTAAATGTTTAGTTTTCTTATCTTTGTAAAGAGGATTATGCCACCTCACATCATTGGTTGGGGTTTTGTGATGATGAAATGAAATGAAATAAGATAACCTGTATACATTGCTTTGCATTGTGGAATGTACAGGCCAGTCCCTTGGAGAGATGAACCACTCTGCTCAGGGTAAGTTAAGCAAAGATAAATGTGATGTCCTACACCTGAGTTCAAAAGACCAAGAGTCGAGGATTTTTCCCGAGACTGCCCAATGGTGTGTGGTTTAGCAGAGGTGTAAATGGACCACAGTCAACATGACTTAACAGTGTGATATTTTCAAAAAGAATCCTATGTCCCTGCAGGATGACCAAATAAACAACAGGTGTCAGGGATGACAGAGGCACCACCTGTTCCATTTATCAGTTCTCTGACACTGTGAGTATCAGCTGAGCCTTGTTCAACCAGGAACTAGAGGAGGAACAGGTATCATCAATTGGGTTGAACATTGAGAATGAACAAACAGAAAATGCAGGGTCAAGAAACAGGAGCAAGAAATAGTTGCAGAGATATTTGGCGAGCACGATCACCTTGGGTGTATCTGCTAGGGGCTTGTCGAAAAGAAACAGGCTAGGCTTGGCTAATTGGCTTCTGCCAGTAGAAGCCTCAAAGCACAGAGAAAGGGTTACCAGGGAATATATTTTAATAATTTTGAGTAGAAGAAGCCTCGCTGTGGAAAGTGGCTGATCTACAGAGAAACGTGGATGGGGCCGATCATGCTGGCTCAGCAGTACAGAAGCCACAGTAGCACACCTGCCCATGTCCATGTCCCAGAGAGACTGCAAATTTGGTTGTAGGAGAGACTGATCTGGATGATACCTAGAGCCTTCCATCATTGTCAGAGAATTTGCAGTCCTCAAGTTCCTTTTAGGGCTCTTGCAGCCTCCCCCACAAATTCAAACCAGGCCCTGAGGCTAACACCAAGGGTGGATGCAAACACATGTTATGTTTTTCTGAAAATGGACATGTAGTACTTTGAGTACTAGTGTGTACTCTTTGTCTCAATGAGCCAGTGAAAGCTGTGAGGATGAGGACAGAGTCCCAGGCAAGTTAGTAGTCAGCAGGTGGCTGAGGAAATCCAGGTTACCAGAACCAATGTGAAAAAGTCACAATGCAGTGGAAATCATGTGCATAGCAATAAAGCTCCCTCCCTATCCACTGCCTCCAACTGGAACAGTAGCCCTGGATTTCCCTCAACATTTTGTCTGATTTGGCCAAATAAAATGAGAGGAAAGCCAACCATTCTTTTACCCTGAAAGACCTGAAAAAAATGATCCAATAAAATCTATGCAAGATTTCGTCTCAAATCCAGTAATGGGTAACCATAGTCTGCAGCTCTTCACAGAGGTGAATTAACAGACAAAAATCTTACATGCACACTAATTCATTAACTAAAAGAAGAACAAAATCTGCAAGGTCAAAAACATCATCCGACTGTGAATCAGATTCACCCCAATATCCAAAAGAATAATCTTAAATTCCTTATTTTGAAAAATTTAAAGAAAATTTCAGATGACAATATATCTGTCATCAGGAATATTGCTTTCAGTTGAAAAGCAGAATTGCCGGATTAAAAAAGACAATAGAGGAGAGAACAAAATTGAACTCAGGCACAATTCCAACAGCGAATTAGATGACCAGCTGGAGAATTTCTCCCTAGACTGCAAAGAGAAGGGATAAACAGAGAAATAAAAGTAAAATATAAAACAAAATAAAATGTCTATGTATTCTCAAATCTAAGTGGTAAGAAGTGTAGGCTTCGGAATCACAGTCCTAGGAGGTCAAGTACAAGCTGTACCACTCACTAACTCCACAAGTTCAGGGAGTTCACCACTTTTCAAAGCCTCATTTTCACAGTTAATATACTGAGTCGCCTGCTGAGCTGTTCTGAAGACTGAAGGAGGTAATGGAGACCCAAGTACATCCCCCAGCAGGCATTAAGCACTTGATAAATAATAGCTTTTATTAATCTCATAAAAACAGCAACAGTTACCATGGAAAACTTAAGGAGTGATGCTGGTCTGAACATAACATGCCAAAATCTCTGAAGTTTGAGCCTCATGAAAAAATACTGTTCTAGTCCAATAAAGCCACTAAGCTAGGTAAAAATAAGAATGAGTTGGTTTCAGACTGTCCCTTTCTTCACAGGTCTCCATATATTGAATGTGTCTTCTCCCTCTCCTAGCACCTCCCTTACTGAAGTCAATAGGCCACCCTGGTTCACTCTGCCCCATGATGACGTTGTCAAACTCACGCTTCCTTGTCAAGGAACCAACAAGGAAAAAGCTCACTGTGGTTTCCACAAATTCTTGAAATTCTTGAGCTCAATAGAGACAGCTGAATATGTGCCATGCTCGAAACTAAATGGATATATTTGCCATTGACTATCAACAAGTAGATGATAAATGCCAGTCCTTTCTCACAGCAACACACAGGTCTGAAACACAGTTTATTTTTAAGCAATAAAGAAACAAAACAAGTGTACTGAATATCTAATTTGAAAACCTAGGAGAAGAATATGAAATAAAATTAAAGAGAATAGAGAAAGCAGTGCAGTTAAAATGAAAAATGAAGAAATAAACCTATTTAAAATAGTGGAAATCATAAATTTTGTTTGTGGGCTTTTAATTGAGATAAAAATTGATAATAAAGAAAAATAAATAAATCAGCGAAAAGAAGCATTCTAATCAAGCACATAAGAAGAGGAACCAGAAATATACCCTGTGAATGAAAAAAAGGAGAAAATCACAAACAAGGAGCAAATTTCACAAAGGTGGATAATCATGAGAAAATATTCCTGGATGTGATAACATGTGACTATAATGCTGGCACTCAGGAAGCCAAGGCAGGAGGATCATCACAAGTTCAAGGCCAGCCTGGGCTACGTAGTGAGTTCAAAACCAGCCTAAAGGCTGCTTTCAGGATTCAGTTATTATGAACTATGTTCCTATAAACCCTGTTATACATGTATCACTATAATGTGATGTCTTTAGGTCTTTTGGGAAGATGGCTAAAAGAGGAATAGCTGGATCAAATGGAATTTTCATTTTTAATAGATGAATGGATAAAGAAATGTAGTATCTATATATAATGGAATATCACTTAGCTATAAAGGATAAATTGGAGACATTTGTGGGAAAATGGATTCACCTGAAAAACATAATGTTAAGTAAAATTAATCAGACACACAAGCTTGAATATCATATGTTTTCTGCCATTTGAGTAAAGCAAAGAACAAATGAGGAGTAAAATAAAAGATTGATAAAAGGAATTAGGTAGATCTTTTGTAAATGAGAAGAGATCCAAGAGACTCAAAGTGAGGGGAGGGAGGGAGAGAAAGGGGAAATAAAAATATTTAAGAAGTGTCATGTACATGTACCAAATACCCACAAAGAATGTAATCATTATATGTTGCAAATATCAACAAAAAATAATAATTAAAATAATAATAGTGAAAATGAGGGAAGAGGGTCTAGAGACAGAGGAAGGGAGGTAGGTGGGGAGGGGAAGGGAAATTAGAAGAATCAAGGTATGTTAAGTACATGTACCTACTTCCTAAGAAGAGTGTAATGAATGTAAACTTTACGTACTCCAAACACCTAATAGAAAAAAGACCAGCCTAAACTACATAGCAAGACCTTCCCTGCAAAAAAAAGAGAAGAAAAGAAAACATTCTAAAAATTAGGATTAAATCTTTTAATGTTTAATGCTTTTAACAAACAGTTCATATCTATGACTTTAAAATAAGCTCGGACACTAGCAATACCATGTCAGGGCTTGGGGCTGTCTTTAGAGACAGATGCTAAGTTACTTGAAAAGCACTTGGCCTATAACAAGTGTTTAATTGGTGTTATTTGAATGAGTAAATGAGTGAGGGAGGGAAGAGAGAAAAGAAATAAGGAAATCTGGATGAAATGTCAGACACTTTAGGAAAGCAAATGTTTCCAAACTTGTTTAAAGAAACACTGGATAATATAAATGAACCAATAACCCTGAAAGAGATAGCATCAAAGATAAAGTAAACCAAGGTTCTTTTCACTATACAACATAGTATGAAATAGTAAAATATAGAATTACAGTCACATATATTTACATGAAAACAGGGGCCAGGGATTTAGCTCAGCGGTTCTGCTGACTGCCTTGCAAGTGCAAGGTCCTGAGTTCGATCCCTGATACAAAAAAAACCCAAAAACATGAAAACATTTCAAAGATTTATTATTAAAGGAAAAGACAAGATTCATAATACACATTCCAAAGTACCCAATTTTATTAAAAATAATGCAGATAGGAAAAGTTTATATTTCTTTAAGTACTGATGCATGCTTTAAGACATGAAAAAAATCTGCAAGAATCTATACTTCACTGTATAACTGTTTCTGCTGAGAAATAGGAAAGGAGACATCCAATAATCAGGAGAGAATTTGCTTCATCTATATTTTTTAAATTTATATAACAAAAGTGTATTCATACATAGCTTATAGTTAAAAATTAATGTGAAAGTGGAAATGTTTAAAGTCACCCAAAATCTGCTCGTAAGATATGCCAGGTCCAGGCATTTTTATGAGCAGGTAATTTCAAAACTCAAAAATGCATCATTCTTCTACTGTTTAAATTATTTCATCACATAGAAATTTGGAAAACTTTCTAGTTAATTATAACCCTGACACCAAAATTTTTAGAAATCCAAAATAAAACTATATGGTTATTTTAGCTGTGAATAAATAGTTTAAAACTCCAAATGAGTATTAGACAACATAACTTATCAGAATATTTAAAATAACAAAAAATGATAAAAATATTTTACTATAAAAAATTTAAATGCATTAATATGATTTATCATAAGACCAAGTAAAGCAAACTGTGATTATTGTTGTAAGTCTAAAAGCCACTTGACCAAATTTAACATTGACTCTTGATTTTTATAGATAATTTTAAAAATAAGGATAGAAAATATAGGGCTAAGAATGTTAAAATAAAATTAAGATAAATTTATGTTAAACTATTAGTCCTTCCTATTTGCATATAGCATGAAAAAGCTAACCAGTTTCCACTGTTAAACTCTCAACATTTAACACAAAATTCTCCTGTATTACTCAGCTTTCTCATTGCTGAGACACAATTCCTATCACCCACAATTTAAAGGAAAAAAAACTTAATCTAGTTCATGGTTTCAGGACATTCTGTACATGGTCACATAGTCTGCTGGCTCCAAGACAGAAACCTTGTGGGGAAGGGTTGTGGTAGAACAAAGCTGCTTCATTCATAGAGCCCTGAAAACAGAACAGGAGAACTGTGTCAGCAATGAATGGGCAAGGCTCCATATACAGTACCCAAGGTCATGGCTCGAGGATCCACCTAGACACACACAGTGGCAAGGGTTCATTGCTAATCTACTAGGCATTTGTTAATCCAAAGAATTTGATTTATCAGGATCAATGGTCACAACCTGTGTGATCAAATATGTGAGGTTTTTCTTGCTCACACCAAGCAATTCACTAGTGGACACTAACTAAGTATCTATCCCTTAGTTCAATTCAATCCTGACACAGTCCAGAGCTATTGCAGACCACACAGATCTGGGCTCAGTCCCACAAATCTCCCTCACTTCCTATGCCAGTCACAAGTGCAGGCCTGTAGTACCTCCCATCTACCTCTTATAAGGTGATAGTTCTCACTACTCTCTGTGTTCAATTATTTGCCACAAAGGGTCACAGAACTCATGGAAACACATTTATTGGCTTATTTATTATAGGGGATGCTACAAAGGTTACTAGTGAATAGCCCGGTGGAAGAGATGTGTAGGACAGGGTAAGGAGGGGTAGTTTCCATGCTTTCTGGGGATGTACCACCTTCCCAGGACCTCCATATGCTCAGCACCCTAATAAGGCTATGGATTTTTCATGGAGACTTCACTGCATAAACTGATCAATTATTAGTTCAGTCTCCATCCTTTCTCCCCTCTCCAGATGTAAGGGGTGGAGCTGAAAGCTCCTATCTTTCTAATCCTGACTTAGTCATTCTGGTGAGCAGCCCATATTCCAGATCCTACCAAAAGTCACTTTGGAGGAATAGAAGATAGTTTTGTTACTAAGGAAGTTCCAAGGGATTTAGGAATGCTAAGTCAAAAACCATATATGAAGACAAAAGATGCTCCCAGAAGCCCTACTGCTTAGGAAATTAGAAGGGTTTTTAAACCTGAACTCTAAACCTACTAATTTTAGTATAGCCCAGTAACAACCAAGTGTTGTGTAAGAATACAAAAATCCCACTTACAATAGCTACAATACTCATGGGGGTCCTGGGAACAAAAATATCCTGAATTGTGCAAGACTTACCTAAATCAAACAATGCATATGATCAAAGTCTGAAATTTACTTGAACAAATGAAGGTTTATTTTGTTTCTGAGTATTTCAACACTTGAAAGATGTGATATTTCCCCAGTTACCTCCACAGATTTTATACAATTTCAATAGAACTCACAGAGAAATAGTATGACTTGACAAAATATTTCAAAAGTTATTTTGAGGGCCAGGGATTTAGCTCAGCGGTTCCACTGCCTGCCTCACAAGTGAAAGGTCCAGAGTTCAATCCCTGGTATCAAAAAAGAAAAAAAAGCAAGTTATTTTGAAAATAAAAATATATAATAGTATTAGAGGAAAAATAAGAAGAGTAACAAAGGTGTTTGCCGATAAAATTTAGAAATGCATTATATAAATATGCTCATTAGAATATCATGTGATACACAAACGTGTGTATGCACAGTATAGGGAAAGAGGCACAGTGAATGAAACAAAGTTAAACTAATTCCAAGTATATATAAATGCTTAATTAAAATCAAGTACATGGGAAGAGGAGAAAGGCTTTTTTAGCATATAGTACTTGAAAAATGGGAATCCATAGGGAAATGATATTTACACCTCTCTTTTACCACTCCTATCAAAACATCTCTTTGAAAGAGTGAAAATTTGAATGTGATTCAAGTTATGACTACCTTGAAAGAAACGCTGATGACTGTAGCACTTGCAGGAAGGAATGAGAGTAGAAAACCAGATTTTAAAAACCCTGCCCCACTGCACTATTTAAAAATACAGAACGTTCTATCTGTAAGCACCACAAACAAAATTTGAGAATGAATTATCCCTAGGGAAGATATTGATGCAACATGTACAAAGGTTTAATATTCACAATATGTAAAAAGGTATAACAAATCCATTTTTTAAAGTTACTGTAAAATAGAAATACATGCAAAGTCATTTCACAAGAGAGGAATTTGGAATAGCTCATAAACATATAAAAAATATTCAGTCTCAAGAGTAATCAAAGAAATGTAGCTATAGAACAGTATAAAAATAAGATTGTAAAACAGATGGGTTTCATATTTTTAATAAAGCATATTAAAAAGCATATTGGTATGGTTTTAATATACTAATAAAAACCATACTATAAACCAAATAACACCTATATAAAATTTAAAAACAAAGCTTATAATACAACTGATACAATTGGGCCTCCATTTCTGATTTACAACAAAACAGCTCAACTTTTGAGAACTTGGCATATTTAACTATTTCTACCACACATAGAATCATAAATAATGATGAAAGCTTTATAAAGCTTTCTAGTGAAAATAAGGAAAAACAATAGATTCACTCTTATGATAATTACTTAAATTTTTTCAAAAATGTGGCCAAATGCTGTAAATCATGAAATAAGCAAGCACAAAAGGTATATTTACTTTTAAAAGTTATTTTATATAGGGGCTGGGGATTTAGCTTAGTGGTTTTGCTGCCTACTGTACAAGCGCAAGGACCCAAGTTTGATCCCTGGTACCAAAAAAAAAAGAAAGAAAGTTATTTTATATATACATGCTGTGCCACTAACCTATATCCTCAGCCCTAAATCAGATTTTTTTGTGCATATGCTAAAGATTGAGCCTAGGGCATTGTGAATACTAAAAACATTCTGCCACAGAGCTACTCCTGCACACGCCATCCTTACCCCAGAAGAAAGATTTTTTTAAAACACATGAAGCAAAAATTGAAGTACTCATACAAACTTCAATCTGCTGCAACTTTTGTTTCCTCCTGTGATTAAAATGTAAAAAACAACTACATAAAATATTAAAAAGAGCAACTTAAAATATATTTAGAAATCAGGTGACAAGGGACAGAAGTGGGGGGGGTCATACTAGTAAAAGAAATGCAACTGAAAGAAGTAATAATTGTGAATTGGTGGCAAACCTGAATATATATCTCCACCTAAATCATTGATGGATTGCTAAATTATTCAGCCACAGGTTAAATATCAAATACATAAAGAGTTATGACAGATTGGTTCTACAAGTTTACATGAAACATAAATATTAGCAAGTGTAATTTACAAAAGTAGGTTGCATAATAACAGTGGGAGTATTTGAAATTAGAACAGGGTTGTCAGAGCTGCATAATTCAAAACAAAAAAAACCAAGTTTATAATCTGAGGTCAACCATATTACCTGCAAATTACAGCAAAAATAAATATTGAACACAGCAGACTCCAGAATCATTGTACAATATTATCTATAAGACTTAATTTTTAAACCCAAGTTACTAGAAATGCAAATAAACAGAAAAATTTTTTTATATACAGGAAAAAGGCAGCCTATAGAAACTGACTAGCAAGGGCCTACATTTTGGATTTAATAAACCAATATTTCAAAGCAACACTGATAAAAAAGAATTAAAGAATAAAATGGAAAATGGTCTAGATAACTGAAGGGATGGGAAATCTCAACTGAGAAATGGAAACTATAAAAATGGAAATTCTGAAGCTGAAAACTAGAAATAAAATTTTAAACATTCACTCTAAGGGCTCAAGCGGATTGGTGAAGGCACTGGAGAAAGGAGCAGTTAACTTGTTTATAGATAAAAAGAAGTTATGAATCTGAAGAACAGGGAGAAAAAAGATTGGGAGCCTCAGAGACTGTTTCAAGAACCCATAACATATACTACAAGAGTCTCACTGGGGAAAGAGATTAAATCAGGCAGGAAAAAAATCATGTGAAGAAATATTTACAAAAACTTCCTAGAATTGGTGAAAAATATTAACTTACAGATCCAAAAATGGCAATTAATCCCACAAACCCAAGCATAAACCATTGCTAGCTACACTAATAAAACAACTAAAGCTAAATAGAGACAATATTTTTATAAAGCCAGAGAAAAATGATTTGTTACATATAAGAAAATAATTATACAATCAATATCATTCACTAGTTGAATGATATACTCTAAAAACCTAAGAGATCAGAAGATAAGGAAATATTATTTTTTCATATTCTAATTGAAATATTCACCAAAAAGTCTGCAATAAGCAAAACTCTCCTTCTAACATAAGACTGAAGTGAAGACCATATTTAAAAAAAGGAAAGCTGAGAAAATTGGTCACCAAAAGACATACAAGAAGAAAAACAAAGGAAACACAAGAGGCTGAAAAGTAATAACACTGATAGAAACTCAGAGGTACAGGAAGGAGGCATACAGAGCAACAGACATATTAACTATGTGAATAAATGAACACTGGCTATATTTTTTCTTTTCTCTTTTGCCTTATTTTCACTAAAAGGTCTATGACTTTTTAGCCAAAACTCATAATACTGGATATTGTATATAATATATGTAGATATAACATCAACAATTGCAGTGAGGCCACCCCCAGCACTGAGAAGGAGCCTTCCTGGCCACCATACCACCACCCCCTGTGGCAAGGAGGTGAGCTGCACCATCGCCAGCAGCACACACACCCCTCCACTGAAATGAGAAGACACATAAGTCTCAAAACCAGACTTCCAGGTCATCTAAAGCAACTTCAAAGGGAAACGAGATGGAACACTCAGATACTCAACCACCTGGACTCCCTGAATTGGCAAAAAAAGGGGATCAGAAAAAAATGAAATAAGAAATAATTGCTCACAGAACAGCAGAGATTGTCCTCATAGTGCAAGACATGATTAATAAATCTAGAGAGGACACAGATTAAAAAAATAGAGGAGCTGAGGAACATGATGGAATCCCAACACAGGAAACAAGTGGAATCTACAAAACAGATGCAAACAAATTTCCAGGAGAATAAAAATTCATTGAAAGTTCATGCAGCAGTAGGAGCCAAGGTGAGGACAGAATTTCAGATATAGAAGATAAGATTACAATTAGTGACCAGGAAAAGAAAATTTTCTTTAAAATAGTAAGGGACCCTAAGAAATCAATCCAGCAGCTGCTAGACGATGCAAAGAAGCATAACATAAGATGGATTGGAGTCAAAGAAGAAACATGAGAGAGTGCAGATGACATGAAAAAAACCTTCACAGAAGTGATGGCAGAAAACTTCCCAAGCAGGGGAAAAGAATTTGACATACAGATAAGTGAGGCATATAGGACTCCAACTACACTTGATCAAAAAAAATCTACACATAGACATATAATAGTTAAGATTCCAGAAACCCAACAGAAGAACAAAATTCTACCAGCATTTAGAGAAAAGAAACAAATCATATACAAAGGAAAGCCCATCAGAATCACAGCAGACTTCTCAATGCAAACCCTCAAGGCAAGAAGAGCTTGGAGTGAGGTATGCTAAACCCTAAAGGAAAACAGCCTCCAACCCAGATTGATATACCCTGCAAAACTATTTTTCAAAATTGATGGAGAAATAAGATACTTTCATGACAAAGAGCACCTTAGGAATTTCATGAATACCAAACCAGCACTCCAAGAAATTTTAGACAATATCCTTGGAAAAGACAACAAGGATCACAACCCCAGGAAGCCCAGCAGAATGACTCCATTGGGCACAACAAGAAACTAAATGCTCCACTTTCTGACATGAATTGAAGCAGCACTAGGTCTTCACCAGGTTCTTGGACTTCTCAGCCTCTGGTCAGTAAATCACTGTTCCTTGAAAACTTCCCGGTCCCAGGGACTAAAACAGTGCCTAATTCTGCCTGGGGGAAGAGAGTAGGGAAGAAACAATGAAGAGGATCATAAAGGAAGTGTGTTACAAAGGAAGATAAATTACCCTGATTTACTAGGTAACCTGTACCTGGCCTGGACAAGAGAAGAGGTGACAGGTGGGAAGGCAGAGAGGAAAGCAGGAGGCCACATAAAGAAAAAGGCTTATGAGTAGCAAAGGGAGTGAACCAGGATGCATTCTGCCAAAACATTAAACAACACTGGGCTCCATTTGCCACACTCATGGCAAAGTCAGAGACCACAGTATGGACGATGATGGCCAGGACCCTGGGCCTTGCCTGCTACTCATTAAAAGCATGACTGAGGGCTGGGGATTTAGCTCAGTGGTTATGCCACCTGCCTCACAAATGGAAGGACCTGAGCTCGATCCTGGGTACCAAATAAATAAATAAATACATACATACATACATACATACATACACATATTTTTAAAAAGAAACTAAATGCAAAGGGGGAGAATCCAACAAATACAAAGTCATAACAATGATAAGTCAATATGTATCAGTTATAACCATAAATGTTATTACTCTCAATTCACCAATCAAAAGAAATAGACTGCCAGAATGGGTCAAGAAGCAAGATACAACAATATGCTGCATACAAGAAACACATTTAATTCAAAATGAAACTCATAGACTTAAAGTTAAGGGTAGAAAACAATGCTCCATGTGACAGGAACCTGAAAAAAAGCAGGAGTGGCTATCCTCTTTGCAGATCAAGTGGATTTCAAACCAACACTGATTAACAGAGACAAAGAAGGACACTACATCCTTGTAAAGAGAATAATCCAACAAGAAGAGATGATAATCATAAACATATATGCACCAAATGCTAGTGTGCCCAAGTATATAAAACAAACACTAATAGACATGAAAAGTCAAATAAACACAAATATAATATTACTGGGGGACCTCAATACCCCACTGTCACAAACAGATAGATCAACTAGACAAATAATAAGCAAGGAAATACTAGAATTCAATCAAACTCTTAAACAAATGAACTTTAAAGGATCTTTACAGAGTATTCCACCCCAGAAAATCAGAATACACATTCTTTTCAGCTGCACATGGGTCATTCTCCAAAATAAACCACATACTCAAAGAACATATTTAGGTAAGTGCAAAGGAATTGAAGTTATCCCCGGTATATTATCAGACCATAGTGCGATGAAATCGGAGATAAATAGCAAAAGAAAGTGCAAAGTTTCATGAACACATGGAAATTGAATAACACACTTCTGAATAACCAATGGGTCACAGAGGAAATTAAAGAAATCAGACAGTTCCTACAATTAAATGACAATGACAATACAACATATCAGAATCTATGGGACACAATGAAAGCAGTCTTACAAGGGAAATTCATAG
>NW_004624737.1:16374268-16399446 GCF_000247695.1 Heterocephalus glaber
TAGAAGCTCTTCTTCGGGCCAGGGATTTAGCTCAGTGGTTTCGCCGCCTGCTGCGCAAGTGCAAGGACCCGAGTTCAATCCCTGGTACCAAAAAAAAAAAAAAAATGCTATGCTTTAAAAGCAAAGAAACAGAGAGTGAAAGTAAAAGTAATATATAGCATATAAATAATATTGGTATAATGTTAATATGAGACAAAATAGGCTTTAAATCATGGATTATTGTCCATGACAAGGAAAGATACTGCACAGTGATAAAAAAAAACTAGTACATCAGGAAGGAACAAAAATCATAATGAGAGTAGATTTTGTTGTGGCGGTCTTTCACTTCCTTAGATAAGTTAGTTCCTAAGAATTTAATTTTTCTTGGTGCTATTGTGAATGGTATTTTTTTCCTAGATTCTTTCTCAGTGGGTTCATTATTAGTGTACAGGAATGCTATTGAATTTTGTATGTTGATTTTGTATCCTGCTACATTACTGAATTTGGTTATTAGTTTTAAGAGGCATTTGGTGAATTTGGGGGTTCTTCTATGAAGAGGATCATGTCAACTGCAAATAATGATAATTTGACTTCTTCCTTTCCTATACATATCCCTTTTATTCTTTTTCTTGCCTAATTGCTCTTGCTAATGTTTTGAGTACTATATTGAACTGGAGTGGTAATGATGGACATCCTTGTCCTGTTCCTGATTTTAAAGAGAAATTCTTTCCCATTTAATATGATGTTGACAGTAGGCTTGTCATAAATGGCTTTGAACAGATTGAAATAAGGTCCTTCCATATTTACTTTCTTCTGTTTTTTTTAAATCATGAAATGGTGTTGAATTTTATCAAAGACCTTTTTTTTCTGATCTATTGAGATGATTATGTGACTTTTGTCCTTGCTTCTGTTTATGTGATGTATTACATTTACTGATTTTCTTAGGTTGAACCATCCTTATATCCATGGGATGAAGTCTACTTGGTCTTTGTGTATGAGGTTTTTGATGATTCATTTCATTCTGTTTGCCAGTATCTTGTTGAGAATTTTTGCATCTATATTCATTAAAGACATTGGACTACAACTCTCTTTTTTGGTTGAATCCTTCCAATCCAAGCAATTAGGCCTTGTCTGGATTTAGAATCAGGGTAAAAGTGGCTCCCAGGAATTACTTTAAGAATATTCCTTCCTTTTCAATTTTATTAAAGACCTTGAGGTGTGTTTGTGTTAAATCTTCCCTGAAGTTTTTATAGAATTCAGCAATAAATTCATCCAGAGCTGGGCTTTTCTTAGCTGCTAAGGTTTTTTAAATTACTGCCCCAATTTCATTGGCTGTATTGGATTATTCAGGGTTTTTAAATCTTCTTGGTTCAGTTTTGGTAATTCATATGCATCTGGAAATCTATCCCTTTCTTCTATTCTTCTGCATATTTGTATACAGGTTTGAGAAGTAGTTGTTAATAATCTTTTTTATTTCAGTAGTTTCAGTTGCGAGTTCACATTTTTTCATTTCTAATTGCATTGATTTGAGTCTTTTCTCTCCTTTTTTTGCCTAGATTAGCTACGTTTGTCTATTTTGTTTATTATTTCAAAGAACAAATGCTTCAATTAGTTGGTTCTTTGTATATTTTTGTCTCAATTTCATTGATTTTTGGCCTGCATTTTGTAATTTTCTACCTTGTACTAGCTTTGGGTTTGGATTTTTCTTGTTTTGTTAGGACCTGAGGTGCATTGTTATGTTATTTATTTGGTAAAGACCTCTGCAATGAAAACTACAGTACTCCAAAAAAGAAAATTGAAGAAGACATCAGAAAATAGAAAGTTATCTCATTTCTGGATAGGCAGAAGCAATACAATGAAAATTGCCATACAGTAATTCCAAAATTGTTGGGTAGATTTAATGCAATCTCCACCAAAATACCAATAATGTTCTTCACAGAACTAGAGAAAATAATCCTGAAATTCATATGGAACCAAAAGAGACCAAAATAGCAAAAGCAATCCTGGATAACAAGAGCAAAGCAAAAGGTACCACAACCCAAGGCTTCACACTATATTAAAAAGCTACAGTGATAAAAACAGCATGGTACTGGTATAAAAACAGACAGGAGGATCAATGGAACAGAATACAGGATGCAGAAACAATTCCAAATACATTTATCTTTGAAAAAAGCCAAAAACACACACTGGGGGAAAGATAGCCTCTTTAATATATGATGTTGGGAAAACTGGCTGTCCACATGCAAAAGGTTGAATCTAGACCCATATATCTCACCAGGTACTACTGAATTAAAATCAAAATGAATGAAAGAACTAAATATTAAAACAGAAACACTTAACCTGCTGGAAGATAAGTAAAACTCTTGAAGTCACAGGCATAGGCAAGGACTTTCTGAACAGAACCCCAGCTGCATAGAAAACAGTACTGCAAATATACAAATGGAAGCATATAAAATTAAAAAGATTCTTCATATCAAAAGAAAAAACCAACAGAGTGAAGACACAACCTACAAAATGAGAAAAATTTTACTAGCTATTCCTCAGACAGAGGACTAATATCTAGAATATATCAAACTCAAAAAATTAGACTTCCAAAACACAAGACCCAATTTAAAATATGGGCAAATGAAATGACTAGAAGCTTACCATAAGAAATACAAATGGCCAATAAATACATGTTGAAATGCTCAACATCACTGGCAATTAGTGTAATTCAAGTTAAAACAACACTGAGATTCCATCTTACCACAAGAAAGAATGACCAACATCAAGAAATCAAATAATAACAAATGATGGAGGGACAGTGGGGAAAAAAGAATGCTTCTACATTGTTGGTGGGAATGTAAACTGGTACAACCACTATAGAAATTATTATAGAGATATCTCAAAAACTTAAAACTAGAAGTTCTATTTGATCCAGCTATTCCCTTTCTAAGTATCTTCCCAAAGATAGTAGAAACATCTCATTAAAGTGATCCATGCATGACCATGTTTATAGAAGCACAATTTATAAGAGCTAAATCTTGGAAGAAGCCTATATTCCATCAACAGATGAACAGATACATAAATTGTGATAAATATGCTGGAGTATTACTCTGCCCTAAAGAAAGATAAATTTGAGTCTTCTGTGGGAAAATGGATGCACCTTTAGACCATAATGTTAAGTGAAATAAACTAGACACACAAGCTTAAATATCACAGTTTCTCTTATATGAGAAACACAAATTATAAAGAAAAAGAAAAATAAAACTTAGAATAAGAAGTAGAAAGATCTTTTAAATGGAGATCATGAGATGGAGGGAGGGGGAGGAAAAATGGATGAAAAAAAGGAATTAAGATGTGTCATGTACATGCAGCAACTCCACAGAAGGAATGTCAGTATTATGTACTGCAAACGTACTAATAAAAATTTTTTAAATTATAATGACAATGCCTCAAGTACCTCTAGAAAAGCTAAGAGAACCATACATAGAAATAAATTCAGTCAAAATCAGAGATTTCAACACACTTTCTTTAACTGGTAGAGCAACGAAACACTGAATAAAGATATAGATTTGATATTGATACTAACAAGCATCTTTAACCTAATAGATATTTGTAGAGCCCACTTTTTTAATACATTAAGTTTATTGGTACATCTTAGAACACACTTTGAATGACTACAGAACACATTTTTCCATGTGTCATACAGATAGAATGGGCACAAAAGGATGATATGCTGAGTCTTAAAAACAAGTCTTCATCAATTTCAATAGATTAAAATCCTGTAGTAAATACTGACTACAACTGAGCTAGAAGAGATAGTTACAACAAATAATGGAGGGGTTGAAGGGAGGGCAAGAGAATGGGAAAAAAATAAGAACCAAGATATATCATATAAAGGCACAAGTTCCCAATGATGAATGTAATTGTATTGTATACCTAAAATATATCAATAAACTTAATGAAAAAAATCATTAAAGTCCAAATATCTCAAAATTAAACAACTTTCTAAACACTCCATGAATAAAGGAAGAAATTGTAAGACAATTGATTAAAAAATTTAAATAGAATTGAAATTAAAAGGCAATATACAAAAATTTGAGGAGGCAGCTAAGAAAGTACTTAGAAACAACTTTAGAGATTTAAGTGTCAGAATGAGGAAAAAAAGAAAAGTTTAAAATTTAACAGTGTAACTTTCCACCTTATGTAAGTAGAAAAGAATAAACCTAAAGAGAAATACAAGGGTGAAAAATCAGTGGAATCAAACATGGAAAAAAAAGGAAAGTTGGATCTTTGAAAACATGGATCAAAATTGAAAAATCTCCACAAGAAGAAAAGACAAGAAACAAGTCACAAACATCAGGAATAAAAGACAAAACATTACATGTTCTGTAGATGTTAAGATGATAACAAGACCGCAATTAAAATAATATTATATTAGGAAATGTGATACCTAAAGACTGAAAGACACAAATTATCAAACTTCATAAAAACACTCATTAATGAGCAAAAGTGATACAGGAAAGATTGAAATCTGAGCAGCTCAAGCAGAACACAGCCTGTGGCCACCGTGACCCCCTTGTGAACACAGAGGTGACTTCAGAGTAAACTAGGTGAAGTGCTGGGGGTTACACTCCTGATAACTGATGCCCTATGAGGAGCAACTCCCAGGCGACCACACTGACACTACAATGTCCACAGTTACAATGAAGCTACAGAAATTGGGACAGTGTGGTATTGGTAGAACAGCAGAAATACAAAGATCAGTAGAACAGAGAGATAGACCCCTGCATCTATTTTTCAATCTATTTTTGACAAAGGTGCCAAGACAATTCAATGGAGAAAGGAACATATTTCCTCTAAGTGGTGACAATACAAATGGATGTCAACATGAAAATAAAAATGACCGTATCCCAAAATTATCCTGGGATGTTTCAAAGATCTAAAAAATAAAAGCAAAAATTTTCAAACTTCTAGAAGGAAACATAAAAAAATCATCTTTCCCATCTGGCGGTGGTGAAAGGATTCTTAAAAAGGAAACAAGTGCATAATGTACATAACAACCTTCAAATCAGGCGCCCTCATTATCTCCATTTAAAGGTGAAGCTGCCCAGTTCTCACCCCATAAGTGGCAGGCTGAGGATTCCAATGCTAGTGCTAGGGTACCTAACACTGGGCTTCTATTCACGTCCAGGTGCTGCCTCGAGACAAATCTGCCATGCCAGTTGTTGGCAAAAATCACACAAGATTTTTTTAACCATAAAATAATCCTAATGATCAGAAGAAATAAAATAATAACAATAATATTAAATAAGAAGAACCACAATGGGTAATTCTAAAATAAATTACAGCATTACCAAAATTAGAAGTTAACATAGTGGCCCCCAAATTAAACATAATCCAGTGGACATACTCCGTAATCGTCTCTAATGCAGAAACAGACTATATATGTGATAACAAAGACAGTACAAGGCACTGGGCAAGAAAAGCATGTAAAATAAGACGTGGAGCAGAAGGGAAGAAATGGGATTTTAGTCTGCTTTGTATCTAATGCCAGAACATGCAGCCTCTCCACCGTGAGCATCGAAGGAGAGCAGATGAGAAACCTCTTCTCTCCCCCATATCCGGAACACAGCTTCATGCCTGGCCTGACTTGACCATTGTCACAGTGAAGAAGGAGCAACTGCTAAGTCAGTAGGTGAGAGGAAGAATGTGATGTGAGTTTGCTCCCAGATAGAGCAGACACTGCCAGGTCACTGCACCACTTGATGCATACCTATAAATACAAGGGTCCCAGATACAGCAAAAGTCCTACTGGTGTCATGCAAATATGGCTCTGTGGTTAGAAGTGACCCTTCTAGGGGATGTAAGCTCACTTTGACCTGGACAAGCACAAACATTGGGGTGGGGTGGGGAGTGGGAGGGGCAGGAAAGCAGAAAAGAGCACTGAAGAAATAGGTGATTTACCTTGCTTTGTTTTTAGAAAGGATGCCATGTTAGAAGTCCTTCTAAAAGCAAGTTAGAACACAAATCCAAATC
This sequence comes from Heterocephalus glaber, assembly GCF_000247695.1. The sequence goes on from NW_004624737.1 coordinate 16,380,269, forward strand.
TTTCAGAAGCACCAAGGTCTGGGCCTGTCCATCAGCCCTTGGCCTCAAGCCTAAGTTAAAGTCATGCTGAGGGCCGGGGATTTAGCTCAGTGGTTCTGGCACATGCTCACAAGTGCAAGGTCCCAAGTTCGATCTCCAGTACCAAAAAAAAAAAAAAACAAGTCATGTTGAGGAGTGTCTTAGTCACTTTTCTTATCACTGGGAAAAAAATACCTGACACCCACAACTCAAAAGAGAAGTTTATTTTGTGTCACAGTTTCAGAAGTTTCAGTCCCTGGTTGGCTGGGCCCAAGGCAGAAACTGCATAGTGAAAGAGTCTGCCCCAGAAGAAAGCTACTCATTTTGTGGTGGCCAAGAAACAAAGACAGAAGGAAGGAGCCAGGAAGGAAGATGCGGTCTTCCAGGTCATGCCCCCATTGAACCACTTCCAACCAGGCTCCACCTCCTAAGAGCTTATTCCTCTGTGATTTCATCAGTCCACTGCTGAGTACAGTCCCCCCCCCCATTATCCAATAACCTTCCAAGAGCCCAACCTCTGAACACGGGAAGGCTTTTATGGACATTCTAGATCTAAACCATATGAATGAGGATTCCAATTGCAGTAACAGCAATAATGACTATTGACATGCACAGTGTGTGCATGGTAAGACAGTTGTGTTTTTCCCATGCCTATACCAGAGCAGAGGCACCACCATCTTATAGGGCCCAGTCTATTGTTACCTGCATACTAAAAACACAGAGTGGGCTGCTAACTTAACAAAGTTACACAGCTGTAAGGTTAGAGCTGGGATTCCAGATGATACCATTGAATCCCAGAGTTCACAGTTCCTGTGACTCTATGCCTTTCTCCAAAGACACCTCCCAGGTAGATAAGGGCTTAGACACAGAAACACTATTTTATATCATGTGTTCAGAAAAGCCAGAACAGCACAGATGCCCAGCCCCAGAGAGTGAAAATACACGACACATCCCATAATAGTCAGATTCAGCCATGAACACAGTTCCTGGGAGTGTGACAGTGACATGTGCCTGCTAAAAAATCAGAGTAAAATTCTCTAAAATTGCCTGCACAGAAAGGAGAAATATCCAAATATTAACAATTTTATCTCTGAATCATGGTCTTATTATTAATTTTTCTAATTGCCCTTATATTTTCCTTAGCTTTCATGTTTTATCACAGAAAGACTTATTTGCTTTTTAGAAAAGTCCACTTTCCTTCCCTAATGGCAATTTCCATAGCCACCTTTGCTTCAAGAAGTAAATGATTTTAGACCAAGTTGCAGTGCTGACACCTGAGGAGCTGGAATACATCTGTCCACGTGGGTATGTCTCCACTGATGTCCTAGTGGCCTCTGCTGTTGATCCTGAAAAAGAGCCAGGCACAAGGATCCTTTCTTTTCATCAGATGTCACAATACCAGTTGGTTCTTCACCTTGGAGGACTGTGTTTTGTCTCCCATTCTGGAAAATGTTTTAGGTCTAAATGATGGCAAATACACACAGCATCTTCCATGGGGTTTTGAGTTTGCAGAAAGATCTTGGCACAGTATGTGGAGCGGGAAAGCACATGGTTTTACATCCTCCTTGTGGTTTCAAATGAAGTGAAATGAAGGTTTTCAAAAACCAAGAGACACACTTTTGTTTTCAAAATACTAAAAAAGTCACATCCAAGTTAAAATGAGCTGAGTGCAGCGATTACCTGTTTCTATCAGTTCATGTTTCATAAGGGTGAATGGTGTTCCCATTTATGTGTGAAAAACCTCAGAGAGGGGGCCATGTGATCTGGGATCACCAAGCTGGAGAGTAGAAGTCTGAGCCTGGAGCTATAGGAGACTCCTTCTGAATTTGTTCCCTTTACCAGGAATCAGGCTTTGGCATAGTGCATACAAGTGAAAGTTTAGACCAAAAAAAGATATACCATTTTAGGTATCCCAAGTTTCTTCACTACCTTCAAAAAGCAAATCCCATACCAAGAAAAAGAAAATTACAAATAAGGGCCCCAAGTCCACTAAGGTAGCAGAGATCACAGCAAATAAGCTGGCCCAGAACACTCCAGGGCACAGGTAGCCCCTCTCCGCTGACATCCAGGTGATGGATCGAAATTGGTCTCATATGCCGATAACCAGGACTGAGTGTCAAAATGAAAGGGACACAGGAAGCCAGAGGGTGAGGCATTGCCAGTAGCACATCTCAGATCTCTGACAGCAGCTGTAACTTTGAAATGCAGAGAAATGAAAGAACCACCGAAGTGGCATTTGAAGGTGCTCATGACTTGGAGAAGTGCAACTCTGTGAAACTAGGCTATTGCTCAGCCCAAGGACTTCCTTGGGAGAACTATTATTACTATTAGGGCTGTGGTTGAACCTCATCTACCCATAAATCCCAGTGCTGGTCTCTGGCCATGCTGAACAAATGGTGGGTGAATGAATGAATGAACGAATGAAAAATGACAAAGCATATAGATTCTCTGTTCTAAGCCAAGAGAGCCAGCCAGTGGAAATGAGGAGTTTCAAGGTACCTGCTGGCCTCTTTCAGAGCCTGCTTCTGCCCCACCACCCTCACTGTACTATTGAGCACCCCCTGTTTCAAAGCATAGCTTGGTAAAGAGACAACTTCCTGCTTTTTCCAAAGTCTCCTTTTCCTCCCTTCCTCCCTCACCACTACACCAGACTTTCCAGTCCTCTGCCACAAGCAATGTCAAGGGAGAAGCCACCAACATGGCTCATCTCTGAAGCTGCCATAAAGGCAAAGAATGACATGAGTCCCCAGGAAAACAAGGACACGTGAGGGCAAAGTGTGGCTGGAGTAATTTCCTGCCATCCTTTGAGCAAGAAGATTCTACTGAGACAGTCTCACCTGGACTTTTCCTCATAGGAGGTTTCAGCATGACTACCTGATGAGAAGAGCGGTAGGTCATTGCTCTTGGATTCAGAAACCAGTATCTCTACCACCCCAGGGACCAAGAAGTGTTCTCTCCAACCATCACATCATCATGTACTTCTGTCTCTGTCTCTCTTTTTCTGTCTCACACACACATTTTTCCTGTAAAGATTTTGGAGAGTAAAAGGTATAAATATAAAATGTCCTTCTACCACCTAGAACTTTAAACCCTTAACTTTGAACTCTTATCTTCTTTGCTTTATTATTTAGTAAAATAAACTATTCTAGATACTACAGTGTCCCTCCCAGATCCCCCTTCAGAAATCAATAATTTGTTTCTTGTTATGGTTTGACTGTTTGAAAATTCAAATGTTGAAATCCTAACCTCCTTTGGGAGATGATTAAGTCATAAATAGGGTCAGTGTTTTTACAAAAGGAACTTGAGAAAACTGCCCTGCTCTTTCTACTATTTGAAGACTCAAGAAAAAGAAAAGAAAATACCTTCACCAGACACCAAATCTGCCAATGCTTTGATCTTGAACTTCCCAGCTTCCACAAAGGTGAGGAATAAATATCAATTATTTATAAGCCACCCAGCTCATAGTACTTTGTCATAGCAGTCTGAACACACTAGGGCAGTCTCCTACCATCTAGCAGGGCTGCCAGGAAACCATACTCAGCTGCCAGCAAATGGGGGACCACTTGACTGAAGAAAACTGCTCCTTCAAGTTGTATCTCCTTCCTAGAAAAGCCCACAGTCAATGGTTGATAACAAAGAGAATGGGGTCCGGGATCCGGGGTCTGGGATCCAGGATCCTCCCAACTCTTAACTCTTCACTTTAGCTGAATCTCTCTTGTGTCTGCATTGCAGCCCAATCCTGCTACCTTTTCTCCCCAGGCCATTGGTATTGTTCTAGAGACACTCCTTAAAGAGTTTGGCAAACTAATCTGCGGGGGGGGGGGGTGATTTCCTGCTGCCCTAGAAATATCAATTTGAGATAAAAACATTCCAGACATAATCTAAGTCTCCTTTTAACACTCTCTGTCTTGTTCTTTCTCTGTCTTCTCATAGTCACAACTAACATGAATTTTTGTTTGTTTTTGAGTTTGTATTTTAAAGTCTTAACTGCATATAACCTTAAACCTGTAAACAATACACAGTGTGTGCAATTTTAAGTACACACAACTAATCAACTATACTTTTATTCTACAACTTTCTTTTATGTTCAAGATTGTTGCCTGATCTCTTAAAGTGATACATTGCCTGATTTAACTATTTAAATTGCTGTATGAATATATAGTATAGAAGTGCCACATTGTATTAATTCTTCTATCATTGGCCACTTAAATTGTTTCACACTTCACTACAGCCAACAAAACTGCAATGCACACCTTTGTGCAGGTGTTAGGTGTGCCTAGAAGTGCCTAGAAGTGGAGTTGCTAAGAAATGTCTGTTTCACTCTACTAGCTGTGCATATTCCTCTCCAAAGTCATTTCAGGCATATTTGCCCACATAAGCTGTGCTCTCATTTCACCATATTCTCACTCTTAGTTTTCTCAAGGTGCAAAAGTATTTCCGGGCTTGTGGGTATAAAATTACATATCACTGTTATTTGCCTTAAGCTGCCAGAATTAGTATGAATAAGGTTTAGAGGAATTTATGGATGGAAGAGAAACAATGCAGATGTTTAGTCCATAATATTTTATCAGGCCTCTTCTTTTTTGGTTTCTAATGTACTAGTAATAAACTTTTCCTCTGAAAAGTGACTGCTTCATCTTGTAGGGTTTTATATCAAGTTTTTACCTTATTCTTTAGTTAAGTTAAGTTGAGTACTGGGCATTAAGCATCATTCTGGATGTTGAAAGTACAAATTTGTAAATAATTTGAAGTATCATGAATTAGAGTATAGTTTTCAATCATATGAGCATTTTTTCTTATATCTTTTTTACTAGGTGCTAAATTTATTGCCCTAAGAAGAGAGAGCATGTTATGTGTAATATCAATTATTTGGAAATATTATAATTTTTGTTTCCTAGTTCCTGAGTAATTATTATAAATGTACTTTTGGTGAAAAATGATATGCATTTTCTGTTTCAGGGCATATAAACATTTCTGGGTCTTTATCATCAAAAATTTAATTTCTCTTATAAGTATTTGTCTAGTCAGATTCTAAATAAAGGGTGTTAGCTGTCTAAGCATTGTTAACATAATGGAGAAGTAACAATTCTCCTCCATATTTTAAGCCTGCATGGTTTAAATGCATATAATTTCATCATTATTATATCTCTGTTGATTTCTTTTATCATAGTCCCTCAATACCCTCATGTGTATTGATGAAGGAAACTGATATGTCTTTCCCTCAAACTATTGATATGAGAGAGAGACATCATTCAGATAAACTCACCTTCATATTTAAAGCAAAGGAGAGAATGCTTGAGAAGAAGGAAATGCCACCTGAGGGTCAAGGAAGATCATTCTGTGGAAAGGAAAAAACAGGATCTAACCTGAAGAATGTGTAAAGCTTGGTGAAGTAATTTGTGAGCAAGAAAAAGAGTTAAAAGTGTGTATATTATAAACAATGGAATAAAAGGAATAAAACTATCCTGCTTTGAAGATGATATTACTGTGTGTGTGGAAAATCCAAAGCAATCTACAGATGAAGTATAGGAATTAGTAATAGACTTTGGTGATTCAGGGTCAAATATCAAAATCAAATATATTTCTCTATCCCAATAATGAAGATGCAACATTCATATTTGTAAATAATATTTATAATATCAAAAATTACCAGCTGTACAGTCTTAGAATAAATAATAAAGGATGAATAAGAACTCCACAGAGAAAATTCTAAGAGTTTAAAGACAGAAATTAAGTTATAATAAATAAATACAAGTATAAAAGTGACAATTCTCTCCAAGTGAATCTATTAGTTCAATGCAATAACAATCCAAACCTCAACTTGTGGAACTGGTAAGTTCATCATACAATCAGTGTAGGAAGGCAGAGGTCTATACATGGCCAAGACTCAAGTAAATTAAGAATTAAGTAGCAGGGCTTCCTCCGGATTTGCAGCAGCATTAGTATGCAGTAATAATCAAGAGAATGTGATAGTGGTCCAAACTGAAATAGATGGCCCATAGACAAACTCAGACATATATATGAAAGTTTGAATCATGACAAGGAGCCGTGGGCTAAAATTGTCTCATAAGTAACTTATGCTGGGTAGCTGAGTATCCATGTGGAAAAGTGTAGATTGGGAATACACCCTCACATAACACACAGAAGTCAAGTGAATAGAAAAAGAAGAGCAATAAATTTTAATTGAAAATATCCTCCAGTATTTAGGTAGGAGAAGATTTCATGAAGAAATTTAAAAATCTAACCATAAAGAAAAATATTGGTGAACTTGATTATAGTAAAATTAATAACAACTATGCATCCAAAATCACCACTAATTAAGTGAAAAGACAACCACACAAGAGACATTTGTAGTACATACAACTAACAAAGGGATGTTAGTTTGTATATATACAAAAGATTCCTACAAGTCAACAATAAAAACACTAAAAAGTGAGCAAAAAACCTGAACAAGCACTTGACAGAATATCCAACCAGCAAACAGACAAAAGAAGATGTGCTGCGCTTCATCAGCAATCGGGTATATGCACATTAAAAGCATTTTGAGGTTCAAGTTACCCAGTAGAATGGCCCAAACTAAAAATACTAAGAGTATCTATTATTGGTGAGAATATGGAGCAGCTGGCCCTCTCAGTCATTGCCAGGAAAACAGAAAGTGATCCAACTAATTAGAATAAAGTTTATTTGTACACAATTAAGCAGAAGATATATATCCTTCATGAACCAGTAGATACACATATAGATATTTACCATGGAGAAAAGTGTGCTTACACCCTCCCAGAAATATGGACCAGAATATTCAAAGCAGTCCAATGATGCTAAAATAAATAAAATTTCAGACTAGCACATTTATTCAATGTCTTACCATTTCACAATAAGAATGAAGAAACTATAGCTACTCATAATATAAGTAAATCTAAAAAACATCATAATGAATAAAAGAATCCAGACTCAAGTGAACACCCATCATTGCATTCCCCTGAAATACTTTTCAAAGCCAGACCAAGTTAAACTCTATGCACACTTGGTAGTAAAACCACAAAGCAAAAGAAGAGGGATGGCAGGAGTATGCAGTGGAGAAAAATCACTCACTCCATGCACAGGAAACAAAGGTGGTGGGTTTCAACAAGGCCATTCAAAAGCCCACTCCACTGACCAAAGATCTCCCAACAGGCCCCACCTCCTAAAGGTCCCACCACCTCCCAGTAGCACCGTCCTCCAACACAAGGGCCTTTGAGGTTCACATTCAAATACAAGGCCAGAAAGAGCAGTGAGAAGAGCACACTGGTCTTGCCCTGACGGTGTCTGCACAACACTATGGGCACAATCTGGGAGGAGGACCAGTGCTGGGAACTCTCAAAGCTCTGCCCCCAGTTTAAGGCTGGGGCTTGGACCTGTCCCGAGAAAGAGTTGTCTCAACAAGAGGTGAGGGGTCTTATATGTACTTTTTAAAGCCATACTGTTTGATATCCAGTTTTTTAAAAACAAATATTGTTTCTGAGATCTGAAGTAGTGGCAAGAGTCTGTGTCGCTTTGCCCTGAAAGCAGCCCCTCCAGACATTCCCTTGTGCTAGAGGTATTGATTTTCCTGGGCCTCTCATGACTTCACTGAGGACTTTCCCCTCAAGAGCTGGTATTTCCGCACTGATGTCATGACACAAAGATCAACAGGTATCTCACTGTGTGCTGCTTTTATCAAAAGCAATAAACTGCAGACACATTCTTGGCTAACAGAAATCACTTCCCAGCCCTAACCCTAGATTAAGAGTCCAGACACCCTGTGAGCCTATGTAGGGCTGCTGCTCTAGACTAGCCTGTTGAAGATTTGTTCCCACCCAATATGCTACAAGACTTTCTCCTGCTCACTGTCCCTTATCAGCATCAAAGCTGACAGTAATCTTCTTGGACCACATACCTTGAGCAGCTGTATTATCATGCTACATGCTCTTATTCATTTCTTTCCTTTTTTATTGAGCAAGTTATTTATGACTCCACAGGATCATAAATGTTATGGCAGTAAAATAATCAAGCTGAGAATTTCTTGTCTGACCCCATGCTGTTGACACATCTATTTAGATCTCAAAATTAAAATTGCATGCCTATAAAGTCCTCAAGATTATAGCAAAGGACACCACAGTGCCACATTTCATGACAGAAAAGCAGTCAATTATGCATATATTATGGCATATAAAAGTAAGCCCTTTGTTAATTTGAGTCACTGGAATTTATTAATCACTTACTGTGTGCAAAGCATTTTTCCGGAAACTACAGTAGCCATGAAATGTAGAGGCTCTACTTCCTATGGTAATCACAGGCAGGCCAGCAGAAGCTTGTGAGCAATTAAACTCCAAACTCAAATGCAAGGTAAAATGACTTTAGGGCTAGATGGAGAATTATGAAAGCCAAAGAAATGGAGAAATTAGCTCTAACAAAAAAAGGAAAATCTGGGTAGAGAGAGAGAGCAAAGTCACATTTTCTTCCTAAAGCTGTACTCCCTAGTTCTCGCTATGGCAAAGGTAGGTCTGAAAAGTGCTCATTGGCCCTGCCGGACCCTGAGTCATCATCCTGGTCTATTCCTGTCTCCTCCTGCCTCGCACTCAATTACTTCTCTGGAGTCTCACTCTTCAGGCTGCTGTTCTCTGCTCCTTTGTTATGAATGTATGTCTGGTTTTGTGTTTCCCCATGTGGACAAGGCCCCTTACCTGCAGTCTTGCTCCCCTGACTGCACCAAAGTTGGAATAAAATTCTAATAGTTAGACAACGTCAGCACCTGGACTGAAACCACTAGATGGTCTCATGCTGCCCTTGAGAGGAATCCAAGTTCTTAGGGGGCTGGTGAGCTCCCCTCTGTTCCTGTTCACATCTGGATCCTCAGTGCCTGGCACATGCCCTGATTAGCTCTATGCTGGAGTCCTCTTTCCCACACATCCCAATCCATATGTTCCCATGACATCTACTTACCTGTCAAGTCCCACCATGGATAGCACCTGCTCTGTGACTTAAATCTGCATTGTGTGGCTTTCTGCTTATCACTGCTGTGGCTGTGGCCTCTGGACTCATCACTGTGACTCCCCACACTGTGTTACAACTGCCTGTTAGCTAGATCAGAATTCTCATGCTGTGTTACAACTACCTGAAACAAGACCAAGAGTCCTTAGAGGCCAGAGAGGTCTATCTCCAGCACCTAGAATAATACCTGAACCATAGTGGGTACTTAATATGTATGAAAGATTTGGTAAAATCTGGAAGATAGTGAGAAATATCATGCACAAAAGCTAGGAAGCAGAAAAAAGGGGATATAATCAGAAATTATGTTGGAAAATAGGTTGAGCCCAGATCACAGACGGTCTTAAATATCAGACTAGGGAGTTAAAAGAGGGAATTTCTGCTGCTACCCAGAAGGAATAACAAGGACAGGATTTATCATCCCATCTGAAACAATCAACTATGAAACCAGGCAAAACACACAGACCAACAGTTTTCAAAACAGCAGACATGGAGCACTGAAGAACAGGGATCTATTGGAGCCAGGTTTGTTACCAAGGTGAAGCTATGATGGCCCCTCCTGATGCTGTATTGAGCTTTCAGCCACCACACAGGAAAGCAGGACCCAGGTGGAGTCCTGTGATTTCCCAGTGCTAAGGAGATAGAACTGGGGCTCTGAAAGTCAAGGTGGCTTGAGTTGGCAAAGCAGAGTGCGGATGAAGATTGCTATACAGAGAGAAGAACCTGACCTTCTGCCAAAGGTTGCCCTGGAATATTCAGTAAAGTAGTGGTCATGATGAGAAGGGGTACAAGGAGCCTATGCAATGTCAGGGAAGTGCTACCCCAAAAGATTAGAAATATATAAGTAAATATAAATAACTGGTGCTTGTTTCCACCTACCAAACTTGGAAATCTCATAATTCATGGTGCACTGGGGAAAATATTTAGGAAGGTCTTGCCTCAATACTGGGGATAATTAATTCTGGAGAGTGTGGTACTATAGACCCACCTAACAAGTCAGAAAAGCAAGACATGAAAGAATCAAACTGTCTCCATATTACCTGTGTCCCAGAGCAAAGATCAGTAATACTTATGGATATAGAAAAACACCCACCACCTAAGTAGAATGCCTGGCATCCTATCAAGGATGAACAGGCATACAAAGAAGCAGAGAAGCACAACCCATAATGAGGAGAATAAACAACCTCTCAAAACCAACCTAGAACAGACACTGATATTAGATGAATAGACAGGATGCTAAAAATCATTATAAGTGTATTTCATGTGTTCAAAAGTTGCTTGAATACATAAAAGATCTAAAACATTGAACAAAACAGAAACTTTAAAATCAAAAACTCTAATGTTTAAATGAAAATTACGCTGGATGGACAATCAGACATTGAGGAAGAGAGGAAAAGTAAACTTAAGATGTAGCATCAGAAACTACCCCCAAATAGAGCACAAAGAGATGAAATAATAAAGAAAAACAAAAAGGCCATCAGTTGCTTGTGGAACAACTTCCAGAGATACAATATACCTGTGAATTGAGTTTGTGAGGGAGTTGAGTGAAGGGCAGAGAAAAAAATCAAAGAAGTAGTGGCAGAGAATCCTTCAGCTTGATAAAACAATAACAAATTCCAAGGCACATCATGATCAAAATGGCAAAAACCTGTGATAAAAAGAAAACCCAAACCAGACTGAGAGAAAAAGGACTCATTCCATACAGAAAAACAAAGATAAGGGTGACAGCATATTATTCATGTGAAACAATGAAGAAGGCAGTAGAGCAACATCTTTAAATGACTGGAAGAAAAACAGTCAACCTGAAATTCTGTGCCTAGAATGTCTTTCAAAATGAAAGGTAAAATAGAGACATTTGAGAAATGCTAAATACGAAAGGATATACAACAAGAAGTCCTGTACTACCAGCAGTGTGAAAGAAGGTAGAGAAAGAAACAATGCTGGATGGAAATCCAGGCCTGCAAAGAAGGATGAGCCCTGAGGTTGCTAGTGACTTGGGCAAATACATAAAATGTTCCCATATGACATAAATATTATCAAAAGTTAGCTGATTATTAAAATAGCAATGTATTCTGGAGTTGTTAACGTGTGTAAGTATATGACAATAACATTTTAAAGGCTAGAAGGAGAAATGGTTATATGCTATTATAATTCTTTTACATGATAATGTGCAGGAGTATGATGTCATTCAAGATAGAGTGTAATAAGTTAATGTATGTGACAAACACTAAGTAATCACTAGATTTTAAGAAAAGGCATGGTAACCTATAAGCCAACAAGTGAAATAAAAAGAAACAAACAAGAGAGAGGAAAAATGGAAATATATAGCAAACTTAAGTTAAACCTAACCAATCAGTCCTCATGTTAAATGTAATCTGACTAAGTATTCCAATTAAAATTCTGAAATTGTCAGATTGGATGAAAAAGCAAGACCAAGTGTTTCCTATGAGAAATCTATTGTGGCCCGGGGATTTAGCTCAGTGATTTCACCGCCTGCTACGCAAGCACAAAGACCCAAGTTTGATCCCTGGTACCAAAAAAAAAAAAAAGAAAGAGAAATCTATTCTAAATACAACTATAAAAATGAGTTAAACAGCAAAAGGAAAATATATATGCAAACACTAATTGAATGAAAGCTGAACCAAATATTTTGTAACAGACCAAAATGTTTCAGAGCAATGATTTTTTTGTGGTGGTGGTGGTTGTGCTGGGGATGCAGCCCAGGGCCTAAGACATACTAAGGAAAGACTCTACCACCAAGCTACAGCCTCCAGACCCAGGGCAGAGATTACTGTGATTAACAGAGATTCAGAGGCCACTTAATTAATTTCAATTAATTAAGAAGCTCAACTGAGGTTAAATCTTTATGAACTTAATAACAGATTCATAACACATTAAACAAAAAAAAATAACTAGAAAGGAAAAAGAGGAAGAAGGAATTAAATAATCATGCTCACATATTCCAGGACCTTTTCCTTAATAGCTGATTGAAGAAATAGAAAGAAAATCAGCAAGGACATGGCATACTTCAAAATGTCATCAATACACCTGACTAGTATTTATAGGACATACCACCCAACCACACCAGAATGCACATTCTTTCCAATTATGCACATAAAATTTACCAAGAAAGATCATATCTCAGACTACTCCTCTAAAACAATTTTCAAATGATGCAATTTATAAAGTTATGAGTTCTGATACAAATGGAATTCAGTAAGAAATTAATAACGTACAGATACCTGGAACATAGTCAGATATTAGGAAACAAAAATATGCTTTCAAATAATCTATAGGTCAAAGAAGAAACCAAAAGTATGTTGAACTGATAGAAAATGAAAATATACCATATAGAAATGAAAGGGACTCAGCTAAAGCAGTAATCGGAATGAAATTTATGCCACCAAATAACTGTACGAGAAAGAAGAAAATGTCCTCATTCCAAAACTGCAGCTTCTCTTTAAGAAACTAGAAAAATAGGTGATGTCACTTATAGTTATTAAAAAATTTGAAGGAGAGATTTATGAATAAGTTTAAGGCTACATATTTAAAACATAGATGAAATAGGTTTCTTGGAAGATAAAGAGCAATAAAACCCCACTCAAAAGACTGGTAGTATTGATAGTCCTATATTCATTAATGAAATTAAATCTTCCATACACAAACACACACACTCACAATACATACTCTAGAGCTAGATGGTTTTCTAAAGAATTATGCCAAACATATAAGGATGAAATGTATCAGTTCACTACACACATGTTCATAAGATTGAAGAGGAGTGAATGCTCATGGCAATCTTCCTGCCTCACCGTTCCAAATGTTGGGATTACAGGCATACGCCAACATGCCCAGCAAGATTTCTTTTTTTTTTTGTATTAAATTCTTTTATTGGTACATTGTAGGTATACAACACAATTACATTTCTCATTGAGAACTGCACCTTTACAAAATGCATCTTGGTTCTTATTTTTTCCCCATTCCTAGCCTTCCCTTCACGCCCTCCACCCTTCCCTATTTACAAAGACTTTATTTCCCTTTTTTCCATTTCTCATCATTTTTCCTTTCCCTTCTTTCCTTTCCCCTCCCCCTCCCACCACCCCTACCCCTTTGGACCTTTTCTTCCTATTTTGCATTCTTGATTATTCATTCTAATCACTGGTACATTTTAGGTATACAATATAATGACATTCATCATTGGAAATTTGCACCTTTACATAATCTCTCTTGGTTCTTATTTTTCACCCTTGCCCAGCCCTCCCTTCAACCCCTCCAGTCCTATTTACAAAGATTTTGTTCCTATTTTTCTATTTTCTCATATTAATCCCATTCCCTTCTATCCTTTCCCCTAGCCCTCCCACTTCCTTCCCCTTTGCCCCTTTTCTTCCTATTTCACATTACATATTATACATTTAGTCCTTATTTACACTTTCATTTTCTCACACCAGAGAAACTATTCAGTATTTACACGTGTGTCCTATTTATTTCACTTAAGAGTATCGCCTCAATGTGCATCCATTTAGCTATAAATGTCTCTAATTTCTCATTTTTTATGGCTGAGTAGTACTCCATTTTATTAAAAAAACACATTTTCTTTATCCTGTCTCCAGTTGATGGGCATTTGGGCTGTTTCCAAGTTTTAGCTATTACAAACTGCGCTGCTATGAACATGGGTGCACATATATCACTGTGGTATGATTCTTTTAATTCTTTGGGGAAGATCCCCAGCAGTGGAATAGCTGGGTCAAATGGGACTTCCAGTCCTAGTTCTTTGAGGTATCTCCATACTGATTTCCACAGTGGTTGCACCAGTCTACACTCCCACCAGCAGTGGAGCAGGGTTCCTCTTTCCCCACAGCCCTGCCAGCATTTGTTATTGGTTGATTTCATGATAGCAGCCATTCTTTCTGGAGTGAGGTGGAATCTCAGCGTTGTTTTCATTTGCATCTCTCAAATGACCAGTGATGTTGAACATTTTTTCATGTATTTATTTGCTATTTCTACTTCTTTATCTGAGAAATGTCTGTTCATTTCAGCTGCCCATTTTTTGATTGGGTCTTTAAATTCCCAGCAAGATTTCTTATAAATGACACCAACAGCATGGTTCAAAAAAGAAAAACTTGACAAATTGGACCTTATTAAGATTCAAAAGTTTTTCAATTCAAAAGATACCAATAAGAAAATGAAAATACAAGAACTGTACTAGGAGGAGGACATTTGCAAAACATACATCTGATAAAAGCCTTATGACCTGAATATACAAAAACTCTTAGAACTTGATAATAAAAAGACAAACCCAATAAAAACATTATCATGAGATTTAAACAGACACTTTCTCATAGAAGATATACAAATGCCCCATAGGCCATAAATCATCAGGAAAATGCTAAATGAAACCATGATGTACCACTCTGCATCCATTAGAATGACTATAATTAAAAACACAGACAACAACAAATATTGAGGAGAACATAGAGAAACTGGAGCCTTCACGTATTGTTGGTAAGAATATAAAATGGTAAGCCACTTCAGAAAACAGTTTGTCAGGTTCTTAAAAATTTGAGCATAAATTTCCCAGATGACTCAGTAATTTCACTTTTGAGCATCCACACAAGAAAAGTGAAAATATACGCTTGCCTATAAACTTGTACCCATTTCTTTGCTGCATTGTTTTGTTTTGTTTTTGGTACTGGGGATCAAACTCAGGTCCTTGCACTTGAACAGCAGGAGGCAAAACCACTGAGCTAAATCCCTGGCCCTGCTGCATTGTTTTTAATTCCTCCTAAATGTTGGCAATAACCTAAATGTTTACCAAATGTACAGACAATGGAATACTATTCTGCCATAAAAGAGAACTACGTGTACATGATATGGCATGGATAAACCTGAAAAGCATTATGTTTAGTGAAAGAAATCAGATAGAAGAATCTACATATTGTATGACCCGGTTTGTAAGAAATATCCAGAAAAGGCAAGGAAAGAAAGTAAAATAGTGATTGTCTAGGGCAGAGCAAATATGCATGAGAATTCTTAATTTATTTTGATGGCTGGGTAACTTCAATAATTTACTAAAAATCATAGAATTGTATACATTAAAAGGTAAAGTATGTGATTTGCAAAATATACCTTAATTAAGATAATTTAAAACAAAGAAATGGTTTAAGAAAGTTTTGGAAAGAATATCTCTGAGAAATTTTTGAGATTTTTGACATGATCTAACATGTACTTTAGGAAGGTAACTCCTACAGTTACATGCAGGACAGATCAAATATGTTAGAACAGCAGTTTTGAAGTAAAAAAAAATTCACTAAATATATCATCTTTTAGTCAAATGGAGAATATGGTATATAAAATCTGAGATTAACTGAGGTCTGTTTCAAAAGCTCATACAATACAGTAGGCAAAACACTCTCTTAGTTTCCTACCCTCCTCCCCAGATTTCACTAAATCAAATAGAATTAAAGAAAGTGCAGGTCATCAGGTGATTGTTTCTTTCTCATAGCCATCTACTCTGTCTACTGTGACATTGTGACAAATGTTGATATAGGCTTTCCCCTTCGCTCTCCTTATGCAGCAAAGTTCTGTTTCCTGTCGCAGCATATCCTGCTAATGTGACAAGCTGGAAATATGACAGTGCTGGTGTTCTATGCCAAAACCATTCAGCAGGTGACAGAACTGCCTTCCCTATTTGAAGCTGGCACCATCTGCCAAATGAAAGTGAGTGACACCTGAGAAAACGCCGAAGTGGGAGTTGAGAAATGATGATGTATGTGCCAATCCAACTTCTAATCGTGACAGTGTCTCATTCTGATGCAAATTCATTATATGAGGCAAAGGTATGATTTTTGCAACATGAAAGCTTGTACTAGCTCATATGAAGAGAATTGGCCTTCCTGACAATTTCTTGCTTAGATCTCTAAACAAGAATTGCCACTTCAACTTCCTTTTTAAATTTTCCCTTGTGTCTCCTAGCACATCCCCCCCACCCTGCAATCTTTCTCTACACACTTTCTTGGCGTCATTAATATTTGGATTTCTGTCTTCATTTCCTCTGAACTACAATGAGTATTAAGCAGTATGCCACAGCCAAGCAGAACCTGCCTTTTTCAGTTTTCATTGGTGCTATCATCAACTTTCATTCACATCACTAGGGAGGGGTTGTACCCACACATTAGTCTGAAATGGAACCAGTATCAGTGCAATGCATAGCCAACGTTAAAATGAGTAAGACATAATCATTTTATTTGAGGATCTTGAGTGGAGAAACACATACTGTTGAAGGGCTTTTCACAAAATAAGAAGCAGTCACAGAAGAGCAAACCAGGTGATGGAGGTACAAAAACTTACTTGGGTGGGGGCTAGATGAAAGCTTGGGAGAGGTGACTGCAAGAAAGCAAGAGAATGTAAATGGGAACTGACTGGAAGTTCCCAGGGGCTGTCTGCTAAAAGAGCCACTGGAATGGAAAATATAAACGTTAGGCTGATGGATGGAAGTCACACAGAGAGAGGGAAAAGGTGCAGCCAGGGTAAGGAGAGCCTTTCCAGTGGTCCCAAAGCAGTGTGGATTGCCTCAGGGGGGTTCAGAAAACATTGGTTTGAAAGTCATCAATAGAAATTATAATAGCCCATCGTGGAAAAAGGTATAATGAGATGACCCACCATTTCCCTTCCAAAGCTTAGTCTATGATGAAAGATGATCAATCAGTTTTCTTTTGACACTAACACTGTATAATTTTATACATCGCATAATTATATGCTGAAGTATTAAAGTAAGGAAAAAGTATGCCAAGCGTAGTTTTAAAAGGAAGAAAAAGATATACCGTGTATTTTAAAGTATTATAAAAATGATTAGTTTCAGAGGGGTACGTGATTGAGTGCACATGAGAGTGTGTATGTGTGTGTGTGTGTGTGTGTGTGTGTTACTAGAGATTGAACCCAGGGTTAGCGCTACATCCTCAACTCCCTTTTACTTTTTAATTTTTGAGACAGTCTTGTTAAATCTTTAAATTGCCCACTGGGCTTGAACTTGCAATCCTCCTGCCTCAGTCTCCCAGAGCACTAGGATTATAGGGTTGCACCACCATTGCTGCAGAGTTTATATTTTTAAAGAAGTGAACTTCAGTTATTGAGAAACCCAGCTACATATGTTATTTTGTGGCAAAATGTCAACTTGCTTCCTATGATTTTATTATTACGCAATAATCCAAAAAAGTATTTACCTCCACAAATTCATGAGATTCTACCTAAGATCCCTAAACTTTAGGCAAGAAATTTTTAACATATACTTTGATTTAAATAAGGTGAAAATTCTTAAATTTCCTCAAATTTATAAAGTCTATGAATTTTCAAAATGAATAAATTTTTGCATTAGGACTTCTGTTTGGGTCAATGTGGCAGAAATAGTCAATCTGGGAAGCAGAAGCATTGTGAGTACTAAGGACTAGTGGGGTGAGTGCAGGAATAACACCCTCCAGGTGTGTGCCATAGGGAGATGGGGTATCTGGGTGGCAGACAGCCTCCTCCAGAGTGTGGTCTGCAGGGGAGCCTGGGAAGCCAGATACATCCAGCTGTCTTATGAGACCCTGAAGGGAGCTGGATGTAGAGCTATGGAAGGCTGACTTCTCCACCCGGTGAAGAGCAGGGTCACTGTGGTCACTGTAGTCAGCAGTCAGCAGTAAAGAACAGGAAGTGAACTTGGAGCAAGGAGAGTGAGAATGAGCTGGCAGCTGCTGGAGGCCCCGTGTCTGCCTCTGACAGTATAGGGCCCAGATGGCCATCAAAAAAGAGTGGCCGCCACTCAACTCCCACCTCAGCACCAGGCACCTTTCTCTCTGGCCAGTTCTGTCTAAAATATTGACTTCTTTTCTATTATTTTATTATTACATAATAATCAAAAAGGTGTTTGCCTTCAACAAGTCATCAGAGATTCTTTATTTAAGAGCCCTAAAATTTCTGCAGGAGACTATTTCCAAGTCATCTTAGCCAAGTTAACACAGAACAAAGCCACCAAAAATATTTCTACTTGCAAAACACATCTTAAAATGCTGGAAAAATATAATAGACATTATTTCAAGTAGCTTTAAAGATATTAAGAAAATGCTCACATGTTGCAAGCAAAACTACTATCTGAACTCAGGTGAGTGCTGAATCTGGTGGATACCTAAGGAGAGTAGTGATTCAGTAACCCAGGGGTTCCATGTCCAATGCTTGCAATGATCAAATATAAAGCCACATCCCCTGACTGGCTACACTTCACAGAAAATAGAAGTAAATTCTGACCTCCAAATGAAGATAACAAGGAAACTTGAGTCTCACACAGGCTTGGGAGCCATCCTTTCACTATCTGCCAGATTCAAGCAACACAAGCTGAGGATTTAGATGAAAGAAGTCCCAGGCAGGAAGTCCTTTGGGTTTCTGACAGAAGCAAATCCAAATTCTTTCCCAAACAGTCCCAAATAAAAAGAAATGAATAAAGGAAGCAATTAGTAAATTGCTAGACAGAATGAAAGCACCTGAGAAACAATTAAGAAAAACAGTGTTTGGGGCTGTATCTAGATGTTCCCTGAAAAGCCTCATGCACTTATAGGTGGGACTTTTCAGAGTGGATCTAGGGTGTGTAAATATGGATTAAAGGCTTGTGGTAACTAAATTAGTTCACTGATTGATTTGGCATAGTTCTGGGTGTGGACACTGGGAAGGTCCACCCTGGGGGTGGGTGGTACCAAGCAATAGGCTTGTAGCCTGGACGGCATAAAAGGAAAAAGAAGACCTATTGCTAATGTTGCTGCCTCCTGCCTGCTGTGCTATCCATGAACTATTTTTCCTTTGCATTGCCCCTCTGGCTTGCCATCCTCCCTTGGAGCCAGCTGACTATGGACTGAAACCTCTACAAATTGTGAGTGAAATTAAATCTTTCCTCCTTTAACTTGTGAGTGTCACGTATTTTGTCCCAGCAATAAGACAGTAATCAAGACAAATAGCAAACATCACAATCAAGCTTAAAGATGCTTCAGAAATTAGAATATTGTATTTCAAAATATAAAATAATTGTATGCACCATGATCAAATAAAATTAGACACAGAATATTAGCAAAGGATAAGAAGTAGCATGAAGATATTAAAAATAAACAGAAAAATTCTTAAAGAAATTAAAA
>NW_004624737.1:16402608-16431756 GCF_000247695.1 Heterocephalus glaber
CCAGTTTTTCCAACACCATTTATTAAATAGGCTATCTTTCCTCCAATGAGGGTGGTTGGCTCCTTTGTCAAAAATGAGGTGGCTGAGTATGTCTGAAGTTATTTCTGCATCTTCTAATCTATTCCACTGATCCTTGGGTCTGTTTCTTTGCCAGTACCATGCTGTTTTTATCACAGAAGAAAAGCTATATTTCTATTTATTCTTCAATTTGTTTTTATCTATACTCTTTCCCTCCCTTCCATCTCTTCTCACTCTATCTCTTGTTGCCCTTTCCATTTAAAAAAGATCTCCCTACTTCCTATTATATTTTATTTTTCTCCTTATTTATATTTTGGATTTCTCATATGAAAGAAACCATGAGATATTTAAGCTGTGTGTGTGATTTATTTCATTTAATATTATGGTCTTAAGGTGCAATCATTTCCTTACAAATGCCTCAAGTTTGTCCTTTATGGCAGAGTAGTATTCCACTGTGTACAAATACCACAGTTTTATCCATTCATCTGTTGCTGAGCATATAGGCCCTTTTCAAGATTTAGCTATTATAAAGTATGCTGCTATAAACATGGGTATACATGAATCACTGTAATATGATGACTTTAACTCTTTCAGGAGATATCTAGAAGGGCAATATCTGAGTCAAATGGAATTTATAATTTTAGTTTTTTGGGGTATCTCCATACTGATTTCCATAGTTGTACTAGTTTACATTCCCACCAACAATGTAGAGGGGTTTCTTTGTCCTCATAGCCTTCCTAGCATTTGTTAGTATTTGATTTCTTGATGATAGCCATTCATTCTGGAGTAAGATGTATCATAATGTTGTTTTAATTTGCATTTTTCAAATGGCTAGCTATGTTTAACATTTTTCATGTATTTATTGGCTATTTGTATTTCCTCTTTTGTGAAGTGTCTGTTTATTTCACTTCTCCATTTTCTGATTTGTTCTTTTATTTGGGGGTGTTTATTCTTTTTGAGTTCTTTATATATTCTACATGTTAGTCCACTGTCCATGGCATACCTGGAAAAAATATTTTCTGATTCTGTACATTGTCTCTTCACTCTGTCAGTTGTTTCCTTTGCTGTGAAGATTTTTAATTTGATGTGATCCCATTTGTTGATCCTCAGTATTATTTCTTATGTCACTGGGGTTCTGTTCAGAAATTGCTTGCCTATGCCTGTCTTCAAGAGGTTTACCCATTTTATCTTCCAGTACATTAAATGTTTCTCCTTTCACACTTAGATCTTTGATCAATTTTGGGTTTTGTTTAGTATATGGAGAGAGAGATGGGTCCAGACTCAATCTTCTGCATGTGGATAACCAGCTTCCCTAACATCATTTATTTAAGAGGCTGTCTTCAGGAAGATGGGAAGAAGATATTTTAAAGGCTCATTTAAAACATTGGGTAACCAAAATCAGAGGAAGAATGTGGCTGGGGGAGATGAGTCCTGGGTTTGCAGACCACTCTTATCATGACAGCCTCTATCCTTTCCAGAGGACAAGGCAAGAATGATGAGAAACTCATTTGATAGCATTGAGTCTATGACAAAAAATAAACTTCAGCAGACTAGAAAGAATGGGAAACTACCTTAACATGATAAAATGTTTCCATTTTGATAAAATTTGTTTTATAATAGCTAAAGAAATTAAATTATTCATAGGTGGTATATATGAATATATATACATATATACACCAAGGAAATGTACACACAAATCATTAGAGCTATTAGGAAAGTTTTTAAAAGTTGTTGCATTCAAATTCAATGTATAAAACCAACTGTATTTCTATATACCACCCAAACTTTTAAAATACAGTTTATAAAGACACTATTTATATTGTCAAGTATATCAAATAACTAGGAATGAATCTAACAAACAATATTAAAGATCTTCAAAAAAGGATATTATTGACAGAAATTAAGGAAATTCTTCATAAATGCAGAAACAATTCAAGTTCACTTGATTTGAAGGTTTAATACTGTAAGATGTCACTGCTTCATAAATCAATTCAAAATTCCCAAATTCTCTTTTGAACTTAAAACTTCATCTAAAATTTAAATGGTAAAGAAAGGGACCCAGAATATGCAAGACGGTCTTAAGGAGGAAGAATGATTGAGCTTAGCTTGCTCTAGCTGCTATCAAGACTGATGATAATGCTAACACAATTCACACACAGTACAACTGACAAAAGGAAATATAAACTGATGGAACAGAATAGAAAGTCCAGACACAGAACACAGATAGACAGCATATACAGACAGCTGGTATATGACAAAATGACCCAGCACAGCAGGAAAAAAAAAAAATGAATGCCATTTCCAATCAATGATTGTAATGTAGAACTAAATATGAAAAGCAAAAAAACTACTAGCAAACAAAAATAGATTGCATTTCCATGACTTAAAGTGGAGGACAATATTTTAACCAGGAAACAAGAAACACTAAGTAAAAAATATAGGAGTAATAAGTGGGACTATCTTAAAATTAATAATTTGTGTTCATTAGTATCATCCTTAAAGCAAGCCAACAGAGTGGGAAAAGACATTTCCAATATGCACACCCAACCAAAGTTCAAAGAGAATCCTCGCAATACTAGCAAGGGGACAGATAGCGCAGCAGAGAAAGTGGGACAAAAGATGAAATGTACATAAGAAGACATTCAAAGTGCAATTAAACTTTGAAAAGGTGTACAATGACACAGGACATGAAAACTGAAATCACTGTACAGTCACCTGCTAAAGGGGCTAACATAAGGGACTGCTATGGTAACATCAAGTGCTGGTGAAGATCTGGGGAAATGGGAAGACCCACACAATCCTGGTAAGAGTTTAAACTGAAACAAGCACTTAGGAAAACCGGTTATCACTACCATGACCAAAAATTTCACTACCAGGCATATTTCCCCAATTACACACATACACATGTGAGCCAGACACATGCAAAATAAAAGCACAAGAATGTTTGCAACTATATTATTCAACATAGTCTTAAATTAGAAACAAATCAAAATCTCTTACAACAGAATAATGGATGAGTGAATTGTGGCTGATTCATATAAAGAAATACTATATAGTATGGTATGATAAACTACAGTTACTCTCCACAAATTGTAACACTGCTACCCTTGTCAAAAACCAGACCCTGATGATTATAGTATTAAATGTGAAAGGTGAAGCTGTGATAACTTGAGAAGAAAATCAGAAATCTTTCTTTATAAAGTTCAAATTGGAAATAATTTTTAAATGAAAGAAGCAGAAAGATAAATGAAAGATGAATAAATGAAAGATGAATAAATTCAATTATGCTAAAATAAAATACTAGCTCATAAAACACAAGCATATCCCTATCTGTATTTACAATGATTGTTTTTAAAAATTAAAGTATCCAGCAAGTATAAATAAGGACTAAAATGATTAAAACGAATAATTGATAATTTGAAATAGGAAGAAAAGGTCCAAAGGGGTAGGGGAGGTGGGAGGGGAAGGGGAAAGGAAAGAAGGGAAAGTTATAAGAAAAGGATAAAATGGAAACAAAGTCTTTTTAAATAGGGAAGGGTGGAGGGGGTGAAGGGAGGACAGGGCATGGGAAAAAAAATAACCAAGAGACATCATGTACAGGTACAAGTACCCAATGATAAATGTAAATTTATTGTTTACCTAAAATGTACCAATAAAAGAATTTAAGAAAAAAATTTAAAGTATCTGAGGAATTCCTCAACTAATTAAGAAAGCTTAAATAGCCAGCAAAGATAAGAAAAGATGTTCACTTTCCCTGATAATCATGAAAATGGGTAATGAGAACCATAGAAAATATCACTCCGCACCCACAGGTTGAGGAAAAACTAAAACAAACATCTTATAATAGCAACTTCTGACAGGTGGGAGGAGCAACTGGATTTTTGGTGGGAGTGTAAAATGGTGCAGTCCCTTCAGGGAAAAATGAGCCTTATCTCATTAAATTAAAAGATTTGCATAACTCATCCCCTATATGTGTATATGCATTATATATATATATATATAATATATATATATTATATATATAATATAGAGAGATAAATTTGCTTTTATGCACCAGTGAACAAGTTCAGGAATATTTACTGAAGCATTTTATGACAGCAAAAACCTGAATATAATCTATTGACAGATTAATGAATATATAACTCGACTGCCATTTAGCAAAGTGTTAAAAACCAATAAAAATGGATGAACTATGTGTCCTTCCCTTCATTCATCACCATGGACAAATCTCACGACTTAACATTAAGCAAGAAAGCAACTCCCAAAAGAATGCACAGAGTGATTACAATTATGTAAAGACCAAAATTTTTATAAAACTAAATAAAATAATTTCAGGAATTTATATAAAAAATAAAGATAATCGGGTACTAATAACCATAGAATTTAACTCAGGGTTTATCTCAGATTAGACGAAAAGATGATGCAATGAGGGAGAGGCCCACAATGGCTTCAAATAATCACCAGTTCCCTTTCCTGAGTTGGGTGGTATGTAAGAATGTTTGCTCAATTATATTTCTTAATATTTGTCATTTTTATCCACAAATGCAATATATTATAAAAATATACCCACCATTCCATGTGACTGTGTTTCACTTCTTATTCTCTAAATTATTCTTTTTGTTTTTCCTTGGCCCTCCTTTCCATGGAGAACTTCTGACACCACTGGGTGTGTCTGTTGTGGCTTATATTCAGATGTTCCCAAACCCTCATGTGGTCACAGATGGGGAGTTTCAAAGGTGGCTGCATTATGCTACGTGAATGTGGATTAAGGTTGTGGTGCTGGGATTAAGGGGTGAGTAATGGAAGCCCCACCCTGGGTGTGGATGGCATCCATCAAATGGCTTACAGCTTGGATGAAATACAAAGGGAGAGAGGGAAGGCAGGCCTTCTGCTTGCTAGCAGCCTTCTGCCTACCATGACATGGACTATTTCTCCTCTGTGCCCCTCTACCATATCACCCTTCCCTGGAGCCACCTGACTATGGTCTGAAACCTCTACAACCTGTGAGCTGCAATAAACCTTTCTTCCTTTAATATTGAGTGTTGGGTATCTTGTCTCAGCAATGAGAAAAGTAACTAAGACAGTGTCCTATGCTCAGCTCTCTAGAGTCACTCCTATTTTTCTGGCTTCCATTTGGACATTTTATGGTTAACTTAAATCAACAGAGCCCTATCTAACCTCTCTCCAAGTTGCATTAATTCTCACATGCTGCTAACAGTGATAACGGAAATGTCATGAATGTTAAATGATGCGCTGAAACCATTTGATTATGGGTCTTTCTTGGTGTCATTCACTCCTCTTTGAGTCTCTCATTTGGCTATTAGCACTACTGGACACCTAGAATGAACCCACAGTTGACTTTTGATAATGCATCTAGAGTTCTGTGTGACTTGCCCTGCCACACCAGTCTCTAGTTCTGCACAGCAGCCACCTGTTCCTTCATTGATGTCAGAAACATTTACAGTCAGAAGTTAGAAGTCAAGAATTAACACACATGAAGAGCTGCAATTGCCTGAAATTGCTCTGAATCTCAGAGATTGCAGTAGGAGCAATATTCCTTGAGAAAAAATAGCCAACGATTTTAAGATTGTGCACATGTCTCAGCCAGTAGGCAAAAGTAAACTCTTCACACTCATTACTAGTAATAGGTGTGGAGTTCTACAGGGATCAAGAAAAAAATATGAGGGGAAAGAAAGGGAATATGTGAGGACAATAACAAAGAGCAGAAAGACAAGGATAAATAGCACTGTCACACAGCATAGTTCAACAAGGACAATGATGAATCCTTAGTTATTTTATTGAATTGTTAACCACAGAATCTAGGCTGAGTGAAGTGGGGAGAGCCCTGAGGGCACCAGTGTGTTTCTCTGAAGGCTCTCCAACTGTGGATGCACCACCGTGGTATGATGGCATGTCCAGGTGACCAACAAGCTATCCTGACCCTGTAGCCATCACTGGGGGCTGTGCAACATGACTCAACCTTTGGAGACCCCGAAGGCACCACTGAGAATTTCTGAAGGGTCTCTCTCTTATGTCAATGGACAGAATATCCTATGACACTGTATGCACAAATTATCAAGGGCTCACACAGACTTCTACGTGGATGTACTAGTATTGCTTGGATTTGCCTTCCCCTTGCCAGCCAGAGACCCTTTTCTCTCTCACCATCTCTTCAACCCCATCCCAGCTCACTCTGCCCTTCTAGTAGAATTCTTTAAGTCCAGTCAAGGTAGGAATAGAGCAAAAGAACAAGAGGTATGCTGGTCAGGTGGCAAGGAGGAGATTTTCCAGAGTGTTGAGGGGAGACTGGCAGCAGCCACATAACCAGGTAAGAGAAATGGGTGAAAGAGAAGAGGATTTGGTGTCTTCTTTGAATTTTCTGACAAAATGTAAGCTAAGGATTTGAAATATTTGAAAATGTCTTTTGGAGAGCAGTTACAAAAGCATCTATGATATGTGGATATGACATTGTTTGTTATAGACAGCCAATTTTATAAAAAGATGTACCTAATGTTGTTAAAATACTTCTAACAGCTACAAGATGAAACGAACCTATAGGTGGATCAAATAAAGGTCTAGAAAACAAGATCTGAGCAAATAGGCCTGGAAATGCCCTCTTTTTTCTCTGTTTATATCTGACATACCCTTATAGACACCTTAAATATTATATTATCTTCCCTAATTATGTACACAGCCTCATAAATAGCAAACCATTGGCTAGTGGCACTCATAAGGATTAAATACTATAATTGGCTGGAATCATCATCATCACCATCAATGTTTTCAACCCCTTTAAAAGTGCAATGATGAAGGTTAGGGATGTAGCTCATCAGTGTAATGCTTGCCTAGCATGCATGAGCCTCTACATTAGATCCCCAGCACTGCAAATAAATAAATAAAAATGTAATGATGACCTTAGGCTGTAGACATGATAATTATAATTACCACTGCTCTTTAATACCCAAGACATTAAAAGTGCAGAAAGTTCAAGAAATTTACCACCAATTTTTAAAAAGCCATAGCCAGGTGTGGGTGGCACACATGTATAATTCTAGCACTCCTGGTGGCTGGCAGAAGAATCACAAATTCAAACTTAACCAGGGCAATTTAGCAACTTAATGAGATTGATCTCAAAATTTTTTTAAATAACAATAATAATAATTCAAAAGGACTGGAGATGTAGCTCCCTGTAGATGTTCTGTGTTCAATCCCAGGGAAAAAAAAAAAAAAAAGACAAATTTAAACCCAGGATGCCTGATTCCAGAGTCCTTGATCTCAATCATAGAGCCTCAGACCACATGAGACAAGCTCAGTAGGCTTTAACCTTTCTCCCCTAGTTAACTGTGGGCCCCCTCAAGGTATAACTGAGCCCTGGACATTTAGTAAGCAGATTATACTAACTCCCTGGTGATTAACATAAGGAACTGTGAGATGTTCTGGGATGCTAAACCATACAGAAGAGTGTTTGTTTTTCCCTTACATTTTCTTCATCACAAATTGATTGGTGGAGTTCCTGCAGAAGATAGACACACTTCATTAAATGCATATATTAGCCATTGCAATTATACATGCTTTACTACTCAACCTGAAAATTGCAATAATTTATTTTTTATTTAAGCACTTTCTTGATGGAGCTATTGCTCTTGAAAGGTTTCCAAATGCATCTGGTTTGTGGCAATTTAAACACAGTCCTACTTTACATGAATGTGATGAGTTCTTTTCAAAAGAAACAAATCACTAAAAAGCCAATCTTTCTAGAAATTTCGATGGCGTGTGAATCTTTTCTTTCTTCCTACAAATATCCTTTCTTTCCTGTAGTGCTAGGAGACACAATATCTCAGTTTACTGAAGCACAGTGTTCAAACAGAAAGCTGGTCCTTTCCAATTTGCCAAAGACAAAATGTAAAATCTAACACCAAAGCACACAGACATGGCAGAGAGAGAGCCAATAGTGACAGTGTGGCTGAGTTCTATGCCTATAAACACAATATTATCCAACAACAGTGAAAAGTTCTACTTAGAATGCACAAGAGGACAAAATTGACTCAAGTGAAAAGAAAAATTCAAATAGTTCAATAACTAATAAATAAGCAGTTCAATGTTTTCAATGAATTATCTGTGGTCTCCAATGTGCATATTGGGTCTTTCTATTTTTAGTAAACTCTCTAGGAGTTTGTCAATTTTGTTTATTCTTCCAAAGAACAAACTCTTTGATTCATTGATTCTTTGTATTTTGTAGTCTCATTTCATTAATTTCATCTCTGATCTTTATAATTCCCTTCCTTGTACTAACTTTGGATTTTGATTGTTCTTGTTCTTCTAGGATCTTGAGGTGTATCATTAGATTATTTATTTGAGCTCACTCTGTTTTTCTGATGTGAGCATTCACATCTATAATCTTCCCTCTTAGATCTGCTTTCATTATGTCCCATAGGTTCCTGTATGTTGCACTGGCATTATCATTTGGGAATTATCTGAATTTTTTTCTTGATTTCTTCTTTGACTCATTGATTATTCCAGAGAGTATTGTTTGATTTCCATGTGTTTGCATAATTTGTTTGCCATTTATTTTTAGTTTCATTGCATTATCATCTGATAATACATAGGAATAATTTTAATTCTTTTTCATCTACTTAAGCAGGCTTTATGGGCCAGCATGTGGTCCATTTTGGAGAAAGTCCTATGTGCTGCAGAGAAGAATGTGCATTCTGTTGTTGTTGGGTGGAACATTATAGATATATATAATCCATTTGTTCAAAGGTTTGGTTCAACTCCCATATTTCTTTGTTGATTATTTTACTCTGGTTGATCTGTTTTTGACAGTGGGGTTTTGAGGTCCCCCATTATAACTGTGTTGGTGTTTCTCTGATTTTTTTTTTTTTTTTTTTTCTTTCTTTTTTTTTTTTTTTTGGTACTGGGGATAGAACTTGGGACCTTGTGCTTGTGAGGCAGTCTCCAGAACCACTGAGCTAAATCCCTGGCCTTCTCTGATATTTTATGTCCAGTACTGTTTAACTTATGAAGAGGTTAAGGCTTCTCCTTTGCAGTGGGAGGAGTAGGGACAATGGGAAAGAAGAGGGAAGATAATGGCATAATCAGCAGACCTAGAGCAGAATGAAGAGTGGTGGGGATTAAGTGAAAAAAGATATTGAGAGAGCACCAAATGTATGCCAGGATGTTGAGTGTAACTTTGGGTTGATATCAACATGCTGAGTGTAAATTCAACCATCAGTCTAGGGCTGAGGACCAGGAGGGATCAAGAACGTCAAGCAGTTTCCATTCTATTCCAGCAGCAAACTGCTAGGAAATAAATGTCCCCCACTTCTTGCTCTTCATCTGCAGGGCAAGGTGGGGGCTTTTCCTCTCTTGCCCTAGAGTAAAGGGAGTTAGAAGAAAGTATGGCTTGGAATTGGAAATGTGAACAAAGACATGGGCTTTTCTGAAGACTCAAGTGCTTCTTTTTTTATAGCAAAACTTTTATTGGTACATTTTAAGCATACATAATGATAACACGCATCATAGGGAATTTGTACCTGTACATGATACATCCCGCCTCTTTTTTCCCATTCCCCCCTCAAGTCCCCTCCCCTCTCTATGTACAAAAGCTTTGTTTCCATTTTTTCCTTCTATTTTCACTTTTTTTCTTGTCCCTTCCTTCTTTCTCCCTCCTTTCTCCCTTGTTCTTCTTCCCATTTGAACATTTTCTTCCCATTTCCCAGTATCTATTACCATTTTAGTCCTTTCCACTTTCAGTTTCTCACACCAGAGGAAAAATGCAGTATTTAAACATGTGTGTCCAAGACTATACTTAGGAGTATAGTCTCAAGGTCTATCCATTTATCTACAAATGCCTGAAGCTCATCCTTTTTTTCAAGCTCTTCTTCACAGAAGTGAGTGGAGAAGTTGTCAGAGAGTAGAGTGTGACATCTGGGAAACCCCAGCCTTTAAATGTGCCCCTCTGTCTGGTAGACACTGTGCAACAGGAATGGGCTTGAGCCATTTTGCTTCTATTCTAGTCAAGTGGAGAGGAAGTAGGTCCAAAGGGAAAGGGGCTGTAGGGCAGTGAGAGGTAATGGATAAGATTAAATTGAAACAGCTCTCCCACAACAGGGAAGGAAACATGGAGAAACCACAGTACAGCCCCTAGAAGTTCACAAAGGTGTTGCCTAGGAGATAGCACTGCATATCTGCTAAGCAGAAGGTAAGTGC
This sequence comes from Heterocephalus glaber, assembly GCF_000247695.1. The sequence continues at coordinate 16,412,836 of NW_004624737.1, forward strand.
CAGAGAAGCAGTGACAATTGTTAATCAATTCAAACACAGAAACCTTAAAAAAAAAAAAAAAAAAAAAAACTTTATTTTGGGTCTTGGAAATTGTGATTTGGGAAAACACAGATTCTGACAGATATGAATGGGTGCTCCAAGGAAGATTAGATTGAGCAGAACTTTTAAAGAAAGGAGAAGCTGAGCACAGAGTTCCCCAATCTGCCTACCCAGGGAGGTGAATGGTACAGAGGTGCCATCCTAGCCCTAGGGAGCATATCACTCCACTGTCCTTGACTGACGGCAAGGACTATCTCTAGGTGAAGATGCATTACTCATTGAGGGATGATCACAGGTTTTGCATCTTAGGTCCATTTCAAACGTATGGTCCTGTGCCCTTGTCAAGAGTTCGTTTTCTTGGGCACCTCCATAATAACATGTGTAAGTTCTGGTTCCCTGATGGCTTCCAACTCCATTCTAAAATGTCTTTTAAGTGTTGCCATTTGACATGGTTTTCTTCTGGATTTCACACAACCAATAAATTGTCTTCTCAACAGACAGATGTTTGAGAGACTCATTTCCCTTTTCATACCTTGCCTTCTCACTCTGACACACCAATAGATACAAGGTCCAGAAAGGGTGGGAAGGTCATGAAAGAAGAGACCCTACTCTTCTAATTACACATCACAGAAGCTTCATGGAACAGAGGAGAAGAGACTAGAGGTCAAGTTGGATTCACCTGGACTTCATACTAAACAAGAGTGACCAGAAATCTATGGAATCCACTAAAATGCCCCCAGGTAGAAGGAACAAGGCCACAGAGCACAGCTGAAGTTAGTGATCAGAAAATGTTAAATTATTTCCTGCCTGTATCCCACTGAGCTGGTGAGCCAAATGTCAGTGTTTGGTGAAGGGGAGTGGAAAAGAAAGACAACAGCCAAGGTGGGAAATCTACCTGCTGAGTGGCCAGGGGAGCTAGAAGTCCACCACATGGTGGGAACAGTAACCAGACAGCAACAATATTTTCTCCAGCAGAGCTCAAAGCCCAGGTTGGAAACAAAGAAAGTAAATGATGTGTCAAGCCAGCGTCTATCTTGGACTTTCCACACACATCATAAAGGGTATGCACACCTGCCCAGTCACACTTTCAGTTTCCAGAAGAATAGGGATATCTGTATGTTTGTGTACCTATCTATAGCTCTGGTTTGTGCAATAGTTGGACATAGAGTGGCTTAGGTAAGACAAGATTTCTGTAGCCAAACTGCTGCCTGTCAAATCACAACCACCACTGATTTTGCATGGTCTGAGGTGGGTTATGTACCAACAATCTATACCCTGCATTCTTTGATCTGGAAGCACTGGTTGACATTTCCTCAGTTTATATGCAGTGTGATGGAAACACAGCTTCAAGCTCCCAACCTCGACTAGATGTCCAACTGGACGATGCCAGTCAGAAGTTCAGCAGTTATCACTGGCTCTTGTATCAGGTTGTGCAGTGAAAGAACCCTACTTATGGAAAGAAGTGGGCCCACGACGGGAGTTCATTGAATATTTCCTTCTCCTAGAAGAATCCTTCTCCTAGTAGAATCTTTTAGTCTCTCCCCTATGTCTTCTCTGTGTATCTTTCCCAGTGTCTGCACATGCAAATAAATTGTGCAGTCTGCTTCAGTTTGGCAAGGTTTCACAATATACTCAATGCTCCATCATTGATCAAGCTCAGTGGGGCCAAGATTCCAACTGGATGCAAGTTGGGAAGATGAGAACATTTCCTGAAAACTGCCTGTCTCAATGCCCTCAATCAAGTAGGGCAGCCTGCCATCCATTTGCCATCTAAAACCTGCAACTAAAAGGAAAGACAGAGACTGTTTTGCTCAATTTAGAGTCTACTTGAAATTAATGGAGAATAAATGTTCCAAATTCAAACCTTTCAAGGGACAATTTGCATTAAACCCGAGCTCAGCTTCATTTCTGATCCAATGTTGCAAGGAGTAACAGCTGTTAGGGGCATTATAACTGCAGTTGAACCACTGAGGCCATAAACTTTAAAAAGAAAATTCTCCTCCTGATGGTCACCAGGAGAGAAGGGAGGGAATGACACATTTCATGAGATCCGAGCACACTGCAAGTGCCCCAAACACTGAAAGCTGCACAAATGATCATGGCATGGAGATGCCATGTTACCAGACACACTTTTTCATTTTCCCTAGGTGATCAAAGTGAGCTTGATGAGGAAGTGGACTATTTACATGAGGGAATAGTAGGCAGAAAACACAACAGGTCTGGACATGTATTGTGCAGCAGAATATGTTGGAAACTCTGAGGATTGCTCAGACATCATCTCCTTCAATTTGTTAAGCCTCCCACTGCACAGCCTTTTGGTTGGGTAGCTCCCATGTCCAGCACAATATTTACTGAGATACACATAAGGGAACAAATCCACACACTCTTTGTGTATGTTTATGGAGGCAGAGAGAGGATATATACTTGCACAAAAACTGACTTGCCTTTAATGGTGTTATTAAACTATCAAACCCAAAAGAAATTGCTTCTATCCTGGAAGCATTTAACACTGCCTTCAGAAGCACCTAAGCTACAGGTAGGGAATGAGGAACAAGAGGCTTCTAAGCAGATGATAAAGCAAATGGGGAGTCTTCCAAATCAAGAGAAATGGGAGGGCTGAAGGTACAAAAGGCTGGTGGAAAGGGAAAAATGTACAGAGCTAAGAGGAAGACCAGAGATGCAAGAAGGGCTTGACAGAGTGAAGCTTTGTTTCCATATCTGTGTTCCTTCAGAGCAGTCCTAGATTTTAAAGGGTTTTCACCAGGACAGTGGCCATAACTGGTGTCCATCATGAAAAGTCCACTTTAGAGCATACCTCAACCAGAATGGACGAAAGGAAAGTAGACATGAATTGGTAGCAATAGTCCACTCAGGAAAGTTGAGTTGGAGTAGTGATGGGTAAAGACTCCAGAGATGTGGAGAGAGATCTGTTGTGGAGTGATGATTTCTGGCATCACCAGTGCTGCAACATAGCACCATTTGCTGAAATGAAGTTTTGCAGGAGAGGGTTGAGCAAGAAGCACTTACCCAGTTTTGTGCCCTATGTGTGCAAAATTCTGTGGCATTGGGATGCAGGGATCAACTGATTAGTTCTCTTACCCTAGAAGCTCTGTTTACAATTGGGATAAGAAATCATGACATCCTTTCTCTTGTCAAGCCTAAAATCACACATTTTAAGCATATAATCCTAAACTTACTTTCCATTCCTTCCAGGGTTTCTGGTCATCAACAGAGTCAGATGACAGAAATCCGTAGAAAGCTGTTGTTTTTCAAGAACTTTTTTTTTCTTATATTAGAAATTCAGGAGGAAGGACCTGTTGCATAAACAAGGTGTCCTCCCCTACATAAACTCATTCAAATAAGGCAAAGGGTGAAGCGTCAGAGGAAGAAATCGAGATACATTATATATGAATAAGAGCTCTTCCTCCTGAGTCCCTCATCAGCATATCACTTAGGCATTCACCAAATTTAAGTGATCAAAACCCGCTGAGTATCCCAGGGCTTGCATATGAACCACTCAACCCTCTCGTGCCCACTGCAAGGTTCTGGAAATGTCTCCAGTTCAGCTGACAAATGGCCCCCAAGGCCCAGCATGCACCTGTGCTCCTGGTGCCTGAGCAGAGCATGTAGTGACAGCGCTGGGCCACTAGGGGGCTGTGGCAGTGCGGCAGGAACCAGTCTGGAGGCAAAGCTTACCTTGAGGGGACATCCTCGGGGTGCACCCTGTCTGGGCACATCTCTGCAGAAAATTTGGAATAAATGTCATTTAAAAAGAAAAAGAATGGAATTTCTTAGAAAGAAGTGACAAAAAACATTTGGACACTGCCTAGAGGAAAGCCATCTGGGCCTGAATGGAAATCTCTGGATCACTTGCCAACTTTTTTTCTCCCAATTTCTCAGCTCACTGTTGTGAAGAGAAAAGAATTGCAGGCAATGATTTCAAAGCCCTTTCCAACTCTTAAAAATTCCCCTCTATTGCACTATTCTCTGAAATGAAAACACAGTGTAGAGTATGATTTCAAATGTATCTGGTCCCCTTTTCAGAAAGCAATTGATTCCCCCATCACTTTGAAAGGGGGGCTTCTTGCCAAATGTTACCTTCTCTTCCCACAGAGCATCTGCTTCTCCATCAGGTGAGAGGTGTTACTGCCCACCCCCACACCCATGCTCTGCTGCTCTGGGCTTTGGTGTCACCCAAGCTTTCCTGCTACAGCTCCAAACAAGTTGAAGCAGAATCTCATTTTTCATAAAGGGTTATGGGATCAAGACCTTCTTGAATTATTTTCCAAAAGAAATTAGTGTGGAAATCAAGCTCTTTCTGCTGAACTTTATCAACTATGATTTTGAAGCAGGTGGCAATCAGTTTGTATTTATTTTTAGAGAACAGGTTGGACTTGATGTTATTTTCTAAGTACTTTGTATTCTCCGAGGAAACATATTCAGCATCCATGTGGTGATGATATGATTTACCTAGAAGAGCCACCTCTCCTAATTAGTATGATTGGAAACTCAAAAAACCTTGATGTGCCACTCACTTGGGAGAATCCCAAGCATAATGTTTGCAAGCATGTAAATAATCCAAGTCCGGGGAAAACCACAGCTTGTCAACCAGGCAGTCCCTCTAAGTACCTATCTCCCTCTCCCTCTCCCTCCCTCCCTCTCCTAGTAAAATAAGTTACAATGAGTTCTTCCTATAACCCCAATGTGTTTGAGATCCTACAGCCAATAGCCAATTGAGCCCTCACAGTCTCCATGATGGTAGTTTCCCAGACTCATCTCAGAAGAATCTTCAGACCTGAGCAGAGCCAGCTCCTTGGTCACCCTTGGGTTTGGAACATGTGCTAGCAACCCAGACCAGCACCTGCAGGTATATTCTGAATTGCACCTTCTTCATGCTGCCACTCTTCTCATAGGACGTACATTGTACACACATCCTCTGAAGTCTGTTCAGCCTTCTGCTTACAGAGCAGTGAAGGGCTCTTGGGTTTTCTGAGAACTATAAGCTCTTCAATTTAGCAACTGGAAAATGTACAAAGTCATGCTATTACCAAAAATAGAAAAAGAAATGCTAATATGAATGGCCTTCACCACATCAGAAGAGGGAGAGGTCACCTCTTTTCCAGAAGTTACCTGTGGGTGTGGATTGGAAGGGTGCTCCTGTCTCAGGAGCATTCACAGATAATCCACACTTGTGTGAATGCCCAACTCCCAACAGAGACCAGAAAGCAACTGAATGGTTTCCAGCTGTTGGCAAAGGAAGCTGCCTTGGGGCATGCTTGTTTCTAAGTACCTCTTCTCCTTTCTCTGGGCTTTTCTTATGCATAGGGTATGGGAGGGCTCAGAAGCAGAGATCTGATGTCCACCTTCACATACAGCAAGAAAGAAAAGATCAGACTCCCCAAAGTCAAAGACCCAATTCAAAAATGGGCATCTGAAATGAACAGACATTTCTCAGACAAAGAAGTAAAAGCAGAAAATAAATACAGGAAAAAATGTTCAACATCCCTGGTTATTTGAGAGATGCAGATGAAAACAACACTGAGATTCCACCTCACCCCACAAAGAATGGCTGCTATCAAGAAATCAGCCAATATCAAATGCTGGCGGGGGTGTGGGGAGGAAGGGACACTTTCCATTGCTGCTGGGAATGCAGGCTGGTGCAAACACTGTGGAAATCAGTATGGAGACACCTCAAAGAACTAGGGTTAGAGGTCCCATCTGACCCAGCTATTCCCCTGCTGGGAATCTTCCCAAAAGAATTAAAAGAATCATACCACAGTGATATATGTCCACTCATGTTTGTAGTGGCACATTTTGTCATAGCTAAAGGTTGGAAACAGCCCAAGTGCCCATCAACTGGAAACTGAATAAAGAAGATGTGGTTTTTTAAATAAAATTTAGTACTACTCAGCCATAAAGAATGAGAAACTAGAGTCATTTATAGCTAAATGGATGCATATTGAGCCCATACTCTTAAGTGAAATAAATAGGACACACATGTGTAAATACCAAATAGTTTCTCTAGTGTGAGAAACTGAAAGTGTAAATAAGGGTTAAAATGATTAAAATGAATAATTGATAATTTTAAATATGAAATGGCCCAAAGAGTTAAGGATGGTGGGAGGGGAAGGGGAAAGGAAAGAAGGGAAAGGAAAAATTATGAGAAAAGAAAAAAAATGGAAATGATGTCTATGTAAATAGGGAAGGGTGGAGGGGGTAAAGGGCACACAGATAATGGGGAAAAAATAAGAATCAAGATACATCATGTACAGGTACAAACACCCAATGATAAATGTAAACGTATTGTATACCTAAAATGTACCAATAAAAGAACTTAAGAATAAAAAAAAAGCCCCACACAGGGGACTCTGTTTCACTGCATATCTGGTTTGCACACACTTCTTTGCTATGGTCAGTGCTCTGTTCCATTTTGCCCCCTTCATTTGCACCCACTCTGTACACCTAAACAGGTCCCCCATTGCTCTGTTGATAGAAGCTCTAGGGAAGCAAGAGGGCCTTTGTTCTCACTGACCTTCTAAATTCCTGAATCTCCACAGATAGACAAATCACATCCTCATCTCTTCGTAGAGGTTCCTGAGTGCCACTCTCACTCCTCCAGCTGCTCAGGACATTGGGTTTCATCACACACATAAAAAGAAAAATATGTCCTCAATAAGAACACCATTTAATATTCACAAGTAAGAAATCACAGTATGAGCAGCACACTAGTATTGAGAACTTAATAACAGGAGGTTAATAACAATAAAATACTAGGATTCTTTCTCTTGGGGGACTGGGGAAGCAAGTCCAGCTGTTTGCAAGTAATCGCCTGTTTCTGGAAGACAGTAAGACAGAGGAGAGACACAGACACCCACATAGACACAGATGTGTGTTGCAGCCAGAACTTGGGAGGATGTGTTTCTAAGTTTTTCATGTTGTGCTCAGGCTACAACACAAATATAAAACAGGACAAGTAAAAAGCATGGTAATCATTTATCATGAACATTAAATCAATATAAAAAACAAAGTTTTTTACGCTATTTTAAATTACTTTATTTCTAGGTTTCTAAGTATGTTCACAAGTATGGTCAAAGCACCAGCAGATGGCCTGGGCTCCTCCCCGGTTCTAACCACAAAGCATGGTTCTAACCACAAATCTAGGTGACTAGAAGGTTTGAAGACTTCTTTTTCATCTGTGACAAAGCTTCTCAAACACCCTAGCACCAAGTCTGCTCCACCCACTCCACACACTTTGGAGAAAGAAATTACAATTAAAATGAAATACAGTAATAAAGAAATGGCAAATCTTTAACAACCCTGCTCAAACCTTCATTTCCAATCCAAAACTAGTGAGTCACCATAAAAGCTGTGGCCCACTATCACTGCTGATGAACATTAGCTTTTTGAGGGTGACTTGGGGCTTTGTATGGAAAAAGGTGGACACAAGGAGAATGATGCTTCTGCCAACAATACATAGATGTTAATTACTGAGGTTGAGCCAAAGGGGCGGGGATAATTTAAAGTCCTCTGAAGGTCACTCCAGAAAGACATTTGTAGAATGAGATGCCTTGTTCAAAATTCACCACACTCTTAGCTGTAAGAACTCAGATATATTTGATGAAAATAGTCTTGTTGTGTACTCGGTAGGAAAGAAATGTCTCTTTGCACATTTTCTTTATAAATGCAACCTTCAAATAGAAGCTTAAATCAAAGCCAGCTCCCAAGCAGATTGCTGAAAGACTTTGGGCAAAAAAATTTATAACAATTTTATTGGGAAAGTTACCAGCAGTTTCCCACTTGACATTTCTTCACTGTATTGGAAGTCACTTTTCCTTCGAGCCAGGGTGGATTGATGGGCCCAACCAAGCAGGACTGGTGATCCCACACATCCATAAGCAGTGGGCAGAGCCAGATAATGGCTCAAGGAACATTCCTCATTATGCCAAATAAATTCTCACAAAATGAACCAGCCATTTTTCTGGGCTTTCAGCAGCTCCTCAATCCCAAGCACAGCAGGGAACAGGGTGGTCCCACTGCTGGCACTGAGAAGCTGGCCATCCTGTGAGTCCAGAGTCCTACAAAAAGGCCCAGATGCCTGGGCCTCAGCACTGGCATCTCGTCGCCTTCATCAGGTATCCACTCCATGAACCCAGCAGCAAGTGGAGAAATCTGACAACAAGACCTCAGTCAGGTGATCAGGACTGACATCAACAGGAGAGCAATCAAGCAGATAGGGTATGCCCTCCATATGATGTGACAAAACTGCACTTTGCCTCTGTGAGCTTCCTGCCAAAATCCATAACCTGTCTTTATTACGAAAAACAAATTCCAGCTGAGAGGTATTCTACCAAATACCTTTCCCATACTCCCTGATTTCTTAGGTCATCCAAAACAAGGAAGGTCTGAGAAATATCACAGCCAAGAAGGGCCTAAGGAGATAGGATGGCTAAATTAACATGGGATCCTAGGCAGGATCCTGGAACAGAAAAAGGTCATTTGGGAAAGATTATGGACCCTTTAATTAATAATAATGTATTGGCATGGGTGATTGGGTGTGACAGAGAACATACATAGAAATTCCATATGTTACAGTAAGGGAAACTGGAATTGAGGTACCTTGAAACACTTTGTATATCTTTACTACTTTTCTGTAAATCAGAAACAAATCTACCATTTTAAAAGGTTGGTTAAAATAAGAAGTTGAAAAATGAGCACATCAAGTTTACATGGTACTTTTGGAAGGTCTGTACATATCCAGCATTCACATCCTACTTGTTTACTTTCTCCACCTCTCAAGTCAGGCTGGAGCAGTAGGGCCTATGAGATATCAGATTCCCCTCAGTATTTGTAATTGATCTGTGTTATGGTGTGGATGTTTGTTCCTTCCTAAACTCATGTTAAAATTGAATTACCATTCTAACAGCATTAGGAGGTAAGACCTGTAAGAGGTAATTAGGCTGTGACTATGTCACATTTTGAGGAATTGGTGCTGTTATAAAAGGGTGAGTTGAGCCAACTCTTGCTTTCTGACTCTCTCTGTAATGAAAGAAGACAATCTCTAATGGTGTTTGTTATTCAAATAGTGGAATAGGATGTCAATTCTGGTATATTGTGAACATCAACATTTTAATATGAAATCAGTACTTTTGGCTTAAATGCATCAAATGGATTTAAGTAGTTCTTTAACAGCTGAAAATTGTACATATTTCTTTTTTTTCCTCTTGAACTTGTATTTCCGGCCTGGGGATTTAGCTCAATGGTTTTGCTGCCTGCTGTACAAGCGCAAGGACCCGAGTTCTATCCCCAGTACCAAAAAAACTCTGCTTTTGGGGCCAGGGATTTAGCTCAGTGGTTCCGCCACCTGCCTCGCAAGTGCAAGGACCCGAGTTCGATCCCCGGTACCAAAAAAAAAAAAAAAAACACACATAAACTTGTATTTCCATTCCTCTTCTCCCACAGAATTTTATCCCAATGGAATAAGTGTTTATGCTTAAAATTGTGTTGTCATCCTATCACACTTCTCTGTACAAGAATATTCATACTACATATATACAGAGACACACATATGCACACATATATATATATTCTATCTCAATTCCCAATGACCATAGACTCCAAATGTTAAGAAAATTTTCTTCAGGATTGAAATTTGCTAGATTATTACTGGTGCACAATCAATCAAAGCAATATAAAATCAAAACAAAATATAAAATAGTTGCATTTTAATAGATATATTATACATAAAAATAAAATTTCATTAGATGTGTAGTTGAAAACGTAGTTAGTTTTGTCACAGTTCTAGTCCTGAATATTTTGAAGTTTCTCCAAGGTACATGTTTAAAGTAAGATGGTGAGTTGTCAGTTAATTATGGGCTATAATTATTGATCAGCTTAACAGCCAGACTAAGTCTTTGTTCAGTTTTGTTGACCCACTGGAGCTGCTGGTTTGTGGCAAGCTACCATCCAGACACCCACATGAACTTTCCCTTTGAGCACTGGTAGCTGACCCTGAGAAACTGACATTAGTGTGTGAGTAGGACTGGATGGTCGGTCTTGATTTGAGTACCTGCTTGCTCTGGAGTGGCTGCTTTTCTCAGAGACTAGTTCTACTAGGCCAGGCCTGGCAATTACAGGATGGCCAGGGGTGGAATCCAGCCCAAAGACTAGACCTGCAGGAGGCCAAACTGGGCTGATATAGCACCAGTTAGTGCCCAGCATCCAGGTCAGCTGTATTAATGAACCTGTGACCCTTAACAGCAACACAGCTTGCTCCACAATGGCCCATCATAGGGAGAGCTCTGCCTGCCCTTTCCTACCTTGTATGAAAGGACTCCCAGGAGGTGCCTTGCTCAGAATGAGCCACCAGGATGATGTCCCCCAAAGGACAAATTACCTCCACACATCACAGCACAGCAACCCTGGGAACCAGTGCTGTTTTGCTGAAGTATCAAAAGATCTATCAATTTTTCAAAGTTCCCCTGGCTCCCAGGCATAAACCAAACTAAATTCCCCCCTGTCCCATTTCTTCACATTTTGAGGAGGCCACCCCAAGGAGATAAATGTTAAAGCCCACTTATTGAACCTATAAAGTGCTCTCCTTGAAGCAAGATGATCATCACTCTCAAGCTTCTCTCCTGCCTGATGTGCATAGACAGATGGATCTACCTCTGGGTCAAAGAAAAGAGCAGAATCTTCAGGATATAAGGCTGTAGTACCAAAAGAATAACTTTCACAGAGAATGCAAGATGACTGGAAGAAGCAGAGACTTGGATCTTCCTAACAAAGTATATGCTTGAAGTCATAGGAACATGCCAAGAAGGAAGTACTATAGCATCCTCCACACTTCAGAGCATTCTATTCTCCCATGTGTCCTGCAGTATTGGCAAGGCAGTGGGACATGGGTGGCCTAGGGTTCAAAGCCAAGAGGAGTGGAAGAACCACAGTGAGGAGGTCAGAGATGAAGCAGAGGGGGACTTGCTGCCCATAGAGATCAATGAAGGGAAGTGGGAATGGCCCCAAGGGTCCCCGGCCACATCACCAGAAGATCAGAGTGCCAAAGTCACTACCACCACCCAAGCCCAATGACAGACAACCCAGCACTGTCACCTCCCAGATGTGGAAGATACTTGCTCTCTCTGACCCTTCATGTTATGATCCATCCTTGTGCATAAGACCTAGCAGGTACCAAGCCACATTAGACAAAATGGGCACAGCCCCACACAGGAGGTATTGCATGGTGGGTAATGACAGCTGCCATCTACCTAACACTAACTGTGGTAGGCACTGTCCTGTGCTACTTCAGGAGCCAGATAGGTACCAGTGTTATGTGTATTTCCATCAAGAGCTGGTAGGCCCTTGGTAACCTAGCTAAGAAGCACTCAGCAAAAAGTCAAACACAATTTAACAAATATTCCTTAACATCTGCTTTAGGCTGGGCTTGTAACAGTAGGCACCTTGGGCACGATTCCAGTCCCCAAAGAAAAATTCCAATGTTTTCTTCAGATCCCAAGGTGAGGAAGAGCCACATCCCTGAGTAGACAGGGTGTCCAAGGCTCCCAAGGGTGGCAGTGGCCTATCCCCACCCCCCAGGATGTACTCACAGAGCATCTGATCGCAGAGCCCTGAGACTTCCTGCCTGAACACCCATATACCCAGAGTCAGCCTGGGATAGAGAGCTCCAAGGAGTGTGATCTCAACATTCTAACTCCCAGTTCCCTTTTACTTACTGTGGCAGCCAAATACTTACCACACAATTATGGCTTATGGTCAGTGATTTTGCTTCTGAAATAAAATGTGATCATGGTGCTGCCTTCATATAATGAGGAACAGAGACCCAATCTGCTCTGTCAAGAATGTGCTCAATGGGGACAGAGTGCTTTGCCCACCCATGCCCAGCTGGAGGACTGGATTCTGGGCCTGAGGGCACCTGCAGCTCGGCCTGACTCACTCAGGGGAGCAGGATGCTCCAGGCTTCTTTGCTGAATGACACAGAAACCCCAGTAACAACAGCAGAGCCGACCTCAGGGGATCCAGACACACATCAATCCTAGTGTATCCCAGGAACTCTTCCTAGGCTAATAAGTAATCGTAGTCCAACTTTTATGACATTTTATAATAAGCTTATCTTTGCAATTTGAAATATCCAAACACAGAAATGCGTTTTTCCCTTCAGTCCAGCTACAAATCCCATAACTGCTACTTTAAAAGCTACTGAGGCTTTCTGATGTTGCCTTAAAGAACCAAAGGACAATTATTGGCAAAAAACAAAAACCAAAAAGTAATTTTATGCATAGTGCTCCCTTGCTACAGAGGTCTCTTAAAAAAGGGATGGTGAGACAAGGGGAGAACTGTTGGATTATATTTCCTTTGTCTGCCTTCCAAGTCTCCTGATGCACTCTGCAACCTCCATCTGTGCCATAAACATGGCCCTGGACTGTTAACGATGCAGGCTGCTTTGTGAGGCTCCCTTTGAATTGAGCATCGTAATTAAAATTCACAGCAGATGCTGCTGAAAACATGTAATCTATGCACACAGGAAAAAAAGTGAAACAAAGAAATATACCAAGCCTGGTAAATTGCTAAGAAAATTTTTAAATAACAAAACAAACAAATATAGAGAAAGAACAGTGGTACAGAATCGTTCCATCAATAGAACAAAAAGATTCCTGTTCAGGCAACTTGCTTGGCCTTTCTCTCTGACCCCAGCTCTGCTCAGATGGCCAGGACACAGGGCTGGTGGACAGACACTGTAGACTCTGCCTTCTGGATCCCTGGGATGGCTTGTTTGCCCTCAGAGCTGTTCTCTTTTTCAACCATCCATCTGAATTCTGGAAGAAGCCGTGAACCCTGGGTCTCCTGCTCTCTGGAGCCATCCATAGACAGTTGCAGAACAGCTGTGATCCTTGCCTTTCTCACCTGGGCAAGGTGGGTTCCCCTTCTGTGCTGTCTACCTGGGGTCACCACCCTTGTCCTCTCTCCATCCTTGAGACTCTGAATGGTCAGAAAGGGGCTGTATGGCTTGTCCTGCTTGTAAAATGGGGACCCCAGGGAGCATCTCTTTCTAGGTTCTCCGTATTCCCCCTGGGAAATCCTCCCCGGGCTCCCACTCCAGTCACTGGTAAGTAAAGCTGGAAGACCTCTGAGGTGGATGGCATCTGGGGCATGATGACCCCATGGAGCAGAGCCCTTCCCTCCCCCAACCACATGGGGCGGTAGCAGGAGTGATAATAAACTTTCATTGGGTGAGTCTTTATGGCTGATCTGTTCGAGCAGCTGAGGTCACCATCTGGACTTGAATGCCATCTGCTGCCCAGCTTCTGGGAGGCCTCGCTGGCTGGAGTGTAAACCGCCCTGTTCATTGCTCTATCCTCAAGCCCTGGACTAGTGCCTAGTTGAAGACAGTGCCGATGCATGTGTTGTAGGAATGGCTAATGTGCTGACCACACATGAGGGCTTGCTCCTCCCTAGAAGAAGGGCTGGCACAAGCCCAGGGTGAGCCCCACCAGGCACGTAAGGACAAGGCATTGATGCTGCTAAAAAGCTCAGCCTGGTTCACTCTGGGCCTGGCTTCTCTCCTGCTGTTCCTCCAGACAGGCCCAAGCCCAGCAGGTTACTGTCTCCTCCTGAGAGGGGGTCAGAGTCAGAAGTAGGTTCAGGACAGAGTTGACAAAGAAGCCGTGGAGGTAACGTTGGTATGGGGCCTTTGAGGAAGGGAGCTGGTTTCCACGATCACCCCTTCCTCTAGACCACTTGGAAGGTACTGATGAAGCTACTCTGAGCTCAAGGAAGCTCTGTCTGAGAGAATCAAAGTCTTCCCAACTGGACCACAAGACAAAGGCTGGGACTCTCATCCATCCGAGAGCACAGGTGCTGTCACTGAGGGCTGGTCTATTGTAGGCTGCACCCTGGTTGTTAACTGTGAGTTCTGTCCGTGCTTATTGCAAGCCTGATGGTCAGACTTGGTGAATGGACAATAGGACCCCAGGCATTTCTGGCCCTGAGTTTTGAACAGAGGAGCTTGTACTCCCTTTCCTGTGCCATGTCTTCAGAATCACTTGCCCATGTTGCAGGAGGAGCACAGTCCCCAACTGCTGCCCAGTTCCCACTTGCCTTTCCCCAGAGATTGCTCCCAGAGTACATCAGGTGGCAGCCTTGTAATCATACCTCATGCCTGGTAAACAGCTGTTCTGGGTAAGTATGTCTCACATGAGCTGCGATTGATGAGAAAATCTGTAGCACAAGAGAAGCAGCAGCAACCCATAAGCTAAGCTTCAGCCACTGTGCTCACCACACTAGATTACATGTTAGGCAGTTTGTAGGGGAAAGACAGGCTCATATGATCATATATTTTATGCATAATCCTTCTAATAGCTACTGCTATAAGCTAAGCAAAAAAGGGACCATAGTTATCTGATAAAGGGTCATAGCTTGAAACTAGTGACAGATGAAGAATGAACCTTCAGTGCACTATGGGGTCATCATGGTCCAGCCCACAACCACACCAATGAGCATATTACTCCTCCCATCAGAAACTAACACAGGGACTGAGGGTTAAAAATTCATACCTTTGACTGAGCAAGGGGTAAGTTTTGGGTGGGGAATCCCCTACCACCCCACAGGAGCCCACTGCTCCAGGCCTTTGTCCTAGTCTAGATCCCACCTGTCACAAGGATAGCCAGGCAATGATGAGGGACCTGGGGATCATCATCTGCCAGCACAAGAAGGAGCCAGATTCTTTTGAATCAAGCCTCCATATCATATTTCCAACTTTTCTCCAGCACTAGAATGAAGAGTTGGAGCTTAGGCAGGAGAGAATATACTCAGAATCCTGCCTCTCTTTCTTGTTAGCTCAATCACTTCAAGCAAATGGCTTAACCTATCTATGTTCCTCTACTCAGATAGAAATGACACACATGATCCATCTCACAGGGTTGGTGTGAGAATAAAATAGAAGTACCCACAGGACTCCTTCAAAGCAGTGTTGGTGCATAGAGCAAACAGTGACTAGAATGCAAGCCACTCCACCAGGCCTGGGTAGGTTAGTTTCCTGCCGTGTGTGCTGCTCATTTGTGTACGGTAATCTCTACTCTGCCTATGGCTCTTTTTCCCTATCTGTCAACCACTGATGCCCATTGAGGGCCTGGAGTCTATGATCAATGCAGGTAACACTCAACAACGGGAGATTCAACCTTCGACGCCATGGCCTCGTGAAGCTTGACTTGAAAATCCTTAGCTCTGCTCTAATGTGGTGAGCTCCTCCCAGAGTCACCCATCAGTGAAGTTCATCCTCACCTGGGATCCCAACTTTCCTTTGAAGTCTTAGCCTGAAAACTCTCACTCTCCCATCCCAGCCAGCCACTTTTGCACCATCTCCCACACCTGTCCTGTCACCCTCCCATGCCATTTCTTCCCATCCTTTTGACTCACACGTGGCTTTCACTGCCTTTCCCAGCTTGCCTCCCTGTGGTTAACCATTTGAGTATGTTTAGGGTTGGCCCTGTGGGAGGAGACAGGGTGAGATGAAAAGGACATTCTGAGCTGAAGGAGCAGGAAGTTGTAGCATGCTTGAGAAGCAGTGATGTTGAAGAAGGAAATGGTAGTATCATAAGGGAAACATTTGACCTGACTAAATAGACCTCACTATAGTGTCTCTTATAAGACACTTATAATGTTGATGAATTAACAATCCACTAGTGATCAGTTTTACACATGGGGAGAATGGCACATCCCAAGACTGAAGCTGAGTTAGCTTGCATTCCTGTTATTGGGTAGATTCCTTCTAAAAAGTGATTCACCCACTAAATGTTACCAGGTTTGGGGTTGCTCGCCTCACCTGGAGTTGGATTCCAGATTCTTCTCATCTCAAACAAAGAATTAAAAGAAAGGAGCAAAAAGCAATGGCAACGTTTACTTGAGAAAGTAAAAGTGAGGAGTAGGAGAGAAACTGGCTCTGCCAAGTGAGCTTGGGCCAAGCAAAGAGAAAAGGAGGGTAAGAGCAAAGATAAAAGTACACGCTGCATCAGGGAACAGTGTAGGCTAGCCTGGAAAGCTACAGTAGCACTGGCTCCTCATGGCTGCCTTTCTTTTACACTGTCCAAATTTCAAGGAAACCCACAAGAACTTCTACATCCAGGTCCTAGGGGTCAGTGCTGAGATCCCACACCTCACCCTGATGTCAGGTCTAGCCCATCCTATTGAAAACCTGCTGCAGTTCTCCTGAGAAGTCCACCTGCAGGGTTTTGGGAACTGTTCTGCTTACGTGTCCAGGATCTTGTAGTTAACAGGTCATGCCTATTTCCCCTGCCAGCTTTTGCCATGCCCTGATCTCCTAACTCCCTGCCATGGTCCAGTCCTATGGCTTGTGGAGGGAGACCTGATATAGATGGCACTCCCACTGGGAAGCTTCTCAGAGGCTTCTCTTTGTTCATAGGATCCCTCCTTCATGGACCCTGCCCCTTCTCTCATCCCCTAGATGCCATCAGCCTGGCAATGACAATAGATGAATCAGCTTAAGCAACACTGGAGCCAGTGGCTGGGGAGAAGTTGAACAGGGATATTGGCACAAAGGACCCCTGCAGGTGACCCCACGGCTATCAGGCCATATGCAGGCACTGAGTCTAGTTTAAGGACTCCTATTACTCCTACTTTATATTGAGGACATGTTGGTAGGGCCACACTCCCACTTCCATCCCTGACATCATGTGCCAATCCACTTTGAGTCCCTCCCCTTTGTTTACCAGGTGAGAGAGGTTGGCTGTGCAGGTATATCCTGAGAAAAGAGGTTGAAAGGATGAAGACATAGACTCTAAGTCCCACTAAATTCTTCTGGAAACCACAACTGATTATTCTTATAACTTTTGTTATGGGGTTTAGATAGGTGCATTAATTTGGCTTAAAGTACCACCGTTAAGGGCCAGGGATGTAGCTCAGTTGTGCCATACCTGCCTGGTAAGCACAAGGTCCTGAGTTCAATCCTTCGTACCAGAAAAAAAAAAATTACCACAGTTAAAATTTGCAAACATGTATTCAAATACATGCCCCAAAGATCACCAAGCTCCATAGTTCACCAAGATGTGCTATCTCTGGAAGAGTCCATCTAGGATCTCAAGGACTTTCAGATTACCAAGACCTAGCACAAGTCATGATCACAGCTGGGCAATTGCCCAGAGAACCACAGATAGGCTCCTCCAAGGGTCTTCATATTCTGAGCAGCCCTCCTCTGGCCTGCTCATAGAATGGTTTCCCAAACAAATAACAGCATTGAGCTCTTATTGGAGATTCAAGTAACTCTAATCACTTGGAAAGACACTCTAGTTTACCACCAGCTCTCACTGCATGCAAATGTGACTGCAGCTAGAGATACAATCACAGTAAATTGTAGGGAACAGGGAAAGGGGACATTACTAGAACCTCTGCAGTAAGTCCTAGTCTCCCGCGAGCCACGGCAGTACAAGGTGAATTAACTTATTATACAGGAAAGGTAGAAAAATGAGACTTTGAGAAGAAGCTGAACTTTGGGTCTGATCAGTGCTGCTCTGGGCGGCAAAGATGAAAGCCCCCAGCTTACCGCACCTTTTATTCAGTACATCAGGAGAAACAGATATAACAGATGACTCAGGACAGAGAGTTCAGTACATCGGGATAAACAAGGTGTAACAAATGACTTGCAGAGAGTTCAGTACATCCGGATACACAAAGGGTATCAATCCAAGAACAATGAGGAACTGAGTAAATGAAGAATTTGTTCCTCCCAGGATGTCTGCAGCTGGCGTCATCTTGTCCTGGAGCATCACAGCATCACTGGATCATTGAGGTCTCAGTTGTGACCGGGGGCCAAAATGGAATTATGTCTCAAAATGTCATAGCTGGCCTGTAGGCAGGAGAACTAGGATTTTTCCCTAAAATTATGTAGCATTGCTCCCAACAGGAGATAATTGAAATTTCAAAATATTAAGAATTTAGAGTTTTAGAGATTTGGTTTTATAATAGAAACAAATAAAGGCTTGCCACATTGCCAAATAAAAACTGACAGTTACAAAATTAGATTTGCATAACAAAAATGTCATATTGTAAATTAACCAGCAGCAAATTCTGCTCTAAGTCTGACCATAAGTTAAGGGATAAAGGAAAAGCTTTGAACATCAAGGCTTCTAATCAAAATGGCCACTGATTACCTAGCAGCCCTGGACAGCCACAGACAGAGGCAGAAATGTGGGGTCCCTGGCCAGGCTGCCTGCAAGACAGGAAGGTTTTGTTAATTTTTTAACTGAAAGGAGCCTAATATTTCTTTTCCTCATTTAAAAACATTTGAAAATGCAGAAATGTGAAAGCTAAAGAGATATTGTCTTCCTATTGCTCTGCCCTGGAAGTATCCATGGGTGACCCTTTATTCTCTTCTACCCCAAGACCTGTCCACACCTGGGAACATAAATTTCAAGTACTCAGAATGACTCAGCTCATGAGGGTCATTCCAGAGCATGACTCAGTAATGAGGACATAGTCTAAGGTGCTAAAGTGATTTTAAGAAGTAAAGCCTCTGCCTGTACAAGATGTGACCAAAAGGAAGACACTGAAGCACCCTGCTGCAGACAGGCAACCACCTGGTTTCACACTACAAAGACACAGAGGACACCAGACCACCCGACCACGATACTGAGTCCCGCTGCTCCCGGCCCAGAGATAGGGGCTTCTGAGGCACCGTCCCACTGCCCCTAGTCCAGAGGAAGGGGCTTCCTGGTCACAATCCCTCCTGCTGCTCCCAGCCCAGAGGAAAGGGCTTTTGGGCCACCTTCTGTCCGGCCGCTCCTGGCTCAGAGGAAGGGGCTTCCGGGCCACCATCCCTCCCACTGCTCCCGGCCCAGAGGTAGGGGCTTTTGAGCCACC
>NW_004624737.1:16437001-16500217 GCF_000247695.1 Heterocephalus glaber
AATAATCGATAATGTAAAATAGGAAGAAAAGGTCCAAAGGGCTAGGGGTAGTGGGAGGGGCAGGGGAAAGGAAAGGAGGGAAAGGAAAAATGCTGAGAAATGGAAATAAAGTCTTTGTAAATAGGGAAGGGAGTCTAGGAATGGGGAAAAAGTAAGAACCAAGATGCATTATGTAAAGGTACAAGTTCCCAATGAGAAATGTAAATGTGTTGTATACCTGCAATGTACCAATAAAAGAATTTAATAAAAAAAAAAGATGTGACCAAAAAATATGTATTTAAATTTTTTAAAAAATATTGCAGTAAAAGATATGTTGACAATAATCCCCCTCAAAATACTCTCTCTGGCTTCAAACACAATTATCTCATCAGTCTTGCCACTTTCTGAAGCAGTTCTGGAAGTCCTCTTTCAAGAGTGTTTTTAGCTTCACTGTCATGGCTGCCTCAATATCTGGAATCATTTCAAAATGTTTACTTTTTATGGTCATTTTTACCCTTGAGGAAAATCCAGAAGTCTCACAGTGCCAAATCCGGTCAGTAAGATGGATGGGATCACACTGTAATGGTTTTATGAGCCTGCCTTTCCTTTGACTGGAACTTGGTAGCAACACCCATTATAATTTTGATCATACCCTATAAAGATATTCATGAGACAGGACTTCCAGCACTGCTTCATAAAGAGGCAAGAGCAATGAGATGAGTGTGTTTGATGTCCCCCCCAAGCCTCATGCAGCCATCAGGCTGGGAATTTTCAGAGATGGCTGGATCTAGAGTGTGTGGTGTTGGGATCAAGGGTGTGTGATTACTAAATCAGTCCACTGATTGGTTTGGCACAGTTCTGTTAAGATTAAGGGTGGAAGTGCTACACCCACCCAAGAGCAGGTAGCCTGCATAAAATATAAGGGACAGAAAGAGGGCTAATGTACTCTCATCTGCCTGCTTGGCATGGACTCTTTCTTCTCTGCAGTGCCCCTCTGCCATGCCACCATGCCTTGGAGCCAGCCAACCATGGACTGAAACCTCTACAACCCTTTTTCTCCTTTAACTTTGGGTGTCAGGTATTTTGTCTCAGCAATGAGAAACGTAACTAAAACAGGGGGATTAATGCCAATGTTTCTTACTATAATTTTTTTAAAATGTAAACATTTCCCATATTTTTGATCATCTCTTCTATGTCTGAAATACTTTTCTTCTCCTTGTTCCCACCTGGAGTGTTCTCTTGGATTCCAGTCAATGGACAATGTACACCTCACCCTCTACCACCCTTGCCAAGAATGAGGCAAAAGCTGCCTTCCTTCTGTTCAACTAATGGTAAATTTTATGTGTCAACTTCATATCTGACTGTATATCTAGCAAAGTACTATTTCTGGGTGTTTCTTTGAAGAGATGAGCATCTGAAGCAGTGAACTAGGTAAGAAAAATCTGTCTTCACTAAGGTGGAGGGACTCCACCCATAGGGTGTCAGCTGGAGGAAAGTGAATTCTTTCTCTTTTCTGGAGTGCCCAATTGTCCATCTCAAGATCCTCAAGGCCTTTGCTTTCATGATGAGTTACACAACTAGCTGTCCATGTTCCTGGTCCGGCCATCTCAGACTAAATAGCAACCTAGCTCCTCCAAGTTTTCAGCTTTCAAACAGCAGATGATGGGTTTTCTTGACCTTTGTGACAGTGTGAGCCAGCTTCCATTATGAATCTCCTCTTACATGCCTGTGAATGTCCCACTGGTCCTGTTTCTCTGAGAACCCTAACTTATACACTCCTTAAGCTCCAGAGCACAGTGATCAGCTCAGAGCAGGAGACTAGCAGCCACTAAGTGACTGATGACCAATGATTCTGGTTCCTACTCCTGCTTCCTCTAAAGCTCTGGGTAGTTGACTGGGCCTGGCCAGGGTCAACAGAGCTTCCTTGAACAACCCCAAAAGTACCAGCAAAGGGCCCAGCAGGAAGGGTCACTCCCTGAGCTGCCCTCAGATGGAGCAAGGAGCAATGAAAACAGGAAAGCTGATCAAACCTGAGGGGAGAGAGAACCTTGCAAACTGCCCCATCAGAGGTGTGTGTGTGTCTTACAGCTGATGAATCACATTAGGAGAGCCCCACAACTTGATATAAGTCAGTTCTTATTTTTATGCAAATACTATTTTCAGTTTGGGTTGTTGGATTTTCACTGGCTCCATTGATTGAATGGTACAGGATAGGGGTGATGTCCTTACTCTCATAGTTTTCTGGCTTCTCCATAGCTTCACAAGTCTGTGGAGGGTGAGCTGAGGTCTCCACCCTGGATGCTGCAAAATTGTTAGTACTTATGCCCAGTCTAGCAATAGGGGGATTGGATGGCAGAGCAGAAATTATAGGGTCATCCTAAGTAAACATTTTTGTGGAGTAACTGTGAGTATTAAGAGGAGGCCAACCAGAAGTCCCCAGAGCTGACACCAAAAAAAAAAAAAACCAGACAAAATCATGTGTCATAAAAGTCACCTTTAGTGGGGGAGGAGGGTGCCAAAGCATGATGTGACCAAAATGAGAAGTGCTATGGAGACCAGGGACAGGAAGGGGGCAAAAGGAGTGTGACTGATGTTTGAATTTTGCATCAGAGGTTGATTTTCTTAATTTATTTGCATTGTCTATGTGTAAGGTGTATAATATGATGCTTTTATATCCAGACACAGAAATTACTACAGCCAAGTTAATTAGCTACCCATCACCTTCCATAATTGCCTTTTTTAGTGAAGCACCTGACGTCTACACTATTACCAAATTTCCAAAATTTCAAGTCTACACCACTGCAATACATCACTAACTATAATCCTCATGCTTTACATTGGTTCTCTAGATTTATCCAACATAACTGCAAATTTGAACATTTTAACCTTCTCACTTCCCACCCCCACTCTACCTTTCTGTTCTGTTTCTATGAGTCTATTTTTTTGTAGATTTCATAAGAGTCAGATCATGCAAGATTTCCCTTTCTATACCTGGCTTATTTAACTTTGTGTTATGCCTTTCAGGTTCACTGTGTTGTCACAAATGGCAGGAACTCCTTTTTCTAAATCTGAATAATATTATAAATACTCTATTATGTGTGTCCATCACAATTTTGTTAGCCATTTATCTATTGGTGGACACTTGGGTTATTTCCATATTTTGGCTGTTGTGGATAAAGCTTCAATAAACATGGGAGCTCAGATTTCATTTTATTTGGATATACACCCAGTAGTAAGATCATATGGTAGTTCTCTTTTAAATTTTTTTTAAAAACCTCTGTAATGATTTCTATAATGGCTGTCAACAGTCTGCAAGGGTTTCTTTTGTCCACACACTCACCAACCCTTGTTATCTCATGTCCTTTTTTATAATAGCCACTGTAACAAGCATGAGGTAACATCTCACAATGGATATGATTTTCATTTCACTGATGATTAATGATTTGGGACATCTTTTCATCTACTTCAGGAAAAAGTCTAGTCAAGTCCTTTGCCTGTCTTTTAATCAGATTACTTTTTCTGATATGGAGCTATGGGAGTTCGTTATATATTTTAGATACTAACCCTTTACCAGATGTATGAGTTGCAAATATTTTCTTCTAATCCATAGGCTGCCTTTTCAATTTATTGACTGTTTTCTTTGCTGTGAAGAAGCTTTTTAGTTTGATGTAGTCCCATTTATTTACTTCTGTTTTTGTTGACTGAGTTTTTAGTGTGACTGCCAAAATACAAAGGTGTGATTGAAAAATGCAGTGAATGCTTAAATTTTGAAAAATTGTTACAGTAGAAAATACATTGACATTAACCCCTAAAATAATCCCCCTAAATTTGAACACACTAATCCCATCATTTTTGCCACTTTGTGAAGCATTTGGGAAGTTCCCTTTTGAGTATCTCTAGTTGCACTGCCGTGGCTGCCTTGACGTCCTGAATCCATTAAAAACATTTACCTTTCATAGCCATTTTGACTTTGAGGAAGATAAAGAAGTTATAAGTTGCCACATCCAGTGACTAAGGTGAGTGAAGACATACTGTAATGTTTTTATGAGTGTGCTTTTCTATTGAATGTCACACAGCAGCAGTGTCACTATATATTTATGTATTTTTTATAACACTTCATGAAGACACAAAAGAAGACTTCCAGAACTGCTTCAATAAGAGGCAAGAATGATTGTATAAGCGTGGTTGAAGCTACATGGAATATTTTGAAGGAGAATTAATGGCAATGTGTCTTTTCTTATAATAAATTTTTTAATTCAAATATTCGCTGTATATTTTGATGACCCATTTTACCACTGCTGTGGCCAACGTCAAGATTTTTTCCATTTTATTCTAGGTGTTTTACAGATTTAGATGTTAACATGTAGGTCTTTAATCCATTTGAGTTTATCTTTGGGTATGGTGCAGTTTTAAGATAAGTTTTCAATTTTGTTCATTTGCATGTGCTGATTAATGTTTTAGAATGTAATGTATTAAAAGACTATTTTTCCCCATTTCCAAACACTATTCTTGTGGGAAAAAAAATAGTGCTTTAATCTATATAAGCTGTTAACAACAACATACAAAAACACACATACTATATGGGTAGCTTATAAATAAATTTATTTCTCACACTTTTTTAAGTTCTGAAGTTCAAGATCAGGTGGAAGTAGATTTGGTATTTTCAAGAACCATTTTCTGGTTCATAGAAGGCATCTTCTCAGGACTGTGTCCCTACATAGTGAAAAGGGAGAATGAGCTCCCAGGTACGAATCCCACTGTGAAAGCTCTGCCATCATGACCCAATCAATTCCCAAAAACCACCCCATGGCCCATCGCTTCAGAGTATTTCAACATATGAACCTGAGGGCACACAACATTCAAAACATAGAAATTTGGTATAGGCAAGTTAGACTTTCTACAGATGAACCTCTAGACTGGTGGAGCTCCACCTAGCCAGCAATCAGATCAACAATATATAGTTGATCAATTTCCTGTCTTTAAATCTGAAATCCAAACAATGGCAGGCAAAGAAATTGAGAAGTCTGCCTCAAGGAAGTTCTTTTTCCCACTCAGAACTTTGTGAATCACAAAGGAAGGTGGGTTCCTGAGGCAAAACTTGAGCCATAGGACATAGGGTGGACCTGGCCAGGGATTGCATGACTCACAACAGGATGCACAGCCCACCCTCTCATCATTAGGAGGCAGGAAAACAAACTCCAGAACACATTTGTGCTTGTGATCACCTGTGTGTTCATGTTGACATTCACACCAATCTTTCACTACTACATATAGTTCTTATTCCAGAAAAGCAACTTGGTCTTCCTCAGCCCGTATGAAATTTGGATAATGAAGATATTCTCCTGAGACTGCTCTAAATGTATGCGCTAGGAGATCACTCAGAATAAGCAGAGCACAGAATATCACTTTGATAGAAGCCATTAAAGGAATAACTGAGTTGGGTATTTATGGCAAGTAGATTACCATGATTTGCCAGGGCCAGGCCAGTGTGGAGAGCCAGGAGAGATGTAATGCACTGATTTTGGCTAGGGTGGATAAATAGAAGGGAAGGAACCTTTGATGGGCAAGCTGCCCAGAAACCCAGGACAGACATCAAGGAACCTCCAGAGATCAGATACAAAATAAAGAATTAGACTTTCCAGAGATCTGAATGGCAACCACCTGGAAGAAACTCCAAGTGCTGCAGTTATCCTGTACTCCCACTTGCCTGACTCAGAATTCCTTAAACTTTCCCTGTCACAATCTGTCACAGAGCAAAATTTCATATTCATAATACTAATGACCTGTTAACTTAATGCAGAGGCAATTAAGATAGAGTTGATTATCACTGCTCAACACATATTCAAAATATTTGGCCAACAACAAAATAGCCTGGGTAATTTTTGTCATCTAATTACTTCTGAGTACAGCCTGGGACTTCCTTCCCATTAACTCTCCAGGTCCAAAGCCCACCAAGTAAAGCCTAAGTACAATTTAAGCACTTTGTGGAAATAGTGCATGAAACCAGAATCAGTAAGCTCAGCCAAGTGAATTTAAGATTGAAAATTGCCTTTAACTCTGCTTTTCTGAAAAGTTGTCAAGTATCTTTAATTAATTAAAACATATTCCTTGAAATTGATTTAAAATAAATGACTTTTTAAAAAAATCAAACTTGAGCCAGAATCTAATCTGACGTGTCAGAGGGAAGAAGAAGATGTGACCCTTGACTGATGTGAAAGATGGAGCTGCAAGAGGACGGGCTTCCATTGGACCTACTTTAGTCAGCACTTCCTGCTCCTCCCTAGCCACAGCTCCTCACCTGCCGCCCTCTACATCCAGAGCTCTGAATAATGCATTAGGAAATGTAAAGCATTATATCAATAGCACTCAGGTTGCTATGGAAGCATCTACCACTCCACTTTGCCATGAGCTCCAGGATAGGAGGTGTTGTGACCATAGATCTTGGTTTTCCCTGCCTATTAGGACATGACATTAAGGTTAGTTCACAAGAGGCATTAGACCAGGGGAAGAAGTTTTCCAAGAAAGAACTGCAGTGGTGACTAGTCATAGCAGGCATACTGGCATAAGATCAGGCAGGGTTTGGAGGCTGAAGGCCTCAAGAGGCATCTATTGCCATGACATGGACTACATTTTTTCTAAAACTAGAGAATAAAGATAAACATCAACAGGGCTGTAGTCTAGGGACAGAAATGCCACTGAAGGGATTGAAGGGGGTTGTTATGAATATTTATTACCTTTTATGCTACTTTTTAAATTAAATTTTATGCTTTTTCCAATAAGCATATAGTACTTTTATAATCATCAAACAATATAATTTTTAATTCATTAATTTAGGCCCAAGACCAGTGACTTTTCTTCAATATACTCTGTATCTATATTAACCTAACTTATCAATGGCATGACAGGAATATTCTGTACGTCATCCCTTGATGCACTTGGAAGACTGGGCACTTGTCTCCATAGCAGAATGCTTTCCAGACTCACTGTGGTGCCTGCCTTACATCTTGGGCTCAGAGTAAGAGATTGCCTAATCAGAAGGATCTCATCACTTTAGATGCCGACTTCCACACACACGGGAGTAAGGCAGGCAACTAGTGCACAGGAAAAGGTAGCAAGGCCTATTGGAGTGTGTGGAAGTGAAAAGCCTGAGAGCTTCTATTCCTGAATCAGCCATACCCACTGGGATCCATATCACCATGACTCCAGACTTGGCAGGGATCAAAGAAGTTCCCAAGGGCTGATAGAGAGGGATACGAAGTGAAATGCCAGCCTCAGCAGTTCTCACTCTCACACCTTCCCAAAAAACTCAAACCTCTGGGCAAAGAGGCCAAAGACATGCCCAGGACATCTCCTCTCCATGTTGATAGAAATTCTTTGCAACACAAATATAGCAACTGATGATCACATGAAGTACTTAAATTTCTACCTCAGGCTGAGAGTTGACCTCAGTGAACTCATCCCTTCCACAGACCTCTAAGAGGCAGGCAGTGCATCATCAATCTCACTGTAAGATAGGTCAGGTCTCCCGAGACCCAGGGGATTGGCCCCAGGGCCTCCCTTAAGTACAGGAACCCAGCCATGAGCCCAAGTTCAAACCACAGCCTTGTGTGACCTCATCCCACACCCAGTGATGGCAGGATGAGAAGCAAAGGGCACCAAATAAACCCAACCCACAACAACAGTTCTTTTTTGAGCACCTGGGCAGGTGTCACTGTGAAGGAAAGTGTCAGTGTCGGTAGGCAGATTGGCCTCACTGCATACTTACAGCTTTGAGTTAAATGTGGCTCATACTCTGCGTTAGTGACCTGAGCTCCCAGGCTCACTCTTGGCACATTTCATGGGACTTGGACATGGCACCTATGAGTTTAAAATTAACAAAACTGGCTACCACTTCTGTACATTTGTTTTAAATGACTGGTCAGGTTTGTAGTATTTCCTAGGGAGATTTCAGTAAAAAATGTGATATTCAACCAAAGTATTGTATTCAGACCAGAAAGTACAGCGTGCTCAATGGGATCTACAAACATTGTAACAATTTTCTGCTGCTCCAAAGGTGAGAACTGGGGCCACATGTTACTTAGCTTTCATTTGAGTTAATGACATTCAGAGTTTAAGTAAACTGTTTTTGCAAATATGATCATGTAACTAGAGCATATGTCTTGATCATTATTTGGCAAATATGTTCTTTTAGCATCAGTGCAAATGAAATTTGAGATATTTGGCTAATCACAATTTAACAGATGTTCTGACCAGTTCTACACAAGCTTAATTTTAACTGACACAAATCCTTCCCCTCCCTGAAGCTCTAATTGGAGTCTCTCCAGACCTATGGAGAACTGGAAAAGTGAGGAGTTAATAATTTTATCATATCCAGCCTTGATCTTGTGGCTTTAATTAATTTAAGTGAAATCTCATTTGACTTTGATAGTAGCAATCACTTAACGCAAGCCTGCACAAAATGTTTCATGCAGTTGTGTTTTCCCTCAGTATATCTCAACAGCCTCACAAAGCTAACATCTTCAGTATCCCACTGCACTGGGTCAGAGCACCACTTCCCCGACCCTCTGTGTGAAAGTCTACTGTGCATAAAAGGAAGCAGAGTTCACTGCACCTGCAGAAGACACAAAAGGCCACCTCTCCTTGAATGAAACCGTCTCCAGTCCCAACCAGAGACACTGGTGGCTGTGTCTAAGGCACAATGACACAGGGCCACCACTGTGAAGACTAAAATAAAGTACTGACCTTAAATGACCCCTCCTTGGGAAAGCTGGCTCTTTCTCCATTGGAACATAATTTATTGGTGCTGATGTTTGCCTAAATCCCAAAGGCTCACCCTCAACCTTAGGAGCCTGGCTTCTCAAAAGAAAATGCACATCTCTCCACTTTGAATAAAAGTGAGATCCTTTGCAAACGAAAAATATGTTTTTCTCAAAACAAATTATTACATTTTTTTTCTTCAAAGGGATAGTAGCACTACTGTATCTAGAAATCAATGGAGAAATTACATTCTGAGGAAGAAGGAGGTTTAGTTTGACTATAAGAAAAGCATCCGGACCTGCTTACTTTGTTCATCTTATAACAAAGATATGCCTCTTTATATACATAAATTGAAAAGGGTTTTCTATCATTTTCCTCAGAAAAAAGCACACATTGGTTTGGTTTCCCTGACTTTCAATAATGCAAGTAATAACCCAACCTTGGTTCACAGGTAACCGCAGAGCAGCTCAGATCAGGGGCTGGTTGACCCATGGCAATAATCAGCCCCACCAATGACTGGCTGTGGGACTCTAGGAGTCAGTAACATCTTGGACCTGCAGTGTCTTTATCTCAAAGTTGAGAACAGATGGCACTGACCTCCAGGGTGCAGGGAAGAGCAATGATATCCAGTAAGCACTTTCATTGTTATATAGAAAGCTCACCCAAGAGGGACATGTTGCAGGATCTCAGCGCCTTTGCTGTTCCCATGGCCTCTTTCTTATATTTTGAGCATCTTAGGGTTACAGTCTTATTGAGAATCTCATACACTCCACCAGCATGGGTGAAGGACATTGTGGGCCCCATGCTCACACCCCCAGAAAGAATTCCCTATGGCCTTTGCTGAGCAGCACCTGTCACTTCTCACATGGGGACCCTGTTGGTCCCAGGCCCATCTGTGTCCCTCTAGAAATGGGCAGAGGTCTAACCTAGATCAGTACTTAGCCTCATCTATGACATAACAGGTCAGCCTTAAAGGAAACTTCTAACCCAAGGGACCATCTCTATCCAAGTGAGATCTTACCAGTTGCTTAAAGCATTTTGGAACCGCATTCAGTTTACTTGAAAATTTTTTAAAACACATATGAAGGATATCTGAATAAATGCATTTAAAACAAAAGAATTCTTAACTTCCTTTGAATAACCATAAAAACACACAAATAGAAAAACAAGTCTGCTTGTTTTGTTGCCCTAGAGCTCAGGGAGCCCTTAGTGGGAAGAAGTCCCATTTGAGGTCAGAATATGCACCAAGTGAGAATCCCAAGTCCCTTCCCAGAAGGCAGGCAGGCAAAATGCCCCTGGAACATCAACCCCAGAGCCAGGTCCATGAGACTGCTTACATGTATTATCTACTTCCTGACCAACTGCTTTGCAAAATCAGAGCACCAAAAGCCACACTAAAGAGACATTTGTGTGCATCCATCAAGCCATCCACCATATAAATTGCCAAAAAGCAAGAAGATGCCTTTGCTGCCCCAAGTCCCCTGCAACAAGACCCACCACACACAGTTAAGCAGAGTACATCACCTGAGAAAGCGTGTTGCTCCTAGGATTCTCACCTTCCTTTTCTCCAGTTTTCTCTGCCTCCAAAAACCACACTTCAACTTCCCAGCAGTATAAGAGCACTTTGTGAATGGAGCTGGGCAATGAGGTTGGAGTGAAATCAGAAGCCAGAGTGCAAGAATCCCCCTGTCTGCATCACAGGAGGTCGGCACTCTTGTCCACTGTACAGAAAGCAAGGAGATATCCCCTCCTATACAGACCAGGGAGCTCCAGTGCATTTCCTGAAGCAGTGAATCTCAGATGCTTTAAACCAAGTTTCCACTTCATCCTCCTGCATGTCATGGATTGCAGTAGGCACCTCAGGAATGCTAAGGAAGGGGACCCTCCAGCTCACTATGCTTCTGCATGTCCTTGAAGAGCCTTCCAGAAACTCCACAGAGCATGGATTCCTGTTAGAAAACCAAGCCCTGTCACAGTCCTATGGGCAGTGATCCCCTTTGGGCCCAGCCTGCCATTGTATTTCACAAAGGAAAGGTGGTGGCCTTCTAGCGGCAAGCTGGGTTCTGGTCAGTCTCTTCTTCATTGAGAAATAAAAGGAACACTTTAACACAAGGCCCAGGATGAAACTCTGCAGCCTGAAAGAATGAGGACAATGTCCTAGGGATTTGAAAGAATTCTACTGAGTTATGTTTATGACAGTTAAAGCCAAAATACTTCATAAAGTGTCATTCAGGTTTCCAATAAGACTCATGAAACTATTACAATAAAGAAATGAGACAGGCAGCAATAAGAACCTGTGAGGAAAGCAAAAATAGAAAATTAGGATTCACCCTTTTGGCTGCTGAGAGTTCTCTCCATAGGGAATAAAGAATCAAGTATTGGAAAAGGAAATGAGTAAAACACCCCAAAAGAGGATAAGAAAAGAGGCAGAAATAAATTAAGAAAACATAACACAGAAACTGACCCCACACCTCTGAACTAACAAAATTGGTGTTTCAAAATAGGAAGCAGACAAGCAGCAGGAGGCTGCTCAGGGGGCTCCAGTGGCTGCTGATGTCACAGGGTTCCAGAGTCACCTGCTGGTCACATGTATGGATACAGAGCAACATGTTTGACTCACAGGCCACCAGAACCTGTGCTGTGACCAGAAACCTTATTCTGCCATGTGGATCATCAAGAGATAAATCAAAGCTGAGGACATAAAATGGACAAATAGTGGGTTAAAGAACCAACGGTCACTACCAAAATTAATTAGAGGTAAGTCTAAATAGTGACTTTTTTGTAATTACTTGATGAAAAAACTACATATGCAAAAAGGCTTCTTTCTTTCTTTCTTTCTTTCCTTCTTTCTTTCTTTGTAGTACTGGCGATTGAACCTTTGCTACATCCCCAGTCTTTTATTTCATTTTTTATTTCGAGACAGGGTTTCATTATGTCATTAAGTTGCCCAAGCTGGGCTCCAATTTGTGTTCCTCCTGCCTCAGCCTCCCAGAATGCCAGGATTATGGGGATGTGCCACAAAGCCCAGCTTGGAAAAGGATTTCTTAAATAAGAAATGTTATATTCTAAAGAATTCTAGTCGCAAGCTGAATTAATGAAATTGATAAGAATAGTAAGCAAGGTAAAGATGCCGAATGTGCTGCTCATAAAAGGTGTTATAAGTTCTATCAGTGCCTTTAAAATGTATAATAGGAAACTATATTATAAAACTTTGTTAAACAAAATCACAAAAATTAGCACAATTTAAACTTTACAAGTCATTTGAGGGGATACAGGTAAGTATTTAAGAGATAGGAAATAAAAATAAAAATAAAGAACAGAAATAACAAAATGAAATAACAAAAGTGGGATTGAGTAAAAAGGGGTAATTGCAAATTGTTGCATTATTTAAAGGGTGAATTAAAAACAAAAATTCCAAGCCACATATCTGAAATGAATGAAGCGGCATGTTCAAAATAAAAGGATGGGTAGAGATCAGAGGACAAAGGAGAATAGAGATAATTTTACTAACAGAGACTACATGATAATTTTCCTAACAGAGAATAAATTGTCAGCAAGTTTCTCATGCAAGAAGAGGATTATTTTCTTACTAAAAGTTACAATAACAATACAAACTTCACTGAAAATATCATAAAAACACAAAAGCAAAGAATATTGTAAGCATAAATGAAATCATCAGAACCACAATTGAACCTGGAAGCTTTAATAGTATCATTCCAGGACAGAGTAAATAGGGACATAGTGTGTTGGAGACTTGAAAAAGAATGTATATATAAGCCATCGAAAGGAGAGGAAATAATACTTACAAAAAATAATTCATATTCAAGTCTCAAAACATTAAATAAATTTTAACAATCAAAAATCATATAGATCATATTATCTGACCACAATATATGAAAACTTAAAATTAATAACAAAGTTGGTGCCCCACACACACATAAAAGCGAAGCTTTGTGGGGGGGGTAACTAGTAATTGCCAGAAGAAAGAATGTTAATACCATAACAAAATATATAGAATATATAGACTCTAAGGAAGTAATATCACACATCAAAACAACTATCATATGATGTGAATACTCAGAGTTAAAGTCATAGCTTTAAATGCTTTCAGGAAAAAAGGCAGAGGAAAATAAATTGATATTCAGTGAAACTGCCATTGTGTTAGCATATGTATTAATCAGCTTTTTCTTTTAGTGCTACATAAGAAGCAATTACAAAATTTCAGTGACTTACAGTGTCAAGTATTTATGTCTTATTCATGGGTCTGCAGGTCAGCTGACCTTTGAATGCTATAGCTGGGGTTAGCTCATGATTCTCATGGTATGTGGGTTGGTTTCATAGCTCCTCTGTAGTTTCTTTTTCAAGATCCAGGTTGAAGTAGTAATAATTTCCTGAAATTTTTGTTTCTCATGGAAAGAACAGACTCAACTCAAGTGTCCTAAAAATACCCAAAGCTTCCATGTGGATATGTGATGTCCCTCTCATTCTGTTGTCCAAAGCAAGGCTCACAGCCTGAGGTCTATGGTGCAGCCCCACAGGGAGGCCACAGCTGGGCTGGGCAGAAAAGGAAGATGAATAACAAAGAATCATTAAGCCACAGCATGGTACGGAGATGATAACACAAATAGACCAATAAGTCAAAAACAAGATGAAATGTAAGGGGGAGAGATGCAGTGATGGTTCTCTCAACTGTTGCAAAAGTTAAAGGTAATGATTATGTTAAATGTACAGAAGCTAATGCACAATCTAGAAAAATCTAGGAAACTGCTGGATTCATTAGAGAAGGCTAGTATAACACTAGTGTCAAAAGCTACTAAAAATAAGGCAAAAATACACAGTTGAAAATGGAACTAAAAATCCTTAGCAAAAAAAATACCAAAAATATCAAAAGTATACTGCAAAAATCATTTACTAATAAAATTCTTTAGCAAAAAAATTAACAAGATATTAACCAAACAGTCTTGGAAAACCAAGTATCCAAGAATGTAGCCATTTTAATATTAGAAAGTCTAATAATAAATATATCAAGTCAACAGACCAAGTTGTAAGAGTTACAGGTCTGTCAAACAAAGCAAATATCCATGCCCAATATCTAAAAATTAGAAGCACCCTCTATAAAATTGGAAAATGAATTAAGATGACTTCTGCTATACACTAAATGTTTGTGTCTCTCCCCAAACATTATGTTGAAGTCCCTCCACCAAGGTGATGATATTTGGTTTTCAATCCATGTGGAAATCTAAAACACCTAGAATAGCCCAAACAACTTGAAGAAGAAAATTGCAGGGCCATCAAAGGTCACTTCAAGACATTATCAAGTTACAATACTCAAAACAATATGGTACTAGCATAAAGAGAGATCAATTGAGCAAAATAGACTCCAGAAATATGCATTTGGACAATTAAGTTTTGAGAAAGATACAAAAGTAATTAAGTAGAGAAAGTATAGTCTTTTCAATGATTATAGAACAATTGGATATCTTTATGCAAAAAAAGAATTCAATCCATAATGCATTCCACATACAGAGATTTATTCAAACTTGATAGATAAGAGATCTAAATGTAAAACTTAAAATTACAAAATTTCAAAAGAAAATATACATAAAATATTTTACCCTTGGGTAGGCAAAGATTCCTTAGAACGCTGTAAGCACAATCCACAAAAGAATAAATTGATGGGTGCGATATTATCAAAATTCAAAACTTCTGCCACTTAGTAGACACTTAAGCACCTATAAAACAGAGTACAGCTCAGGAAAAATAGCTGCAAGCATATATCTGAAATAAATATAGTTCTCATATCCAGAATATATAAAGAATATTCAAAACTCATCCATAACAAAAAGTAGGGGGGAAGAATGGGGCAAAGTATGGACACTTCACCAAAGAATATACACAGATGGAAATTAGCACATAAATGACACTCAACATTACTAGGAATTAAGAATTACAAAGTAAAACCAGAGTGAAAACTAATCCATTAAAACTACTCCACACTTGTGAGAATGTCTAAAATTAGAGGAATGGGAACCCTCAGCCACAACTCATGGTTGTAAAGTGATGTAATCACTTTGGAAAACAGACTAATTCCCTAAATTTTTAAACAAACATATGCCAAAGAATCTAGATATTCCATTCATAGGTATTTCTCATTAGATATGAAATCATTTCTTGTGTTTTCTTACCAGAAAAGTCCATACAAAGACTTATACATGAATGTTCATAGCAGATTTTTATTTGCAATAGCAAAAAACTGGAAACAGCTAAAAATGCCTTAACTGCTGAGTTGATAAATAAACTGTGATACATCCTACTCAGCAATAAAAAGAATAAACTATTTATCCATGCAATAGCATGAGTGAATCTCAAAATAATTATTCCGACTGAAAGAAGTCAAACAAGAGTATGTACCCTCTAGTTCCAGTTATATAAAACCCTAGAAAATGCAAACTAATATATGGTGAAAAATCAGGAAAGTGGTTGGCAAGGAGCAGGGGACCAGAGACAGTGGGATGGGTACCACAAAAGCTTTGAAAATGATGGATACCTGTGTCTGCACAATGGTGGGGATGGCTTCGAGAGTGTGTAGGCACAGCAAAACCTATCCAATTGTACATTTTAGATATGTGAGCTTATCCTATATCAGTTACACCTCAATAACTCTGTAAAACTGATGCTTATGAAAATAATATTGTCAAATAATGGTCCTGTATGCTATTCAATAACAATGTAGAATGTTCACAACAAAATGCTATAAGAATAGGAATCTAAATAACATGTAATGGTTGGTTATTTTATGTAAAAAAATAAAACAGCTTTAAATAGTTTATAATAATATTTAATATTTAAATATCTCAAAGTGTGGACAGTCCTTGTATCTGAGTGGTGAAGCTGTAAGGGATATTTTCCCCAAATTTTGATAATGTGTTTATTGCTATTTGAATGTGCGCATACCCACCGTGGTGCTTCACATGGTGCTTCTTGTAAAGGAGGAGGATGTATTTCTCTGTCTCGAGCCAGGACCGCCAGAGCTGTACAGAGGTGCAGAGACTGTGCTTTGGAAAAGCTGGGGCTAAGAACATATGGAAGCCACACAATGATGACGTCCACTAATCAGTCTTCAATTTCACTGTGCCACTGAACCCAGTCCTCACTCTGTCCTTCCAGACCAGCTGTCTTATTCTAATCCCAGTCCACCATCTCTGTGGTATGGCCCAAACATAAACACAATTTACTTGTCAGCTGCCAGGTATGAGTGTCAGGCTATCACCAAGCTGACATCTCAAATTTACCTTCTCATTTAGCATTGTGAGAGATTGATGCCCTGGAGGAAAATAGAGTTTTGCCCTTCAAAAACACAATCAGCTTGAGACCTGATCTTTGTCCTCTGCAAACATCTCTACTAAGTTTTCCTAGAGTCCTGGGAAGGGCCAGTCAGCTTACTAAAGACAGAAGTGCATAAAAGGAAACCACACAAGACATTCCCACTTGTTCAAACGAGTTTTCCACCCAGCAACTCAAGTACTTATTTTTCTTTTGAATAATTAAAACTCACTAATTTTTAACAAAAGCCCAAACAATAAGAGCTAGCTGATTAAAAACTTCACTCTGGGAAGGACATGCTAAGAGATTCATGCATGTTCACACTTATCCTGCACACCCTGAATGCAGACAGGGAAACTGGGGCTGGAAATGTAAACATCTTACTGGGGGGAAGGGAAGAAACCAGCATGGGAACAATGAGAGTAGTGTTCAGCATTTGTGTCCTCACAAATACACTGTCACCCGTGACCATGCAGAATGTAGGCCAGCTCCTTCACCCTGTTTAAGTATGCTTCAAAAACATGGTGCCTCCTGCTGCCTCCAAGCCATGAATCCATGAGCCACAAATTTTGAAGGGCGAAATGGTAGATTGGCCACTGAACAAAAGCTCCAGATTCACAGTAACCAGCGTTCCTGCCATCCCCCCTCCTTCCAGGTTGTAGGCTCCTTCCTCATACTCCTGTGTCCTATAATGTATTTACAGATTTCTTTAACCTTAAAAGGGGGCAGAGGGGGGGAGAAAGTTTCAGAATTGCTACTAGTTGGTGATTTGTTTAAATTTACTTCTAACATTAGCCTGAGGATACAGACTCCAAATACTGTGTTCAAGTTCTCTGGGTCAGTTCTCCCACTGCCTCCAATCTCACTCCACCGAGGTCAGGTTATTCATTTCAGAAACCAACATTCTTCATTTGTTTTGCTCTTGTACTGCATTCTAGATTATATCTGCAACCATCCTTGTGGATTTTATTGGTTTCCTTTTTTAGATTAGGTAAATATTAACAACTGGGCAGTAAGACTGACCAAAAATATTTCCATCTACCCTCTCCCAAACATTTCTGCTATTTTTCCAGTTAAACCAGGTAAGTTCCAATGCCAATGGTCTATGCTTCCTCCTTTTCTTGTATATATGGTTTTTTGTTTGTTTAGGATTTTTCCCAAAATGAACAAAGGTACGTATATTTGATTTTCCAGTTTGACTTATATGAACAATAGTACACTATGTTCTTCTGTGGTTTTTCTTATCTGCTTGATAATATATTCTCAAAGGGCTGGGGATTTAGCTCAGTGGTTCTGGTGCCTGCCTCACAAGCCCAAGGTCCCAAGTTCGATCCCCGGTACCAAAAAAAAAAAGTATCCATAATATATCCTCAAGATCACTCCCTAACAGTTCATGAAGGTCTCCTATGTCCTTGTTTATAGCTAACTAGTTCCCACTTCATGGTTTGAGGTGTCAGGGGTTACCCATGTACTCTCCTGTGTAAGAGCCTTTTCGTTGTTTCCAGTGTTTTGTCATTACAAAAACTGTTGCAATAATAACCTTGTTAGTATGTATTTTTATATCTGAAAACCTATCATCAGAATAAATGATGAATTGTGATTGCAAAAGGAAAAGGAAAATGTCATTTCCATAACAGTTATAACAATTTGCATTCCCACCATCAAGGTGTGTACTAGGACACCTGTTTCCCAACGACCTCACCAACACAGTGGGAGGATTTACTTTTGAAAAATTGTCCATCAATTCAGTCAGAAATGTTATCTCAGTGTAGTTTAAATTTGCATTTATCTTATGATAAAAAAACATTTTCATATGTTTATGGGCAACAATCAATATCTCCATCATGACTCAAAATGTTGAATAGCAATGGAGGAGCTAGGGGTATCTTTGGTTTGGTCCTGGTCCTTTTGGAAATATTTCCCCAATTTATAAGACAGAGATTGTAGGACTTAAGTATCTGCATTTTATTATGTTAATAAAATGCCTACCAATTACTAACTCTAACCCTATCAGAATTAGTTTTTGAATGTTGACAAGTTTTTCAATTTATCTAAGGAGAAAGTTTTATATATGTATATATACACACATATGTATGTATATGTATGTATATATGTGTGTATATATACGTATAACATATATATGAGTATAAATATATATATATGTTTCCCTCAGATCTACCAACATATACTGTTATACTAATGAATTCCCTACTGTTAAACAAGCTTGCACTAAAAGAAAAAATTTTCAGTAAGATATATCATTTTCTTAATATGGCATTAGACCTTTATTTCTGCTTTTATCTTTAATATTTCTTTCCTTGTGATTTCCTTTTGTTTATTTAGTATTCCTTTTTCTAGGTCTTTGAGAAGGAAAATTAATGCCTTTCTTTTAATTCTTTCATTTGATTTATTAAAAATATTTAAGGCTCTAAGTTTTTCTCTTTTTTAAATATATAACATTCTGATATGTAGTGTTTTCATTATCATTGATGAATTATGTAATTTGGGTTTGTATTCTCCCTTTATTTAGGTTTTAATAGGATTTTAAATTTTCAAAAGAAAGGGCCTTTTATTATTTTGTTAATACTTTCTACTTTTATTACTTTATGTAGAGAGAATGTTGCTTATAATACTTCTACTCTATAGAACTTTCTAATGTTGCCCAACAGGTGATCAATTTTTATTGTTTCATGTGTGTTTTAATGTGAATGTATTTTTATAATTATCAGGTTATTCAATATGCTATATGCACATAGCACATAATTTACCCATTTCCAAGCACTTGGGGGATTTCCACTTTCTGTAATTAGTAATACCACCGTATATAGTCTCATATAACATTTTATGTGGACATTTGTTTTTATTTCTCTTGAGTACCTGGAGTAGAATCCTGGGTCTTTTGTTTAATTTTGTAAAGAACTACCAGACTATTTCCCAAAAATAACTATACAATTAGCATTTCTACTACAATATGAGAATTTCCCTGTGTCCCACATTCTTGCCAGTACTTGCTATTGTCTTTTCTGATTAGAGCCTTGTAGTATATGTAATGATATTTCATTGTGATTATAACTTATATTTTCCTAATTACTAATGGTGTTTTCAACTTTCCAAGTTCCTATCAACCACTCATCTATTTACTTTGGTAAAATGTCTATGCAGACATTTTGCCTTTTTTTTTTTTTTTTTTTTGTACAAGGGATTGAACTCAGGACCTTGTGCTTGCGAGGCAGGCTCAGTGCCACTGAGCTAAATCTCCGGCCCCATTTTGCCATTTTTAAGTGATTTTTTTTGGTATTATCTGATTTAATAGGTCTTTATACATTCTAGATGCAACCCTTTGGTTGAATATATAATTTTCAGGTTGTCTTTTCATTTCCTTAATGCTGTCTTTTGAAGTGCTGAAACTTAATTTTAAGGAAGTTCAATTTATCATTTTTTTCTTTCATGATCAAACCTATATTTCATTTAGGAAATCTGTGTTTAATCCAAACTTATAAAGACCTTCTCGTAAAAAGTTTCTTCTAAGAGTTTAAACTTTCTGGAGTGGGGTATAAGGTACTGGGGACCGAACTCAGAACCTTGGGCTTGCAAGGCAGGTGTGGTGCCTCTAAGTTAAATCCCCAACCCTAGAGTTTTAACTTTTATGTTTAATTTTATAGTCCATTTTGAGTCACTTTTTTGTGAATGGTTTAAGAAAGAGACCTAAATATGTATTCTGAATATGTACATCCAATTGCTCTAGAACCATTTGCTGAAGTACTGTACGATTTGTATATTTTAATCATACTTGTGTATGTTGTATTTGTTGCTTTGTTTTTAACCAACGTGTTTCACTTGCTCTTTTATTTACATTCCATCCCACTTGATATTTACAACAGTTTGTATGTTTGTTCTGGAGTTTATTTTTGTGTCATACTTTTTAAAATGGTCTTGTTTACATCCTCTTATACAATATTTTTACCTTTTGTTTTGTTTTTAAGAGTATCTTACCTATGACATTTTGCACATAAAACCGTGAACTTGTTCTACTTTTTTCTTTCCCTCTCCTTTATTCTTCTACTTTACTTTCATTATACACTAACATAAATGCACATACACACACATAAGATATATTTATATGTATCTATGTCTATCTCTCTAGCCAGCTTTGTTTTAGCCTTAGGTCTACAACTATCAGATACAAATATTAAATTTATTAAATACCAACAGTTTTATACAGCAGTCTTCATGTACAGTCATCTCTTGGTAGAATAAATTTATTTTTAGTGGATTCCTGAAGAAAGCTCTTGCATTTAAACTGTTTTTTAAGTAGCTTTGATATCTGAAAGACGGCCAGAGAGAAATTCCTTGGTTCACATTTTTTTTCATTATAATCTTTGAAAATCCTGCTCCTCTGATGCATGCATGTTTTTTCTAAGTCTAATCTATGTCTATGTGGTATGATCAAAAATTATAGTGATTGTTTAAATATTTGTAAAAAATATTATTACAATAAAAGACACTTTGTCATTAATCCCTCTCAAAATACTCCCATACACTTGCACTTGGAATACACTTATCTCATCATTGTTACCACTTTCTGAAGCAGTTCTGGATGTATTCTTTGGCAAATTGCTCTGTTATGGCTATCTTGATGTCCTGAATCCATGCAAAACGTTTGCTTTTCATGGTCATTTTAACTTTAGGGAAGAGCCAGAAGTCTCACAGTGACAGATCTGGTGAATAAGGTGGATGAGAACTCACCATGATGTTTTTCTCTCACAGAAATTGCTGTGCTAGAAGCAATGTAGGACACAGAGCATGGTCATGATGAAGGATAAAACCATTTCCCCATTTCTCAGGCCATTTTCTATGCATATTGTCTCCAGTAAACCCTTATTATTTTCAGTTTACCATAGTATTCCTGGATACAAACTCAGTTTGCACTATTTCATCATACTTAAAGGAAAAACCACATCACTTTGATATTGAATCTTGATTAATGCACTTTTTTCACATGAGAAAAACTAGGTGATTTCCATTTAGAACTTTGTACCTTGATCTCTGGATCATAAACATTGGCCCAAGTTTCACCTCTCATGATAACATTTCTTAAAAAGCTGGAGTCTCAAGTGGCATGATCATGCAACATCAATGAAATTGACAGAATTACATGTGAATGCTTTGTTCATGATCCATTATTCACAGCACACTTTAAAACACACCTTTCAACAACAGCTCACAATGAACTGACTGCACTGAACAAGTTGAAACTTGCAATACACCTTAAAGCATTCACCATATTTTTTATCATACCTCAATTTCTCATGTCCTATAAGTTTGTTTTATAGGTTCCCTTGAGTTAAGAAATTCCATGTAAGTATTCTGTGGACCCAGTGTCCCATTTCCATATGTAGATTCAGGTATTTATTACAGGAAATTTTTTCTTAGATTAAATTTTTTTTAATTTTTTATGGTTTTCTTTTCAGTGTTGCTTCTGTACCATTGTCTTATCTTCTTTTACATGAAAATGCAACCTTCCTGCCTAAGTTGGATTCCATACAATTTCTCTTGGAGTCTTTTTACTTTCTTTTTTCTCACTTTCATCTTACATGTTTTCACAGTTTTCAGTGTATTTTCTTATATTGTCATTCAAGTCTATTTTATAGGGCATCTTGTAATTTATTTTTCATTTCTTATATAATTTTGTCTTTTTCTTTATTTCTGATTTCATTCCCTTTTTTGTCTTTTTTTCATTCATTTCTGTCCTTATTTGTTGAACTTCTGATTCAGAATGTTTCTTCATAGCTGCAAATGTTTGTTTAAGTATATCTGATTGTATTTTGTCTCTAATACTGCCATTTTCTTCTACTTTGTCAATAGTTTCCATGGAAGTGGGGCTTTCATCAGCTGAGCTGTCTGAAGTACCATTTTTGTTTGCTTTTCATAGCAGTTTTAAGCCTCTGCCTTTGGGTCAAGAGGACTAGGGATGGGGGGTAGTCTGTTACACTTGGGTCCAAACTGTCTTTGCTGTCTCCTGTGTGGAAAGCCCAAAGTAAGGACTCTACTGGATTATGTTCTCGCTTCTGTTTTGTTTTTGGAAGTGGTGTGGGAAGAAGGAATGCATGTCCCTTGATTTTCCTTTCTTTCAGGATCCTCATTCCCTGCTTCTCTTTCTGTCACTGTGTGGTGACCATAGCAACCTCCACCCCTTGTGAGCTCTCCACTTGTCCCACAGGGCCACCTTTCCAGAAAGTGTCCCACAACCAGTGCATATGTTCAGGTCTTTCCTTTACAGTGGGGTGTTAGGTCATTCCAGATCTACCACAGGGTCTCTTCTGTTGGTAGGACCTGCCATGGCCTCTCAGAGATGTGCAGCTCCTATATAGGCACCAGAGGAATTTTGCATATGTGACCATTACCCAAGTTCAAGTTATGCTGAAAACTCTGGTAGTTTCTAGTTTTATCTGTTATTCATCTTGTTTTTTTAATCTAGAAGAAATGTTAGAAGTTCATATTTATTCAATCATTATTACCTCTACTACCCTAATTTCCCCAATAAATTTATTTTTAAAGTCCAATTTATATTAGAAAATAAGTCATGTATTTATCCAAAATATATACATATGAATTCAGAATATCAGATTAAAAATTGTCTTGTGTGTCACCAAAAATCATCTCTCTGACCGCACAGTTACAGTGGCCATGGGAAACCACAGCCACAATTGCTATTTCTGTGACACCCAGCTTCCATCACATCCACATTTACTTAAACCAAGTGTGTCTTTCAAGGCCCTCTTCAGGGATGTGTCCTCTGTGATGCTATATGCCATCTTTCTCTTCTGAAACTCCAACCTTTCCTGCAGTTGTTTCTCAGAGCAATTGCACCATGCTTTCTTTGAACAGAAACGTTTACCTTGAGCCAAAGGTGAGCTTAAGAGGGTTACCTTGAGCCAAAGGTGAGTTTAAGAGCCTCAGCACCAGGAAGCATGTCAGGCAGGAGGATAGTCACACACTCAAGCCCAATCTGGACAATTTAGCAACTTAGCAAGATCCTGTCTCAAAATAAAAAATGGTTACAGATGCAGCTCATTGCCAAGGCCTTGGGTTCAGTTTCCAATACTGAAAAGAAATACAGGGTGCCATAGTTTTTCAGGTTCCACGATCATAAAAGAAAAAGAGATAAAGAGATGAACTACCCAACTGAGGCAGGCACATGTAAGAGTGGCTGCACCAAAGCTAGTTCACAGACACACATGCCTAGCCCTCTGCCAGGCATGACTGCTGGTTCCAAGATCGTGGGTGCATCCTCACGAGCATTTTGCAATTGGACAAGAAATAGAGCTGACTGACCTTCACCAAGCTGAAGAGTCAAGGGCACAGTTTAACTTGACCACCCATAAAAGAAAGAAGGCTGTGGCAGCTAACTCGCAGTGAACCTTACAGACAAACAGCAGTGATACTCCTTTGTCCATCTTGCTGAATGTATTCAGAAAGTGAAGCAGGTGAGGCCCCAGGAGTAGCAGCACTAGGTGAAGAGCTAGACATTGCGTTTGGGTCTAATTGACTTCATTTAGCAGAATTGAACCCTGCTCACGAGATTAGCAAATTACAAAGAGCAAGCTTTATATACCAATTCTGGGTGACAAATTTGAATACATCTCTACATCATAATGGAATTTGACAGCAGAACACTGAAAAAATGACAAGAATCACTGTAGTTAGATACTGAGATATTTAGCATCTCTTTTAGTGAATAGATATTCTTATAAGAGCCACATATGTATTATTTGTGTCTCAAATAATTTTTCCCACTCTATGGCTTACATTTGTATCTTCTTCTTTTTTTTTTTTTTTTTGATACCAGGGATCGAGCTCAGGTCCTTGCGCTTGCGAGGCAGGCAGGGGAACCACTGAGCTAAATCCCCGGCCCCTCATTTTATCTTCTTAATGGTTCCCTTTGAAGACATTTTCAATTATACTATTATTCTAAATTATTCTATAATAATTATAAAATTATTCTAAATTTTATCCTTGCTCAATGAAACTTTAATTATTTAGATTTTCCCTTTCACATTTAACTCAACAGTTTTGGTTGTTTGTTTTTTTCACTTAAGTGGTAAGGTAAAGCCAACATTATTCTTCCAGTGAATCCAATATTATTTATTGAAAAGAAACTCAACCTATTCCACAGTGCCACCATTAAATTAAATCAAGTGTGTTTATATGTGTGAGTCTTCTCCTGGGCTCTATTCTGTTAGCTAATCTAATACTATTGTAAATAGCAAAGACTTTTCAATATTATTTTCTAACAATTTTTGCTAATATTCAGAAACAAAGCTGACACTAAATTCAGTGTTCTTCTTGAATTAATATATCTAGTAATTTTTCTAGAGATTTTTTAGGATTTTTATGCACATAAACATGTCAGCTCCACAGGATGACAACTTTGAGTTTTCCTTTCCAATTATTATAAATATTGTTTATTTTTCTTTCATAATGTGCTGTGAACTCTGATACAATATTAAGCAAAAGTAAGAAAAGTGAGCATTCTTATTTGTTTCCAGTCTTGTGGAAAAAATATTTCAATATTTTACTATTTAATATGATGTGATATATAGTCATTGAGTTAATACATGGGAGTTTTTTGTTGTTTGTTTGTTTGTTTCCCAGTGCCAGGGATCAAACTCTGGACCTTGCTCTTGTGAGCGAGGCTCGGCAATACTGAGCTAAATCCCCAGCCCTTGTTATACATTTTTAGTTCCTTAGTTTTGTTTGTTTCCCTTACCTATTGAATTATTATGAGTTTTCTTTTTTATTCTGATAATATACTGAGTTATATTGATTGATTTTCAAATGTTAAGGCAATCTAATATTCCAAAATATTAATTTAAACATTATGTATCACCTCTTCTACGGATACTTAAATTTTTAAATCTGTATTTTTAAGAGACATCAAGCATAATTTTTCTTTCCTTGTATGTCCCTGTTAAATTTCAAATTCCACATTATTTGCCTAATAAGAAAGAAATTTGAAACCGTTTCTTCTTTTTCTACTCTCTGAATGATACTACATAGGATTGAGGTGATTTAATCTGCTGCTGAAACCACCTGAACATGGAGTCTAGAGTGTATTGTGTGTATAAAACTATAAATTGTATACACAGTACTGATGAGAATATAGAGATTTTCTATTTTTACTTGGATCAGTTTTTAAGCTTTTATTTCTGGGATTTTGATATTTCATCTAAATGTTTAAATTTATTTACATAAAATTGTTCCCAGTGATTATCCTTTTTTGATATTTATAAAAATGTGAATATCTGTAACAATGTACCCTTTGTAGTCCTGATATTTTCTTCATATCACCAAAGGTTTCTTGTTTTTTTAAAGAATCAATATTTGCTTTATTAATTCTCTATATTGTCTACTTTTTCTAGCTCAATTTATATTCTTATCAAAATTATTTCCATTTTTTAATTTTCTTAGGGTTTAATTTGATTCTTGAGGTGGGTATTTGATGATTAATTAGTAGCTTTTATCCTAATATATATATATATATATATATATAAATTTCTATCTCATTAGAACACATTAGTTCCACTAGCCACCCTCTAATTTGTACGCCATTAAGTTTATAGTTTCTGAGACTCTA
Source organism: Heterocephalus glaber (assembly GCF_000247695.1). The sequence goes on from NW_004624737.1 coordinate 16,462,698, forward strand.
TGTCTGTTCATATCCAAAGGATATTATTATAATAATTATTCTTTTAACATATACCATGTATTTACCCCTCTTTTTGCTCTAATTTCCCTTCTGTAATTCTAAAGTCTGTCTGGAGTCATTTTTCTTCTGCCTATAAAATAATAATGCATTCCTTTTGCTATTATACATATGTTATGGCTTGTGTTTTGATGTTCTCCCAAAGCCTGGTGCTTTCTCAGAGATGGCTAAATCTAGAGTGTGTGATTGATTCATGGTGAGGCTAGGCCTGAGGGCACGAGGATTAAGGGGGAGGATGCTACCCACCCTAAGTAGTCCAAATTAAAAAAAAGGGCAGGAAGATGCTGTTAAAGTCCCTTGTTACCTTTACTACCTTGTGCACACCAATGTACACACCATGCCTGTTTGACATCCCTGCCTCAGAGCCAGCTCATTATGGACTGAACCCTCTATGAACTAACCATAACCAAATAAACCTTTCCCCTTTAATTTTTATTGTCAGGTATTTTGTCTCAGCAACAAGAGAAAAGTAACTAACACACTATACTACCATTTTGTTTGTCTCAAAATCCTGTTTGCTTTCATTTTTGAAAGATATCATTGCAACATATAGAATTCTAGATGGGCAATTATTGTCCTTCGACACATAAACCTGTCTTTTTTATTGTCTGAATATCACTATTCTTGGTTAAAAGTCAGCTATCAGTCTTGTTCTCTGAGAATAATGTGTGGGTTAATTTTTGTTTGCTTTGTTTTGTTTTTCTGTGCTCTTACAAAATTTTGTCTCCATTCAATTTCAGCAGGTTTACTGTAATTTGCTTAGATATAATTTTTTTGAGATTTATCTTAATTTTATAGTGTTTCTTCAATTTGTTATTTAATGTCTGTTTTATTCTCATTTTTCTTTTCTCTACTAGAGCCCCAGTTGTATATATTGTTAGACCAAAAGAAATTGTCAGTATTCAATCATTGTTTACTATAATATTCACATAGCTCTTCTAATACTTTTCTATTTCCTTTTTTCCCCACCCATTTTTCTCTCAATGGCAAATTTAGAGATGTTCTTGTGCCATATCTTCAGGGTTACTGACACTTCATTTTATTTAATCTACTGTTGGGCTCAGTCACTAACTGGTTAATTTTAGCTATTATAATTTTCAGTTGTAGAATTGCCATTTTAGTTTTTTTAATATATTCCAATTTTTTGTGAACTTTTCCACCCAATCTTTTATTCACATAAATATACTGAATATGGATACTTTAAAATTTTTACTGATAACTGCTAAGTTTATATCTGGTAATTCTATATTATATATATTTTCTTTGCTTATTTATTTAGTTATGTTTTTTACTTGAGTTATGTCTCATCTCCTCATATGCCTAGTTCTATATTTTTAACAAAATGCAAAACTTCACAAATGAAAAATAGTATAGAAGATTTGAGAATTTTAACTATAAGTCTTCCTTCACAAAGTATTAACATTTTCTTTTTCTCTCAAGTGACTAAATGAGAAGAACTAGCAATCACAGGTTAAGATGTTTTATAAATAGTCAATATTATTTCCCCTATTTCTTATTTATCTTTTTTTTTTTTACTTGTAAACCTTTGAGGTCCCAGATGAAAGCCTGAGTGTTGCTGATATATGTAAAACTGATGTAAAGTCTTTCTATCTGTCCTAACTCTATGTCCTTTGTCTCGTCATTGTTTCTAATTATTATTGTTATTACTCCATTTATTATCTTTATTAGTTAGGTAGTTGTACATCCATTTAGAATTCTTTCTGTGCTTCTCCTAAAGATTAAAACTTGTATTCTGTAGTTATCAAAGTTTTACTTCAAGTTTTGGTTCTCCAGTCTCCAATAATGCTAAAAACTTGCTCAGCTTCCTAGCCACTGAGCTTCCACTTTTAAAACCTGTAGATATCACTAGGGTAAAACCTACTCCAGACAACAGACTCATTTGTTTCACTATTGCTCCTGGCTCAGGTCAAAACAGCTCTTCAAAGCTTCCAATTAGAATTTTCTGGGGTTTTGTCTCTTCTAGTTGTTCTCAAGGAAAGACTGGTCCAAGCCATCTAGTTTGCCATCAACACATCAACAGAGGTGAGAACATCGTTGTTATCATGTGATGTGTTTGATTTATTTCAGTTTTCTAAGTGTTCAAATGGCAACAGAGACCAAGTATCATGGGGACTTTGGAAGTCTGTAGTAGTACCTGAGGTTTATAAAGTTTTTGCTGTGTTCTCTACACTGGTCTAAGTACTTGGCAAGTTTGGTTTACTTGATCCCCAAAATGAGTACTTAATTTGAGATATTGTCATTATCTCACTCCCTATGGAGGAAACAGGAAGCACAGAGGATAAGTAAAAATTAGGAATGGGCAAGGTTTACAACATAGCTGAAAAGTGATAGAAATGAACCTGCAGAATCTGACAAATGGCATCTTAACCACTGCACTTCATTTCCTAGGAAACGGCTACACATTTCTGAAAAACCATAGATACAAAAGTGACAAGGTAAAGTGCAAGATTGCAGAATGTGGTTACCAGACTTGAATATATGCACCTGCTAAAGGACAGAGCCAGAGAATGGGGAGAAAAGGAATTTTAAAAGCAGCCTATAACTGGAAAGACAAATAATGCACTTTAATAGGCAGGAGTCTTTGCTAAATATATGAAACTCCATATTAAACAAATGTCACTGAATAGTTTGATAGTTATTCTGTATAGGGTCAATAAAATTATGTTTATCATGGTTCAATTCCTGTGATGTTCTCCCAAGGGGAATATGCAAACCTCTCCATGACAAAACTGCATGTCCCTCAAGAGGGGTGGACAGGTTGTTCCTTTCACATATTACCCAAGCAAGAGAACAAGGAGCCATAGCAAGAGAAAAAGAAAGAACCAAAAAGGAGAGGGAGCAAGGATAGAGCTAGTACAAAGTCCAGCAATGCTGCCCCCCATCAGCCCTCAAGTAACCCACATCCACCATGTGACAGGTGTTCATCTACTGTTTTCCCCCATGCGCAACCAGGCTGCCTCCTGGATTGGATTCCAACAGTGGATTGTTATCTCCTTCCCAGCCTTAGTTATATACCTAAGTCCTGGAGAGCTATGCACAGTGCCAGCAAAAACCCATATCAGGATATCAGAGACTTGCATCTGATCCTCCAAGATAGTACATAACTAAGATGATTCAGGTCCCAAATAAAAGGATAAGCTAGTGAATACAGAAAATCACATTAGCAAGGAGACCACCACAGTTCTCCTGAAAATCCCCCTTTCAATTTTTCCTGAAAGAATCATAAACTGAGATTAAGTCCACCACTGCCAAAATGAGCAATTGGAAAATAAGTGTCTTAGTTACTGCTATTGTTGCTTAGACAAAATACCCAACACTCAAAGTAAAAGGAGGAAAGGTTTATTTCAACTCACAGTTTGTAGAAGTTTCAGTCCATAGTTGGCTGGCTCCAAGGCAAGGTGGCATGGCAGAGAGGCGTTGCACAGGAGAAACAGTTCATGGCACAGCGGGGCAGGCAGAAGCAGCAAGCAATGAGCAGCAGGCAGTGGCAGGAGCAGAAGCAACAGCACCAAGCAAGCAAGCCTGCCTTTATATTTTATCCAGGCTACTTGCCCTTTGGGCAGTTCCACCCACACCCAGGGTGAGGCACCTTAATCCCAGCAGCATCATACTCTTGATCCAGCCAGCTCTGAAAAGCCTCACCTATGAGTGCATGGGGCTTTGGAGGGACATCTTGATACCAGCCATAACAATAAGTTCTATAAACTTCCCATAAACATAAAACACAAACAGCCTGGTGCTTTGACCACTGTCAGTTAGTTACTATGACCATGGTGTAGTATAGAGTCTGAGAGTTGTAGGGAACCTGGCACAGGGACCTGCTGCTGTGGTTGGGTCACGATTTGTCTCTCAAGTTAATATCTGAAAGTTTGGTCCCCCGTGTAACAGTACTGAGATAGGGATTAAAAGATGGAGCCTAGTGGAAAATCGTTAGATCATGGGGTTGAAGGGCCTGACTGGCAGGAGTGATTTAGGTCTCATGTGACTGGATTAGCTCTTATGAGAGCACATTGTTATAAACCAAGCCCACCCCATGCACCAGGCTCCAAGGGTATATAGCCAGCTTCCTCTTATTTCTCTGCCATGTTGTGATGCACCCCTCACCATGACACCAGTAACATGCTGTTTGGACTCTCCAGCACTATTACCATGTGTCAAATAAACCTGTTCACTTTTTAAGTGCCCAGCCTTGGGTATTTTGTAATAGCCACATAAAATGGACTAAAACCCTAGTCATGTCCTGACCTCTCCCATCAGCAGAGCCAACTTCCCTGCACACACAATGAGTACATTTTTGGGAGGGACCCAAACCTCCTCCAGGTCTGAGAATATCACATCTGTGATGAAGAAAGAAGAGGCCATAAGGAGATATGATTCCAAGGTTACATCATTGGCATAAAATTTTACATTCAGCTTACATTTAACTTCTCTTATTATGTTATTAGTGGACACAAACTCTTCCTGTTTTCTGAACCTTGACCCATGACAGTATGAGTTAGTGCTTCAGGGAAATTACACCCCAGTCCTGATACTTGTTTTTGTACAAGCACTCACAGCTATTGCAGAGACACATGAAGCTCAAGGGTGGAAGAGCTCTGCCATCTGCATTGCTAATGATTCTGCCTCTGTGTCCACTGTGGGGGGTGGGATTCCGCACCACCTGCTGTGTGCTGCCACGGGCTGAGGGTAGAAAATGATGTAGCTGCTCAAATAGAAGTATATGTGTTGCACTGAAACCAAAAATTAAAATCATCAACCACAGGAGCCTAGATTTAAGCTAACACATATTTTTAATCTCAAATGCCAATAAACAATGCCACCAATACAATTACACAGCTGTGTAAAAGAATAACCAAAAAAATTCCCTTGTGCCAAACAATAAAATGGACCAATTTCTATCCTTTATTCCTATTATAACTTTCCATTTTGTAGGTCCTTCGATTATTTTAGGACAGATTTTGCCTGGTATGGTCAGATAGCAACACTTTTTCACTATTTTCCAGGCTGAAAGTTTGCTCTTAAATAGCATTCAGAGAAGCCTCTGCATGACAAAGACAATTGTCAACAATGTCAACAGCAGCACCCATTTCCCCTTCATGTACAACAAATGAGGGCCATCCTGTTTCGAAGGGAAAAGGGCTATGCACCTTTCCCCTCATATTTCAGAAGCAGCTTACAAGAAAAAGGAAGCAGATACCTCCTCAGGACTACACATAAGATGATTCTGCAGCCTAGGTGATACCTAGGGCACTTGCAGAGCTGAGTGCCCAGGCTGCACCAATAGATCCCAACAGGTTACATACTGGACCGCCCTGCTCCACCTCATGTCTCCTCCTTCACTCCTCTTCCTGTTTTCTCAACCATCTTCTGGGATCCTTTCCTCCATTCTCCCAGGCACTGGGGAAGAAGTAGGGAAGCAGGAGAAGCTGCTGGAACTTGGCTCCTACCCGCCGCTGGAGTTGGTCTGCTCCCTAGTCCCTGGATGCTCTCCCTACAGAAAGGATTAGGACCCCCACCTGGCCCACCATTGGCCTGAATCAATGCACCAGGTATGTTAGCTGCACAAGTATATAAATATTTATCTACTAATGATGTCTCCAGCTTCCTCAGCGATTCTGAGAAACTCAAAGCAGTCTAGATAGAAATACAGTTGTTCCACCCTTCTGGATGTCATTCCCTTCTAGAGAACAAAGTCCTAGAAGAAAGAAGCAGCCACACAGGAGTTTCCAAGTGACTGTGGTTATGCCTTGGCCTATTTTCCACCCCCAAAATCCACCCTAGGGAACAGCTCAGTCCCCAGATCAATGTGTGAATATGGCCTTGCAAGTATCCATTCGGAAAATCACATCCCTTTATGGGTACTGTGGTGGTTAATTGATTGTCAACTTGAGTGGGAAACACCCAGCTGAATTGAGTCATCATGGTTCTGGGTGTGGAAGACCCACTTTAAAGAGGAGTGTTATAGTTTGTGTTTAGATGTTCTCCCAAAGCCCCATGCAGATGAGGTGGGTCTTTCTTTTTCAGAGGTAGTTGAATCTGGAATGTGTGGTGCTGGGATTAAGGGCATGTGATTACTAAACTACTAAGTGTGAGTGATTAGTTTGGCACTGCCCTAATCCTGGTAGTCTAAATAAAATAAAAGGGGCAGAAAGATGCTGTTAAACACTCTCTTGTTTCCTTTGCTACCTTGTGGGCTCCATGTTGTTTCTCCTCTTCGATGCCTGTTTGTCCTCCCTGTCTTGGAGGCAGGCAGCTATGGACTAAACCTCTAGGAACTGTGATCTCAATAAACCCTTTATCCTTTTAGCCTTGGGTGTTGGATATTTTGTCTCAGCAAGGAGAGAAAAGGAACACAAGGAATGTTGACAGAATAGTATAAAAGGAGAGTGGGAGGGACGGATTTCAGCTGGTTTTCCTCGGAGGAGCTTTGGTGCTTCAGCTGTTCTATTCAGAGGAGCTCAGGTCCTCACGGTCACCAAGGATGGCTGCTGTTCTCTTCGGAGGAGCTCCAGTCTTCACCTTTTGCCTTGGGCATCGTCTCCTGGCTTTCGGCACAGATTCTTCAGCCTCCAGCACTAGCCTTCAGCCTGCCAGCGCAGATTCTATCTTCTACCACCGACCCTTCGACCTCCTGGGTGCAGACCTCTATGTCTTCTGTGAAATATCCTTCAGCCACCTGATGCAGACTCATATGGGACATTGCTGTGGGCTCCAGGCCTTCGACTGGATCCTTCACATCTCTAGCTCATGGACAGATCTTTTGCACTCTTTTACACTTGACTCTGTAGACAGCCATTGTAGGCCAATCTTATAAATTTCTGTGTCCTGCATTAAATCTGATTCAGAGCATGTGCAGTCTTTTGAGGAGCCTTGCCCCAGCCCTGGAAGCCGTGGTAAGCACTGACTAATACAGGTACTATATTGAGGACAATATCCCAAGGAACTCATCAGATGTAACTCCGGTTTTTCAGCTTCTCCAAGGAAGAAGGTAGCCTGCTGGGGTAGGATAGATAATGTTCAAGCCTAATGGATGGTGAGCCCCCTTTTTCCAAAGTCCCTCACTCTGAGGATTGATGCTACTCTGGGCATGGAAGACACCCTGTAATATGAAATAGCAGATTCTAAAATCTCTAACTGGTGCTAAAGAAAGCACAAGACATTATCAACAATCTCTCTGCCTATAGTCTCAAAGGTTTTGGGTATCTACAATCCTCTTAATTTCATGTAAAATATTTCAGAAAAGTCAAATTGGCCCTTGTCAAGTAAATTTTGGCTTTTTGAAAGGAGCCAGTCAATAATTCAACTCTAAATAGCAGTTTAGAACTAGAGGAAATAATTCTGAAATGTGTACTGAATTTTTGTAAGCACTGCTTACTCTTACTAGTACCTTAAAATTATTTCTCCTTGAGGCATGAGCAGAAATTTCACAAAATGCAAATGTCAGAACACCTGATCTCCATGAATTCTTTTCTATTATCCTAAAACTCTCCATTTCCATCCTTAAGCCTGGCTATCACTCCAGTCAAGAATTAAATAAAGTAGGAATCATCACTGGCTCTTCTCTTGGTAGGAAGTTTATGATAAGTCTAATAGATTATATATGGAAAAAAATCTTACAAAGAGCAGCAAAACCACCACAGCTGCTAAATTTTCCCCTGGAAAATAGAAGTGCATTTTAAAGTAAATGGCATATTTTCTTCTTTCTTCCTAATTTGAAACTTGAAATTCAAGAGGACGGAGTTCCAACATGCACATTACTCAATTTTCTGCAGGCATTTTTCTCCATGTTAAGAGACCACCATTTGCTCAGATCATTTTAGATATTTTATGTGACATAAGACTCATTTCCAAAGGACAAAGTATACAACCAAGATCCATGAACTGCACACATTTTACAGCACCCTGCCTTGACAAGACAATGGAAAACATGTTAGTGCCAAAGGGCTGGCTTCATCTGTTAAGGAGTGACATTTAAAAACAAAACTGGAGGCTAAAAGAGCAAACTTAGTTTACTTAATCTATTAAAAAAGTGAAGGAGATATTTTGTGGTTCAGAATTCTTGTTAGTGTTACCACTTTTTTTAATAAAAGCCCAAGTGTCTGTCAGGAAAAACTAGGACACAAAACAGAAACAAGCTACAACCCTTAGAACTTCCAAAAATAACACAAATTTCTCATTCCGTTTTGGGTCCAAGGAGGTCAGTGGAGCAGCAGAGCCTTTAGCAGAGACACTAATGTTCCCCAGCCTAGAAGTGACGTTACTTCTACCAACCTACTGGTCAGAACTGGTCAAGAGCCCAATTCTGACTTCTCAGGCTGGGGAAATCCAGTTCTCTTGCAGAGTCACCCATGTGATACTGGAGAAACAGTAACAACTCTAAGCACACCAGTTACCACCATCTTTGCACAATTATGGGCCTTAAAATTTGACACTTGATTCTCGAAGTTCTCAACACTGGCCACCCACCAATTACATGGAAGTTCCTTTATACACACTCCACCTGGACCCATCTAGGCCAATAAATCCTGAATCTCTGGGATGGAGCTCAACCATCAATATCTTTTTAAAGTTTAACACATAGTGGTTATAAGGACCCTTCTGAGAGTTTTACAACCTCCTTCCTGCCCCCAACATGATTCAGTAGTGCCTTTGCCTGCCCTTGACCCAGATGAGTTCAGATCACTCCAAACTGCAGCTTCCCAAGGGAGGGTAGGGGGAGAGAATAGACCAGCCAGCACTGCTAAACCAGGGGACTCTAATTTCAGTGCAGGAGAACTATCTGAGGGTCAGGGTAGGTCTACATAGTAAAGGGCCCCATCACACACAGTTCTGATCCATGCCATCCACTGGAATTCCCCAGCCCAGGGATCTACGTTTTCTCTTTGTTGACCCAGGATAACAAGTGGAAACCACTTGAGAACAGGACTGTCAGATGACTTTGGTGGGTTCTGGCCTTTTTCTTCTCCCTTTGTTCACACTGTCATTCGGTTCTTCCACCAGGCAGTCACTGACACACTCCAGGGCCAGACCTCAGACCAAGTAGAGATCCCAGAATCTCTTCTCCCCCTGCAGCCTCCAGGATGCTGCAAACTCTTGTTTATCTCAAGGTGCCAGTTAGTCCAGACACAGTGCTTATGCTCCAGGGTTAGTCAGTCACAGGTTGTAGAGTTGGCCTTCTCACCTACCAAGAACTTCTTACAGTGATAGAGTATTCAAAACAAAGACCTTCAGGATCTACAGGCCCTGTGCCCTTGTACAAGGATGGTAGGTGGCATTTCAAGGGAAGGCATCTCATCAATAATCCCAAGGAAGTACAGCAGGCTCTTCTGGGACAAGTCTTCTTGGATGGTGCAAGGCACAGCAGCACAGCACAAGACTACTATTACTGATTATGGAAGTAGGTCCCTGGGATAAAGCAGCTAGAGGTGCCAGGGCATTCCTAGCAGCTGCATATTTAGCAGCCCCTCCTGCCAACAACAGACAATCCAGGCTTTAGCCTTCCATGACTATTTCATTTGTCTTAGGATCTTTTTCTCTGTAAACTGGGATTTTAGTAGTCAGTGCCTACCCCATAATGATTCCAGAGGTGGATCTGGCTGCTATCATAACATACCACAGGCTGAATGGCTTAAACTGCAGAAATTTACTTACTTACAGTCCTAGAGGCTATAAGTCCAAGATCAAAGTGTTGCAAGGTTGGTTTCCCCTGAGGCCTCTGTCTTTGGCTTGCATATAGCCACCTTCTCTCTGTGTCCTTACCTGTCCTTGCTTCTGTGAGTACACATTCTTAGGGTCTCTTCCTCTTATAAGTATACCAGTCTTATTGGATCAATACCTCTCCCCACCCCCTTATTACCTCCTTAAAATCCCTGTATCCAAATACAGTCACATTTGCAGTAGGACTTTCACACATGAAATTTAAAGGGAAATAATTCAGTTCACAACGGTGCATGCAGAGCAGGACTCAGACTCACCCCAGGTCACACTACTAATGACCTGTGTTAGTTACTTTTCTCTCCTTGCTGAGACAAGATATCCAACACCCAAGGTTAAAAGGAGAAAGGGTTTATTCAGATCACAGTTCCTTGAGGTTTCAGTTCATAGTTGGCTGGCTCCAAGACAGGGATGACAAACAGTCATCGCAGAGGAGAAATAACATGGCACAAACAAGGTAGCAAAGACAATAAGGGACCTTAACAGTGTCTCCCTGTCCCCTTTTATCTTCAGACTACTTAGAGCAGGTAGCACTCACATCCTTAATCCTAGTGCCCTTGAGCATAGCATTGCATCATAAATCAATTCCAGCTTCATGCACTCTAGATCAAGCCTATGACCACATGGAGCTTTGGGGAGACATCTAGACACAAACCATAACATGATCTGAGCTGAGATATAAATGCTGACCCAAAGCTTCCCTCTTTCCACAGTACCACCTGGTCCCAAAAACAGGTGTAATAGGCTGAATATTTGTTTCCCACAAATTCATAGGTTGAACTGTATCTCTCTATTTGATGGCATTAGAAGATGGGGACCTTTGGGAGGTGCTTAGCTCTTAAGGTAGAAACCTGAACAACGAGATTATTGCCCTTCCAAAAATTATTCTATGAGAAGTTGGCTGTCCACAACCCAGAAGTGAGTGAGCCCTCACAGAACCCAGCCCTGCTGCCTTCCTAATCTCTGATTTCCAACCTCCTGAACTCTAAGAAATAGTTGTCTGTTGTTTAAGCTTCCCAGACTCTGGGACTGTGTTACAGCAGCCTGATCAGTCTAACATCTGAGCCTACATTTCTGTCCGGTCAGAGGAAAGTCATCTCTGCTCCACAGAGTAGAGGTTCTCATTAGTCATTGGTGGGAAAAAAAATCATGTTTAGGGACACATAGCAGCTACCCGCACTTGCTAGAACTATGAATGGAGTTAGAGCACTTAGCAATGTCATTTCTCTCACCCATGTATTCCCCTCCTTCTCTTCTTCTCCAAAACAATGTGGAGTGATTCATGTTAAATGATATATCACTATTATTGATTGAACAGCAGGTCGTAACTCAGAAGAGGAGATGTCAACACGCCAACCAAGAAAGCCCATTTGTGAATGTGAATCCAACTGGGCTCCAAAAATCCTGGAAACCAGAACAAGGAGGGAAACAAGCTAGTAGCAGAGTGTTCATCAGCAAATAGCCACAGGGTAAACATTTCCCTGGCCCACAGATGGAAAATCAACATTCAAACTTCTGCTTCTCTTGCTTTCAAAGACACTTTGAGCTCTTGAAGGTGTGAAAGTGATTTGGTCACAGTTAGTGAAGCAGATCACTCTGACAAAGAGGAAAGGAAAGGAGTCACAAAGGCTGTGCCCTACCGCCAAGTCAGCAGGCTGCAGACAATGAAAGAAACAAGTAGGGAATTAGGAAATAAGGCCCTGGGCTCAGCAGAGCATGCTGGGAATGCCTATTTCCTGCCCTACCACTAAACAAGCATGGTGCTCAGAGACACCAAACATCATTCTGCTCATTCTCTCCTCACCTTCAGGGCAAGAGAAGAAGAGGCTGGAATTTGAGGCCTTAGGAAGATGGCACAGGAGCCTCGTCTCCCAGTACTGTTTCACCTGCAGGGACCAAAAATGTTTCCACCATTTCATAGAGACCTGAGGATTTATTTCATTCAGGACTTTGAAAATCATACATTTTCTGTCAAATGTTACAAAAAGTCTTGAGTGAAATTATCCCCTAGCATTCACCCTATTTACTGCAATCACAGCAAAATGAAGCAGTCCTTGTACTATCTTTGGGGTTTTTTGTTTTATTGTTTGTTTTTTTGGGTACTGGGGATCAAACATGGGACCTGCACTTGTGAGGCAGGTGGCAGACCCACTGAGCTAAATCCCCAGCCCAGGTCCATGTACTATTAACTGGGCCTGTCACATGCAGCAGGTCACCATGGCACACATGTGGTCATGGTTAGATGCTCAGCCCACAGATGGCCAGGCAAAGGGCAGATGTCCACACAGCCCCTGTGCACAAGTTCATATGGATAAACAGGAGCTGAGTTTGTGGAATCACAGAAATAGCACTTGGTCCAAGGAATTCAGTTGTTGTGCTTTGACAGTTCTGAATGGCAGCATCTGCCTGGTGGTCTTCCCACCACACCAATGTGATGGGTACTGAGGAAGCTGGAAGAGCCCCATCTCATCACCAAGGGGGCTTCAGCAATGTGATGATCCGATCCTAAAGGGTCCTGCTATTTTCCAAATGAAGATACCACCTGTGCCTTCTCAGGGATCTCTCCACCCCCATAAGATTATGGGGAGAGGCAACCCCACACAAGCCACTGTGATAGCCAACTCGACTCCATCTTGTGCCTCAATGCCTTTTTGTACCTGTGCTTGAATAAAGTGCTTGCACATGAACAAAGCACCCAAAACCCCCACATCCTATTGACAGTTAAATTGCTGCAGTTGCAGGATGTTTTGTAGTTCACCTAGTGTGTGTGAAACTTCCTCGTACCCCCCACTAACCTGGCATGGTTCTGCTTCTGTAAGATTCTGCTTGCTCTCCCCTGACCCCTCCCCTACTGAAAGCATGATTTAAAAGGAGAAATCAAACTGCTTCCCATTGCCGAGGAACCTTTCTGGGCACCAACCCTCCTCGGCCTCCGGCTGTAATAAATGGGCTTGGATCTGGCACAGAGTGTGGCGCATCTCTATTGTCCAAACTCACTCATTCACAACACCACCTCATGGTGACCAGGTCCCTTTCAACACATACACTTTCCTGAGGGTCTCAGCTGCTTCTCAGCCTAAAATGGTCTCCAGTTTCCTCCATCCTCCAGAGGAATGAGAAGAAGGGATTGGATTTGCACAGTGGGTCTGCTTTCTCAGGAAGGAGATAAGACAGAAGAAAAGATTCCCCCAAGGGGGGATGGCAGGGGTCCATTCCTGGGTCCCTTGGGACTTGCAAATCTCTCTCTCTCTCTCTCACACACACACACACACACACACTTAGCCATTAACACAAGCTGGCATCTTTGAAGACAAGATGAAGTAGGAAGAAAACACCTGTGGCAAATCCCTCCACAGAAGTCCTGTGGACAAAGGGAGGCCCCATCCTCTGCTGATACTAACCTGTTCCTGCTCAGGGGTGAGGTGCTGTGTACATTGGCAAAGGGCATGGTCCTAGAGCAAGATGTTCCATCTTGGAGATTAAGCTTATTCGTACTTAAGAACACCATCTCCTGTCACAGCCCTTCACAGAGACAGAGTCCCCTGGGATGACTCTGTCCTGGACTTCAGCCCCTGCCCCTCTCGCAGCTCTGGTGCATTCCCAACAGCACTGTCCACCATTTCCATACCTCACTAGCCAAAAGGGCTCCTGCCACTTTTGCCTAGTTGTCATCTCCTTTCTCTTCTCCTCTGTCAGATTCTTGTGGCTGTCTCTACCTCCCCAACTCTACCATATGTACAATTAATTGCAATTTCCTATGGAAAGTCTCCAGACTTCCCATACAGCCTTCACCTGTATGTCTAAAACTCATCTCAATACAATGTCAAGGAAAACCACCCCCTTCCCAGGGGCACCCAGCACTTCCAGGTTGCAACTTCCAGGTTTTGACTCTGCCTGAAAAACTTTCAGCTGGCAACTCAAATCCCACCACCTTCCCTTTCCCAGAAGTATGGTAGAATGGATGGCTTGAATGGCTTTTCCAGTGGAAAATAATTAAGGTGGTATATAAACTTCACATTAATATGTTGTATAAACACAAGTGTTCTCAAGAAAAAAAAGTACAATGTAAACAGGACTCCTGGACAGGAAGAGCAAGCCAGCATGGCCCTATAAGCATTAAGCTTCTCCTTTGGTGGCTGCATGGGTCAGATATACAGGAAGAAAATAAACCACTCAGGAAGCACTCATAAAGACAAGACTTCAGAGGATTACATTTATCATTAAGTATAAGCAAGAAATAACCCTAGCCATGCAGGAGACAGCAAAGAAATGTGTTTGTTTCAACTCTACCATAGATAAAGAAGAAAAAACTTAGAAGCCACAAGTAGTTCTCTTGCAGGTCTGCTGTCTGAATTCACTCAGCTCTAGAGCCAGAAAACTTCAAGCAGAAATTGAATCTGCATTGGTGCCTAGGACAATAGAAGGAAGCAAATAGTCAGCTTCTTCAGAGGAAACCAGGATCAACCTACCTCTTCAAGAAGTCTGCAGGTAAATGTGAGAGCAAAGAACAGCTTGTTTTCCAAATAAGGATATAAGTTGATATATGTGTGTGTGTGAAGCAGCAAAAGTTTATTATGATTGATCCATCCCACCACTCCCAGCCCAGAGGTAGGGGCTTCTGAGCCACAATCCCACTGCTACCGGCCCAGAGGAAGGGGCTTCTGGGCGACCATCAATCCCACCGCTCCCAGCCCAGAGGAAGTGGCTTCCAGGCCACCATCAATCCCTCCGCTCCTGGCTCAGAGGTAGGGGCTTCCCAGCGACCATTGGTCCTGCCACTCATAGCCCAGAGGAAGGGGCTTCTGGGCCACCGTCCTTTCTGCTGCTCCAAGCCTAGAGGTAGGGACTTCTGAGCCACTGTCCCACAGCTCTGGGGCCAGAATAGGGGCTTCAGGGCCACCATCCATCCTGCCACTCCCAGACCAGAGGAAGGGGCTTTTGAGCTGCCGTCCCACCTCTCCCAGCTCAGAGGAGGTGAGCCACGCAGGGGCCAACAGCACTCCTACACTCCTGGGTCTAAATGAGAAGACAGGTATATAAGTCTCAGAACCAAACTTCCAGATCACCTACAGCAACCCCAAAGGGAAATGAGATGGAACACTCCGATACTCAACCACCTGGACCCAATGAACTGGCAACAAAAGAGGATCTGGAAAAAATGAAATCAGAAATAATTTCTCAGATAACAGCAGAGATTGTGCTCCTAGTGCAAGACATGATTAATAAACCTAGAGAGGAGCTCAGGAACATGATGGAATCCCAACATAGGAAACAAATGGATCCATAAAACAGATGCAAATAGATTTCCAGGAGATGAAAAACTCCACTGAAAGTCTACACAGCAGAATGAGCCAATGTGAGGACAGAATTTCAGATATAGAAGATAAGATTGCAATTACTAACCAGAAAAAGAAAAATTGCTTCAAAATTGTAAGGGAACATGAGAAATCAATCCAGCAACTGCTAGACTATGCAAAGAAGAATAACATAAGACTGATTGGAGTCAAAGAAGAAACAGAAGAGAATGCAGACTACATAAAAAAAATCTTCACAGAAGTAATGGCAGGAAACTTCCCAAGCAGGGAAAAAGAACTTGACATACACATAAGTGAGGAATATAGGACTCCAAATAACCTTGGTCAAAAAAATCTACACATAGACATATAATTGTTAAGATTCCAGAAATTCAACAGAAGAGCAAAGTTCTATAAGCAGTCAGAGAAAAGAAACAAATCACTTGCAAAGGAAAGCCCATCAGAATCACAGCAGACTTCTCAACACAAACCATCAAGGCAAGAAGAGATTGGAGTGACATATTCCAAGCCCTAAAGGAAAACAGCCTCCAAACCAGATTGATGTACCCTGCAAAACTATCTTTTAAAATTGGTGGAGAAATAAGATACTTTCATGACAAAGAGCACCTTAGGAACTTTGTGAATACCAAACCAGCACTCCAAAAAATTTTAGACAATATCCTAGGAAGAGACAATGAGGATGACAACCCCAGGAAGCCCATCAGAATGAACCCATCTGGCATGACAAGAAATTAAATATAAAGGGGGAGAACCCAACAAAAACAAAAAGTCATGCAAATGATAAGTCAATACGGTTCAGTTATAACCATCAATGTTAATGGTCTCAATTCACCAATCAAAAGAAATAGACTGGCAGAATGGGTCAAGAAGCAAAATCCAACAATATGCTGCACACAAGAAACACACTTAATTCAAAAGGAAACTCATAGACTGAAAGTTAAAGGGTGGAAAATAATACTCCATGTGACGGGAACCCCCAAAAAAGCAGGAGTAGCTATCCTCTTGGCAGATCAAGTAGATTTCAAACCAACACTGATTCAGAGAGATGAAGAAGGACACTACATCCTTGTAAAGGGAACAATCCAAGAGGAAGAGATGACAATCATAAATATCTATGCACCAAACACTAAGACACCCAACTATATAAAACAAACATTAATGGATGTGAAAAACCATATAAGCACTAATGCAAATATTTATATATATAGCCCAAATGCCCAAAAACTGATGAACAGATAAAGATATGGGGGTGTTTTATACAATGTAGTACTACTCTGCCATAAACAAGAATAAACTTGAGACATTTCTAGGTAAATGGATGCACCTTAAGACCGTACTCCTAAGTAAAATAAACTGGACACACATATGCAAATATTGCATGGTTTTTCTGGTGTGAGAAATCAAAAGGGTAAATAAGGTCCAAAACATATAATAGATACTATGAAATAGAAAAAAAAATGTTCAAAAGTGAAGGGGAACTTGGGAGGGGGAGAAAGAAAAGGAAAAGAAAAAAGAATAGAAGGAAAAAATGGAAACAAAGCTTTTGTAAATAAGGAAGGGAAGAGAGGTTGAAGGGAGAGGAGGGAAATGGGGAAAAAAGATCAAGATATATCATATGCAAGTACAAATTCCATATGATAAATGACATCACGTCTATATAAAAATACCAATAAAATTAATTTTAAAAAGAAAATAAGAATACATCATATAAAAATTTATAGGACAGAGCTAATGCAGTGCAAGAGGGAAATGTACTACTAAATACATAGATTAGAAAAAATGAATCTCAATTCAATAATCTAAAGTCCCACCTCAATCCCCTAGAAAGAAGAGCAAAGTAAACTAAAAGTAAGCAGAAAGAACAGAAAAAAAAGGTAAAAGCAGAAATCAATAACATTGAAAACATGAAAATAAGGAGACAAAACCATGTTCTTTGATAAGATCAATAAAATTGACAAACCTCTAAAAAGACTCACCAAAAAGAAAGAAGACGTAAATTCTAATATTATGAATAAAATAACCAATATAACAAAAGATCCTGTAGGCTTCAAAAAATCATAAGAAAATATTATAAAGAATTATCCACAAGACAAATATGAAAACTTAGACAAAATGGACCAGTTCTTCAAAAACTACGAACTGCCAAACTCAACCAATATAAATTAGGTCATTTGACCAGCCCTAAACCTACTTAGAAGTTTGAATTTGTAATTTCAAAAATTTCAAAAATGACATCTCCAAGTCCAGGAGTTACATTCCTGAAAATGAAAACTTACATTTACATAAAGACTTATTAACAAATATTTTCTGCAGCTTTGCTTATAATAGCCCCAGACTGGAAAAAACCCAGATAGCCTTCTCCAGGTGAATGGATAAACAAACTGGTATATCCAGACCACAGAATACTACTCAGGAATGTAAAGGAATGAACTACTGAATCCCTTAACAACCTGAGTGAATCTCCAGAGATTTGTGTTCAGTGAAAGAAAAAAAAATACACGAAAAGTTACAGATTACATCACTTCATTTATATAATTCTTGAAATAACAAAATTATAAAACTAGAGAAGTTGATGGCTGCAGTAAGCAGGGACAGGTGGAAAACCATAGTAGGAATGGGTATAGAAGAGGAACATTAAAGTCCTGGGGTGGAGGGGAGATGCTCCATATTCTGGCTGTGTCCAAGCTGTGACACTGTACTACAATCTTCCAAGATGTTCCCTTGGGGGAACTATCCACAGAATCTCTTTGTATTCTTGTTTCCAATTGTAGGATGAACCTATGAATTAAACACAGGTCAGTAATCTGGTTGATCAATGTATTAAATGCTGATAGAAGGAAAATTAAACTAGAAGAGAGATCCAAAGCATTGGATCATATTGTGGGGCTAGCATAACTCCTATACCCATAGCAGACATGGGCCAGGAAGAAAAATTACAGGCCAATTTCACTAACAAACATAGATACAAAATCTTATAGGATATTAACAGAGTGAATGCAGCAATGTATAGCAGCGTTTAAAATCATGTGGATCCCTTTCTAAAACTCCCTGGATGTCCTTACAACTTGATAATTGGCTACCCCAAGAGTAAGCTCTTGAGGTCAGAAGAGAAAAAGAGGAAGAAGATGAGAAGATGGAGAGAATGGAAGAAAGAGGAAGTAGAGAAGAAGGTAAAAGAGGGGAAGAAGAACAATGAAAAGAAAAAAAGAAAGGATGCATAGACACTGCACTTCATATTCTCATCTCTGGAGCTGCACACCATCACCTCAACTTTAATCTTTCATTGGAAGTAAATTACTACATCCATCCCACCCCCAAGGAAAAAGGAATTAAGCTCCACCTCTTGAATAGAGAAGTCTCAAATAATGTGTTGAGAAAATTTAGGACCACCACAGTGCCACTTGCAACAGCAACAGAAATATAAACTAAGAACATGTACAACAAATGACACATAAGCCTTTTGTGGAGAAAACCACAAAACTGTATTGAAGGGAAGCAAATTTCATCAAGAGAAGTGAAGATATAAACCGTAGTCTTCACTAGAAAACTACAAGACCCCAAAGAGGTTGCCTTTCCTCACCTTACTTCACAGATCCAATGAAAGTCTAAACAATGTACCACCTGGCTGGTTTTTCTTGTTGAGTTTGAGAGAATTATTGTGTATTATGTATAACCAGAGCCAAGACTCTCCTGGAAAACAATAATGGTATGATGGTGGTGGGATTGAGGGGTGGCTGTTCTTGGGAAGATATCAAGACTTACTGCAACTCTAAATAAAGTATTTTAAATCCTGTGTTTGGAGAAAACATGGGAATGATTGAAGACTGGAAAGAAGAGGGTGTAGATCCACAGGTGCTCTTATTCCTGCAGAAAGAATGCAAAAGTTGCACCAACTCCACAGAAAGTTTAGCAATAACTTATTAGGATAAGTTACATTGTTCCTATCCATACCCCAACATATAAAAGGACCTACAAAAGCACCTTGAAAAAGTTTTGCCCAGAGTGTCAGAAGATGAGCATAAGAATATCTGGAGCAGTGGTATTTGTAGTTGAAAGGGCAGTGAAAACACAAATCCTTTTCTATCAACAATAAGTGGGAAAATAAAATGTAGTGTACACAGTTGAGATGAATCTTGAAGTCACAATGTCAGGCAAAAAACCACACAAAGATCTAATTACACAATTAGACTTTGGCTGATTTCCAATATGTGTGCATGCTCCTGCTGCATGGGGCTCTGCCTGTAGGACGCTGATATTCTCCAGTAGCACACCTGGTCATGGACTATGGCTTCCATCCTCAGTATTGACTTAAGCTTGGCTGCAGCTATCACTTCTCTGGTGTTTGCTGAAGCTGCCTCTGGAGTGACCTAGGTCTTCATCTCCCTAGGCCAGTGATGTTGAACCTTTTAGACCTTTCAATGATAACAAACAGTTGGCTATAGCATGCATGCCATAGGTTTGCCACTACTGCCGTAGGCTCAACCTGGAAGCTTTCTTCTCATAAATCCCATCAATTTATGGCCTTCCTAGTGAAACAGTCATTTCCATGACTGGTAACAAGGATGTGTGAGGCTTAAGTGTAAAGGCACCATGAACCATGAGCAACTCCTGTAGCCAGTGCTAATGCTGTCTGCAAACTTCTATGGCCAGAAGGTGAGGTTCTGCAACTCTGGGGTTCCTGTGTGCTCACAGTGTCTTCTAGGCTTGGGAACCCCATGAACAGTTATTAGGATGACTCAGAGACACCGGCACACCTCAAGTCTGCTTCCAAGGACAGCAAGGGCCATTGGCAGGCTGACCTGTGGCTAGAGGAACACAGCAAGCTCTGTGAGCAGAGGACACCTACACCCGTCATGTGGCAGAGCACTTCAGTCTCCCAGATCACTCTTCACCCTGCCTCACCAGGTGGTGGGAAGCTGGGCCAGCTGGGCAGAGAAGCCTCAGCAGGGGCTGGCCGCTCTGCCCTCCAATGGCCATAAGCCACCTGCTTCCTACCACCTGCTCTCAGACCTTGAGCCCCTCTGAGCTGGAGGGAGGTGGGGAGCCTCTGGACCAACCAAGCAGATAGAGTGGAAGTTTCCAGCTCTGTGCCCAAAGCCCCACTTCTGTACTACTGACCCAGAAAAGACTAGCCACCCTAAGTGATTTTTCTCTACTCCTGTGCTGTGTGTCTGTGCAGCACACTGTGAAATTCATAGTTGATATCAAAGTATTGTGCAAAATGGAAAAGAAAATAACTTTACAGTCTGAGTGAACCACCATCATAAACAAATTGTGATGATTTAATACATTTATGGAGAGCTAAGTTTTCTACATTTCCAGCACACTTCTGTGCCCACTGGGATCTCTCATATAGCTAAACAACCAGTGAGCTGTCCCCTCCAGCAACAAAATGTTAATAGACTGACACTGTTGGCTCGCTTGGCTATGGGAGTGATGCAATTTACTTTCGTAAGATGCCATCAATAATACACAAAATGTATTATATAACCCAATATGATTGCTGTAATTCCTAGGCTCAAACATTAAAAAACTCCCAGGGAGGTCCTACAAGGATGTTCTGTTTAAATGTGGATTCTAGATTCATGCGCACATGGCACTGGGGCAGAAATATTGCAAGATGTTTAACAGGAAATCCTTTTCCTCTATTCCAGATATAATGAACCAATAAATCTAAAAGTTATTGTCTAAATGAACTGGCCATGGATCCTTTTCCCATCTTTACCCTATTTTGGTCACCAAATGACTTTATAGAGGAAGAAGGTCTAGCACTCATCCACAGGCTGGAAGCAATCACCCCTTTTAGATAAGACCTTGACCCAAGAGTGTGTAGATGGCTAAAGTCCAGCCAGCCCAGACCTGACAGGTGATTAGCAGAGCCCTGCAGTCCAGTTGGTGAATGCAAGCCAGGGTTCCTCACCTCTGGCATTACTGAGCAGGTCTCTAAAAATGTGGACATTGCCAAAAAAGAGAAGCAGAGCAAGTGGTTAGCACTGCACCACACAATTTTCAAGTTCAGGACACCAATAAATTATGTGTGACAGGAGCAGACAGTCCCATATCTATTGCATGCCATGTGTTAAAGGAGAGGGAGAACCATGCTGCATTAAGGGAGAGAGGAAAAATTTAATTCCTACTTCATTTCTATCATTCCTTCTGAAGGTTCTGGTCAGGCATGAGCAGCCTGGACTGTCACAGGCAGAGCTTTGGGCCTCGCCTTCTGAGTCTACTGGGTTGGGCCCAAGCAATGCATTATCTCAGCCTTCTGGCCCAGGCAGTGGGCATCACAGTCCTAGGCCTGTGGAGGGAACAGAGTCACTAGTATAGTACAGGGCACAGACAATCACACACCCAGCCTGAGTCATACCTCTCCTTTAAATGTGCATTTCTCCTTCAAACTGGGAGCAATGTGAAGGCAGCTTCCCCCTGAACCCATGGGACTCCTGAGAGCTAATGATCCTGGCTGTGAATGGGGAGGTGAAGGAAGGGTCTGCCCTTGAGTTCATGTTTCTAAAAGGCCTCTACACAAACCACAGCCAACACAGGCACTTATCTTGGAGGACAATGGAAAGTGCAAGGTGTGGGATGAGTGTTACTTCATGTTTATCATCATTATCATCATTATGCATGAGGTAGGACAAAAGGAATGAAGCAGAAGGACAAGAATGGTAGCTATAAACCACCATGTACTGGGTTTAAATAAAGGCTCCTTCACTGTTTTTCAGAAAAGCACTTTCATTCACTATTATACTTAATTATTTATATTTATAGAATACCATCACACACAGAGCCCTGGGCTTTTTTTGTTGGTAAACATGAGAGAATAATTTTTTCCCTCAAGCCCACATAGACACACACACAACCAAATATATATGGACATACATAACTACATAGATATATACATGAATACCTCTGCGCACACAGTATGCACATGCACCTGTATACAAATGTGTCCACATAAATTCATATGTGCACACATAAACAATACAAACACATGTGTACATGTGCTTACATGCAGACAAACATGAACACATACACACATGTGCACATACAGACACATGCATTGCACATGTACACATATATACATATACACAAGGCTCTAGGCTAGAAATGGTTGCCTGTGCTAGGACTGCTAAAATTTCTCTGAGTCTGGACTTATACTGGTTCCAGTCTGGACTTACACAGGGAAGTGAAGTGCCCACAGCACGGCTAGGGCAAACACTAAGGAAATATTATCTTCCAGCACAGTCACAAAGCCAGGCCCTAGCTCTCTACTTCCACAAAAGGGAAACATCCAAAAGTTTGATTCAAACTAGTAAATACTTCTTGTTTGTTATCTCTAGGCCATGGCTTTTATTTCTCCATCTATATGGTAATGTTTCTCAACTTTGCTTCTTATAGAAATGTTCAAGCATGCATGAAAGTGGAGAAGCCATTTCATCATCCCCATGCATCCATCATCAACTGGGATCTAGCCCTATCCGAGGCTACGTGCCTATTTTATTATTATTATTATTATTATTATTATTATTATTACCAGGTGAAGCAGTTGGAGAATGGCTAAATGGATAAACTTGAACAGCATTGTCCTGCATCTGTCAACCTGGATGTGACCCCAGCTCGGCCTCTAACCAGTTACCTGGAGATGAGATCAGCTTCCCCTCTGCAAATGTCAATGAGTATATTCAATCACAGTGCCATTTTGAGGATTAAATTTTAAAATAGTGTCTGATGCCTTGTAAGCATGTAATTAACAGTAATTACCACATAGTAATTATATTATTAGCTGAATATTCTCACACCAATCCCCTACTCAGGTTTTCTAAACAAGAAGATTAGCTTCCTGCTGAGGCCTCTAATCCCCTCTGATTCCACCAAAGGCCTAAGAATAGCACCATTTAGTCCTCTACAACACATGTACTAAGAACAGTACCATGTGCATTTGAACTCCAAAAAGTTATTGAAGGCATCATTTTATGAGTTTGGCAAACAGGTGCATGAACAGCACCTTTTTTTGAGTCTTAAATCTCAGTTATCAAAGTTTTTTTAACTCATCATTTAACTCTAAAAGGAAGAGTTCTCTTTTTTGAGTCTGAATTGAACCATCCCATCATATAGCACCCTTCTTACTTCATGTATGTGTTAGCTTTCTGTTGCTGTGACAAAACACCTGAGAAAAACAACTTAAAGGAGGAAAGATTTACTTTGGCTCAAGGTTTTAGAGGTTTCAGTCCATGGTTGGCCTTTTCCATTGTTTCTGGGCCTCTAACTAGGCCCCACTTCCTATATGTTCCTCCACCTCTCTACAGCATCATCAACTCACAAACAAGCCTAGCACAGGACCTTGAGGGGACATTTCAGAGCCAAACCAAAGCAATATGCCTCCCTTCTGCTTTTTGTAGCACAGTGAAAGGTGTATGAATGAGACCCATGCCTCTGGGCTTCAAATACAGGATGCAAGGCTCCAAATGAAAGACCCTTCAGTGTCACCTTTGCACCAATTCTAACAGACGTGGTGATGGGCTTCTGAGCTGGGAGTAACTCACATCTGCCTTGTAGAAGAGAGGCAGCAATGGGCTGTGAAGAGCGCACACCACAAGGGCTTGTAAGGTTACAGACAAGAGGAAGGAGGAGATTGACAGAGACTGCAAGAGAAATTAAAACTCAGCACTCTGAGCTTATAGTGTGTGGTCAAACCCACCAACTTAGCCCTGTGTCTCCTGCCCCTGTATGGCACAGCCTGGATCCCATAACCAGGGCCCACACCCAAGCTCCCATATCCAGGGTCCCACACACAGATTATCATGCTCAGGGTCTCACACTGAGTGTTCATGTCCAGTGTCTACACTCAGGGATCCACACTTCTTATACAATCAGGTACCAAAGACCACTCTGGCAGCTCAAATCTCAGGATGCTTTCTGGATCCTACAGGCTGTGCCTTTTCCACAACAGTTCTGCCCTTTCTCCTCCAAGCCCAACCCTTCATGATTTGTTCTGTGAGCAGTTTGTAAATTACCATAGAATGGCTGGGATGTGGGTGGGAGGAGGGCAAGCAGTTCAGTGCTGTAGCTCCTGGATAAACAAAACAAATTATAATTTAGACTCCCAGATAGAGTGTGCTTCTCAGCATGAGCAGAGGAAGTATTTATTGTCCTGGGTTTATCTGCCTTAGATCATGCTTGGCAGCAGGGTATACCAGTCCTCGCTCTCCACTGTCTGTCCCCACTCAGCAGTAGCTGGTTTATAGGGTGAGCCCGTGCCCAGCTCTGAGCACAATTCCTGACCAAATTAATATTCTATAAATACTGGGAGCACTGAATCATAATGCTATCCATCGTAATAGAGTTCTACCTGGCTCGGCAACTGTTCCTTAACCACAATTCATTTCTAGAGACATGTCTGATAAAATTAACATTCCACCAGTGGCCGAAGATCGTTACTCAGTCATGATCATGCTCCCTCTACTTAATGACGAGCTTTTTAAAAAATGATGGCTCTAGTTAAAGTTGAGTGGTCATTTCATTCCCAGCTTTTCTTTACAGCTTTCAAAGGATGTTTAAAATTCCTTCCACCAAGCCTCAGGCTAACTGTGAATTTTTTTTAAGAAAGTAAACAAAAATCATGAATCCCATTTGGGAATTAGTGAGGAATGAGCAATTTACAGCTTGGTTTCAAAGTAATGGCTTAGGCTCTGGCTTTAGCAGTAGGTTAAAAAATAAAAAATAAAAAATGTAGCCTGGGCTGACATTGAGAAAAGACTTTTTCCCCAGATGAATAACTATTCAGAAACAGAGTGAGACAGCAAGTACCTCCTGGGCCCAACACAAGGCCCCCAGCAGCCCCAGGGGCCCTGGGGAAGGTCCAATGGAAAGCAGGTCTGGCCCCATTCACCAGGACCATTGGAGGCAGCAGAGTCCCAGGCCATGGGACTCCTGCCTTCTGTCACCAGGGTCTGAGCTTATATTCATGAGCCCCTGTAGGTCAATGCACAAATTCAGAACATGATTGCACATGGTTATCCCTCTGCTATATAAGGGTTGAACTGATATAAATGATTATTTTCTTAGCCTCCTAGATAATTCCATTAAAGCAGTAGTTCTCAACCTTAGAGGCACATTGGGAATCGCTGGAGAGATTTTAAAGTGCAAATGCCTGGATCTCACCCCAGAGGCTGCCATTTAGTTGGCCTGGAAAATTAATTGAAATAACCAAGGAATGGAGAAGCCTTCATTAAAGGAACAGTGATGGAAGATGAGTCTGCGAAATATAGAATTAAGACTAAACCTGTGTGGGACTCAAGTGAATATGCATGTTACTAGCTTTGGCGATGTTCAGATAATAACTAGCAAAAGTTGCAAAGGAAGGCGAATTGTCTACAATGTTCATGTCTTTATCTTTCTTGGTAAGAAATCAATCAACACATAGAAATCTGAAAACACATTATGTAAACAGTCTGACTCCAAACTTACTTCTTCTCATAATTATTTTTCAGAATCTTGAAGGCATCATTGTGTCACTAATATCTCTTTTAATTAAATCCATTAATCTGAAGTTCAGCAGTCCCTTCAGCTTTACTTTTATTACTTCCATTGTCCTCCTGGAAAATTAAATTAAATTCATATTTTAAAGATAGCATATATCATATAATCTCACTTCATCATTTACAGTGAACTATCTGAGCTGCCATTTGACTGACCACCTTGTCATCTCCCTTCCACATGTGAAACATAGAGAGGCCCTGGATGGAGTTCACCAAATGTTAACCAAGTACCTCCAAGTAAGATAGAAGTCAGTGAGTGTCTTTTGCATGTCATTCCATATGTATTGCTTAACATTTTAGAAGGGCATATATCATTTCTCCACAAACAAAATGTTTTCCCTAGACAAAATCTGTGAAGGCCCAATTGCCCAAATTGCCAGTCTTGGTTTCATGCCTCCAAACCAAGACCTTCCTCTGTCTCTTCCTGAATCTCCTGAAGCCCAACTGCTTCTCCCATCATTCTGCTCCTCCTGCCTCTGCCCTTGGACAGTGATCCTTGTAGGACTGGGACTATGTAACTCTGACAGTGCCCAGATGCACTGAGCTAAGCCTGGTTGGTGACATCCACCCCCCAATCCCTTCACTAACCTGTACACTTCCTAAGAATGGAGATGCCATCTCTATATCAAAGCCCTAGGAATGTGATTAGCACAGAGTACTAAACTCAGATGTGTTATATATATATGGACCAACTCTACACAAGGAACATAAACTTTATATACTGCAAACAAAGGAAAGGTTCCAGATGAGTGGAGGGAGGAGCATAGGAAGGGAAAGGGAATGAAAAAGCGAATTAAGATGTGTTATGTACATGTACCAACTCCCCACAAGGAATGTAAACATTATGTACTACATACATGTAAATAAGGTAAAAAAGAACAAATAATATTATGAAAAGTCTATATCCACAAATATGACAGTGCCACCCAAATTATTTTTTAATAAAATTCAAAAAACAAAATCTAAAATTGATACAGTAAATGCTTGCTAAAAAATTTTGTTAAAATGGAGGGAAACATTTCAAAAACAAAAGAAGTATTCCTGAGAACAAGAAGGACCTGCCATCTCCTAGAAAAGATGGAGCATGGGGAGCAAGAACAGGGCATTGCTTTGATGCAAATCGGTGACCAGGGAGCACAGGCCACATTTACCCCATCTCACAGCATAATTGTAAAGACCTGACAGTCCACTTTTTCCCAGAGGTATTTAATCCACTCTGATTCTAGTGTGATGAGAGGCTGTGGATGTGGCAACATCCTGGGAAAGTATCATCTGTCTGGAACAGAACACTAGCTCAGAACAGTTCTGGAAAAATCAAAGTGGAAATCTGAGACTGGGTCTAGGGCAGAGGCTCATAGGCTAAGTTCCACCAGTCACAGGCAGTCGAGGCCAGAGGGCCACTCTGTGCTCTGGCAAGGGACAGCTGCACTCCTAACTCATTCATCCCTTACCATATGCCAACGTGACTACACACCTATGGCAGGCATACTTTCATAGAGGCAGGTAAGGGAGCAAGACATCTCCTGAGGCTGGGTTAGATGGCTGAAGAGCAGCAGAAAGTGAGGGAGACCTGAGTAATGGGGGCTGCTGGCACCTGAACCCAGATGTGAGGCCTATTTAGCCTTAAGATGCTACATGGAAGGCAGAGTCTCATCTGTCAGTTCTGGAACATTTTCCTGTACTGGGTTGAATATTGTCCCCAAAAGTTCATATCTACCTGGTACCTCAGAATGTGATCCTATTTGGAAATAGAGTCTTAGCAGATGTATTTAGTTAAGATGAGGTCATACTAGATTAGTTGAGCCTTACATTCAATGACTGATGTCCTTATAAGAAGACCCAATGAGGACACACTGGCCCACAGGAAGAAGGCTGTAAGATGATGAAGACTTGAGTGACACAGCTGAAAAGGTCCAGGAGTGCTTATAGGGAAAAGGTAATGGGAGTTGCCAGAGACCTCTACAGTGGTCCTGATCTCCTGCAAGCCAGTACAGCACCCACAAGATAGGAAAGTAGGAATTAAAAGAAACACAGAGACAGAGTCTTGAGAGAAACTGAGACTTGGGCTGATCTAAGCTGCTCTGAGCAGCAAAGACAAAGGATTCTCAGAACATCCAGTGTTTATTCATTACAAGTATGGGAAGGGGGAGAACTGGGCAGACCTTGGGACACCTGTTGATAACAAGTATAAAGCAGGCAGGACTGTAGAATAAAAACACAAGCATATCTTTGCTGAAGAG
This sequence comes from Heterocephalus glaber, assembly GCF_000247695.1. The sequence continues at coordinate 16,490,586 of NW_004624737.1, forward strand.
AACAAATGGTTAATTCAGAGGGGAAGCATTTAGCTGGAGTCAGTTGACCTTGACTGGGAGTGAACTCAGCCAAGCTCTGCTACTTCCAATGTAACACAGCCCAATTATGGAGGGGCAAGAAGCTTGTGCCACTATAGCCTGCTAATACTGAACAAAGGTGTCTGCCACAAGTGCTAGCAACACGGGACCTGGAAAAGGCCCTGGAGCCTGCACCTCTGCTGACACCTGGACTTCAGGTGTCTGACCTCCAGAATGGTGAGAGAACATATTTCTGCTGTTCTAAGCCCCCTGTTTGCAGCATTCTGCTACAACAGCACTGGGATACTAATGCACTCCTATGTGCCAGAGCCCAGTCTCCTAGAGGTGTCAGGCTCTCCCCATGCAGCTCTCATCTGCCCACATTCTCTCCTATGCCTCACATCAAGCCACAAGAGCCCCAGCTCCTCTCCTGGCCCTCTGAGCTTACAGTGGAACAGATTGCTTCCTGTTCTCTCAGGCATGCAGGTGCCTGCTCCCTCCATGTCCATTGGGTGCAGCCTCTGCACTCACAAATCCCTAGCAAGGGATAGACACAGGGCTGAAGCTCACACACCTGAGGTCTGTGCACAAGCATCAGACTTCAAGTCCCCAAAGACCTCCTTCTCCCACTGGAAAGGGGCTGGCAGACACTGACCTCCTATAAGTCAGTGGTCCCACAGCTACAGATATCTATTGTCCCCCATTTGTCCCTCAACTCAGGAAAAAATATTCTAAGTTCTCAAAGGTTCCTGTTGGCACCTGGCTTACTCCACACTCACCCTGTCCGGGCTGAGGACTGAGGGCTAAATAGGGTTTGTATCTATATGGAGGGCCCACCTGTGTCTGGTCTTTCACCAAGAAGTTAACGATCCCCTGTTCCCTCCAAACTAAGTCCCCACTGCAGAACTTAACTCTGTGGCATTTCCTTAACATGGTTAAGTAGCTTGAAATAAAGCTGAGTGAAACAAGCCTTCAATGTGCAAAGAAAATCAAGTCTGTGCTGAGAAGCCCCACATTTCCAGCTCATTGCTCCACTACCACCAGCCTATCATTAAAGCTCAGTTCAGTGGGTTGCCAAGCTTTATGGCACTGCAGCCCTCTAAAACTACTAGTCAAAGGGTGTTGTGCTGGCAACTCTTATTGGAGGAGACCCACTGTTTGAGCTAAAGCTGGTGCTGTAGGTAGCCTGTCTTTGCTGCCCACATAGCCAGCTGGACACTATAAGAGAAGACAGCTGCAATCCCTGTACACATACAGAAGAAGGGGGAGGAAGTGGAACAAAGAGTGTCCTGGCCAGGGACTCCATAGAGACAGGAAGTTAATGGGGTCAGAAGTGACTCCCTTGCTCTATGTGGCTGAACCTAGTAACTATGACCAGCAGTCAGGGAATCTTGTATTGTCCCACAGGCTGAGACCTGCCAAGAAAGTACCCCTAGGCCTCCACTCCAAACCCACCTCCATATGCAAGTCACTTCACTCAATGGCTGAAGCTTAGATACCACATCATGGCTGCTCTAACAGGTCAGGCATGCCCAAACTGACAAACACTTTCCAGACTCAACACAAGAAGGGGAACTCACTGCTACTTCTCTGCTTCAGTAGCATACATATGGTTTGGCAACAATGACCCACACTAATATATATGTTCTTTTTTATATTTTTTTTTTTTTTTTCTCACCCACAAGGAGCAGAGGTGGAATGGGAATGGACATTTTATTAGAATGTTTTCTTCAAGTGCAGAATCACAGAAGCCAGTGAATCAGTGCTCACTTAGGAAAGCAAATGCTATCTCTGCAGGTTTTAACTTTTACAAAAGAAAACAGTCATGGTACAAATTTTCCTCCAGGAACAGCTCCCACAGCCTGAGTCCTTGAAAATATGCGTGTTGGCCTGAGGTTACAAACAATCAGACCACAAGGGAAGCATTGGAGTCAGAACCTGGGGCCATGCAGTTTGAGCTCTGGGGTCTGGCCACACACAAACCCACAGCCACCTGGGTCAGCAGAGCTCCCGAGCAAAATGGATCAATTGACAAAATGCATTAGGCATGGTTAATGTCTAATGACAAAATAATGTTCTACCTACTGCAAAATTGCATAAAAGTGAGTGCAGAAGAATTTCATCAATGTTGTCCATATCAAAATCTGAAAGGTTAGAGGATGAAGTCCCCTCCTTGGGACTCCTCCTGATCGTCCACGCTCTTCATCCCTCCCTTTCAAGCCTGACTTCTCAGTATCCATGGCCTTTGCAAGATGACAGTGGATCCAAAGTCCTCAGCTACTTGTCATCCCTTTCCACAGTATCTGCACCTGGTAGGTGCTGAACTATGCCACAGGCACCCTATGTTACATGGCCCCGGCCTGCTGAAGCTTAGAACCAAGTTACTACTCTGCCACAGACCCAAGTCTACCATCAGTCTTAGGAGTCTGAGGGGAAGTGGCAAGCCCTCATTAAAATGCCTTCATATTCACATTTTTATCAATGTCTCATATTTAGTAAATGTCAGCTCAGTGTAGCCAAGCTCCACATCCCAGTACATGTCAGGTACCAAGTCTAGATCTCCTGGATACACTGACTGCACCTGAAGGAGCTCTGACTTGGTTAGACTTTCTCCGTAGAATCTGGATTGGGGAAGCGTAAGAGCCTGATGGATGCATAATAAGGCAGAAATGAGTGAGATGGGGAAGTGATGTGAGTCTGTTGGATAATTGGAGATCCACTGGAGCTCCAGGCTGAAATATGAGTCTCTCCATGGATGATTTCCTTCAGAGCAAAGCCAGCCCTTCTTCCCTCAGCCCTTATAGCTTAACTGAGACTAGGATTTTATGAATGTCTATATCATTAGAATAAACACTCCTTTTTGTGAGCTGGCTCAAATTGCTTCCTGTCCCTTGCAACCTTCCTGGCCAAAGCAGGGCTGCGGTGCCTGCCACCTTGCCTCTGCCTGGCTCCTTTACCTAATGAAGTTTTATGGCCCTTTTCATGAAGGGGAGGTAGTGGTCATCAGCCCAGGCTATACTCTTCTGCTGTTCCAGATCAGACACTAAATCAGAGGTGATTTAATGTCTGGGCACATAGTCAAGTAGGAAGATATGAGGGCTGATCTCTCCAAAGTCATCTAACCTGGCTCTCACCCTGCCTGAAGAACCAGGCATGGTGCCTGGGTCTTTGTGTAGGTTAGGCCTTCTTTCAGGGCTCAGTCCCCCATTCATGAGTTGTCACTGCAGCCACTTCCAGCCAACACAAGGATGAGATGCCCAGCAGGAACAAGCCTGCTTAGACCACACACACCCGAACAGATAGAACAGCTTCCAATTGAAAAGGGCCTGCAACAACTGGCCCTGTGTCTGGAAATAAACAGAAAGCAGCAGTCATTTCCTCCAAGACATTGTGAGTCTTTTCAGAGTCCCACTCATGCCAGTTGGCCCAGTTCTCCAAGTTTGGTACTGCTGTGGCCCTGGAGGCAGGCTGACTTAGCAGCCCCCAGAAACCATAGGGTCTTGATGTGTTCAGGGCTGTGGTTCTAACAGCTGCACAAGCTCCAGAAAATCCTTAAGGGGAGAAACAGACTGAGCCTAAAGGCAGAAACATCTGGCAGGCTGCAAACAACACTGGAGATAATTCTCCACAAAGACATGCAGGAGAGGCCTTGGCTGCTGGTCCTGCCCCCAGTGTGCTGGTGTGAAGCTGATCATGCTGATCAGTCCCTCTTTGCTCCAAGGAAATAGATTTGTCATCACTGTGCCTTCTGAAGCTCTGGGTTAGCTTTCAGATAGGCTTCAGAGTCTGTTCTTGTTTTTTTTTTTCCAAAATATTTCATTTTTCAGGGCCAGAGATGTAGCTCAGTGTCACAAGGCCTGCCTAGCAAGTGCGAGGTCCTAAGTTTGATCCTCAGTATCAAAGAAAAAAAAAGTACCAAAATATTTCATTTTTCTCCACTTTGGTCACTATTTCTAATAGATAAATGCCTAGCTCTATTAAGCATTTTTAGTATTAGGAATGACTGAAAGAAATTTTGCCTGAACAAAGGCAGTTAGAATTTCTAGAAATTCACTTCCTCTCCCACGGGACTCCCCCTTCTTCCATTTCCACACCTACACCCAGGAGTTACCATGATTCTCTTTCAGAGGTCCAGTAGGAACAGTTTCCACAAATCAACATTAGAAATAATTTGCTTCAATCTTCTTATAATACTAATAAAAATGCAAAGAATAGCCATAATTAAAGTTTAAAAATAACCCAAAGTTAAATAGTTCCTATTACTCTTATTATTTTTCAGATTGATATAAAAATAATATTTATTAAATAGCAGTCAATAAAAATTAATCTCTTAAGTGCTTAATGGATTCCTTGATACAGCTCAGCCACGATCCTCCAGCAGCTACCAGTTATATGCTGTTCTTACTACAGATGACATGAGGAGCTCCTAGACGGCACCAAGAGGACCTCGTATTTTAGGACTGCTGACAGACAGCAGCTTCAATGATGTCACCTGTCACTGGAGTGAGGATGGTGCTCACAGGAGTACCATCGTGAAATTGAAACAAACTAGAATTACCACATTAGGCCTTCCCTGCTGGCATCCTATGTATCCTGCCCCATCAAGGAAAGAGCCCTTTCTAACCCTCTAACCCATCTGATGCTCTATGTCTTATCCAGTGTTCCATTCTGCACAAGTGTCTCACTCTTTAACAGATCCACCTACAAGTACACAGTCACCCTTCTACATAAAAACACCCATCACCTCCAGATATCAAATGAGATGGTGTCTGAGGGGAAACCAAGGGTCACCATAGGAAAGTGTATCTGAAAACTGGAAGTGCAGCTGGACCCTGTCCTCAAAGTAAATGCCCATATTCTGGTATATGCAGAGGGTCTTACTGAGTCAGGCAAGTGCGTTCTTGGATTGTTTTCCATGACCTCATTATTTTAAGTCAAAGTCACAGGCAGGCAAGAAGGCAGAGTCATAGGCTTCCCATCAATGAGGCCAGCATTTTCCCTTCTGTGCTTGTCTTACCCCACATTGGCTGATTCTCACGTTGCATCTCCTTAGCTTTCCCAATTGTCCTCTAAAGATGGGACCATCAGGGGTAGCAGCAGGATAAATCTCCAGTGATTTTTCCAAAGAGAAGCTCAATACCATGCTCCCCAAAACCACCACTTGGCTCTCGGGGGATGGCAGGCAGCTTTCAGGGTCCATGCTGTGCCTGAGAACCATGGCTATGAACTTACAGAGAAGACTGCACAAGGCAGTGATGCCCTTGATGTGACTGTCGTTGAGTGTAATTCAGAGTGTTGCCCTAGAGGAAAACAACCCAACTTCAATTGTTCTAACAACCCTAACTTTGTCCCAAAGCAATTGCACTGTCCAGTTTTATTGTTTTTCCTCTCAGTAAAACATGCTGACAGGGCTAATTTCATTTATGAAGGAAGGAAGGGTTTAGCACATGCCCTACACAGTTAGAGGACTATTAAAGGCTTGTCTGTGCATAGTCAAAACAATGTCCAACACCTGCAAACTCAATCTCTAAAACAGATAATAAATACCAATCATCTCACAATATTGTATTAATTCAAGGGATCTAAGAGATTAAAGTTGACTTTTAATACTCTATGCTTTTATCAGTGCATTTGAATATAATCTCAGCTCTACATCATGAACACTTTGTTCACATATTCAGGGTTTCCAGCTTCTCATGTTTATTGTGTTAAAAATCAATATAGATATCTGGCAACAGTTTAGAATCAAAGACTTTTTTAGGAAAATAAAGACGCTACTGGGTGCATATTTTTAAAAGGGGCTCTTTTCCAAGGAGATTGAGTTTCCTGAGAAATAGTGAATGTCCCCATGCAGAAAAGGCTAAGCCAGCCAGCCCAACCACTCTTGTTAGAAAGGTCTGTTTGTAGGTCTGCTCAGCTGGCATCTGGGCATTGGATTTAGGAGAGTTCCTCTTACTCCTCAGATGAATGAGGGTGACTCCCCGTGCCTGACTGTGTGTGCAAACTATGAAGTTTGTGCTGGTCACCTGCTTTATTCCTGGAGGCTGGGACTTCTGCTATGTGCCAGGCAGAGTGGTCTATATGACTGACCCTAGTGAAAACCTTAGGCAGAAACCCGGCACAACTGTCACTGTATTTTTGTTGCTTATCTCTCCTGGGAGAGGAAATGATAAATAAGCCAGGGCCTGTGTGCTTCCAGATTCCACCTGCATCTTTCCCTTTTTCTAGATCTTTTGATCTAGCCATATATGTTTCCCTTGCCACAGTACCAAACCTTGGCTCTGAGCACAGCCACATGTTGAGGTCAGTGAGTCCCAGCCAATCTCTGAACAAGGATAGTTCTGGAGCTCAAAACTCTCCCTAGCTCCTGACTTGATTATGACTCTGCAGGTGACCATCTTCTGGCCAGCATCCTGGCAGAGGCTTTTGCTCTGTATTTTTATTTTGGAGTTTAAAAGTTAAAGAGACTTTAAAAGGATCCCAGGCTTCTTTGAAGGGCTGTGCTCTGGGAGTCACCCTTAGATGGGTATCACCTTTGATGCTATCACAGAGGAGAACAGTTTGGGTTTCTTAGCAAAATCAGCCTTCCAAGAGCTACCACTCAAAATAGTAGGATACCAGTGGGGAAACTCTTCCTTCTCTGCTAAAACAAGGGCCACCTTTGAGCAGTCAATGTTGGGCTGACATCAGTTTGTCTTCTAGGAAATGACAAAGATAAGAAAAGGGATTCTGAGATAACAGTAGAGACTGTAGTAGTGGGGGAGGGTTCTGTGCAGCTAGGAGGAGATGTGGACTGGGTGCTTGGGTCACCCCAAGGAGACATATTAGGAGTTGGGGCTTTGGGCATGGTGATTAGGTCTTACAAGTGAAGTCTTCGTGACTGTGATCAGTGTCCTGATAAAAGGAACCCCAGAGAAGTCGCACCCCATTTCCCCCACATCAGAGCCCAGGAAGGAGGTGACCAGGATCTCACCAGAACCCAATCAGGCTGGCACCTGATCTCTGACCTCCATGCTCCAGAACTGTCAAACATAAGTGACAATTGTTTATAAGCTGAACAGCCTGATACATACTTTATTAGCATAGTCTGAAGGTACTGAAACTGGGGAAAGTCATGGTACCTTAGTGGTAGCATCTTAAATTGTTCTCAAAGAGGAAACATGAGAGATCAAGGCAAAGAGGAAACATGAGAGACAGCCCAGAAGGATCATCAAGGAGTGGACTCACAAGCAGGACAGTAGAGTCTCATGGCAGTGGCAGCAAGGGGTGAAGGAGGGAACGAGAGGCCACTGAGACTGGCTGGAGAACATGATGGGAAGGAAGAACACATTATTCTATCACATTATTGAGGCCTATATTAGAATTTCATTTGCTGGCCAATAGTCACTAAACATGAGTATATCTTTGCCTAGGGCATGATTGTTATTTCCAATCAATTCTTGTTTCCCTTTAAGATCTAGAACCCCAGTTAGCCAACCCCACATGAAGTCAGTGTAGTCAAAGCTTGCCAAAGAGGACTACAGATGGCAGGCCACACTGCTTCTGCAGAACTGACAAGAGACAGCACACTCCACAGCCCGGGGCAAGGACACTTCTCTGAATGTCTGTCCAGATCACTGAACATGGGCAAAAACTGGACATGAATTGAGGCTCCCAAACCCTCACAGGATATCATATATTATTGTGGCATCCCACAGGCTCCTTTATTTTAACAGCATAACATAGCATGAAAACACAGATCTCCAGTGGAAACTCTTCAGAGAAGAATCCAGTGGAATTATTGATGACGGTGTTGATACATTCCTATAGAACTTTGGAAAAATGCCAGTTATCACACACACATACAAACTGAAGCCGCTTGGAACTCCCATTCGTAGAGGAATTTGTCATCACCACTGGACCCACAGTGAAAGCGTCAGCAGAGAACAAACACCCATCAAGTTTGTAGGATGTTCCACACACACTATCCCCACAAAAGATGGCAGAGAAAAAGGCCAAGTCCAGCTGAACATAACTTCATTAGTTTCACATTAAGAACAACCTTCAAAGAGTGCTTGAACAAAACAGAGTTGGTGGGTTACTTCCAACATTTAATTCAACAAAGGAATTTCAAATCAAACCCAAGGAAGCTTGTGCTTTTTAAGGTTGTTTCCATTTCTTTTGCATATATATATTTTTTAAAAAACACAAAACTCTGCAATGAAGAGAAAAGAAGGTCTGTGTGACTCTTCCAGTAGGGGGCATGGTAGAGGCCAAGTCTCCACATGGAGAGAAACACAATGGCAGATAGGCTCTGGATGGGTTGTGGAGGGGTGAATTTTGTGGAAGCTCATTCTTCAAGCAAGAGCATTGCAGCTTTTCTGCCTGGTGGGTTAGAAGAGCATGGAGAGAGATGGATTGCCTCTTCAAAAGGCTGTGAGGCCTTGAGTGTAGACCCTATTTATAACAATAGGGTCTAGACAATTATTAACAAGCAGTAGCCTCCAAACAACGTATTTACGTGCTGAATTTTTCATGCTTTGCAAGACTTGCCTCTCCTTCCTTGTCCATTTCACTGCTGCTTAGCACAGACGGAAGAAAGGAGCTAGAGGTAAAGGTTAAATGCAAAATTAACCAAGCAAATTACCCTCTGCACCTACTGTTAAAATTGGGTGGAGGGATTTGAAATAAATGGCACAAAAAAAGTTGAGTATGCGCTGTAGTTTCCTTCTTTCCCCAGTAACCAAGACTTAATCACATTTTCATAAACCATGAAGGAATTAACAATTAGTATGATAATGACTATGTCTCTATTAAGTACTTACTTCGGTATTGCATGATTTGTATCCTATGTTTATTTCACAATCCAAAAACTGATAATTTATGAGTTAAACAGGTCCAGATACTTAGGTAAAAAATAATGAATTACTATGACATGTTTAGTGATGCCAAATACTAATATGTATTGAACTAGCTGTTGTAGTAGCTGCCATAATTGAAGGCCAATTGAGCCTTAACTGCATGGAGTTGTTGGATTACTTCACTATAAATTGCATCTTAGATTGAAAAGTATTTATAAATATTAAACAGCACAAAATAATCAAGTTGTTATTCACTCAGAATGAAACGTGCCCCTGTGCTGCATAAGAAATGTATAGATTGCTACCGAGGTCCTGAGTCGCATGGAAGACACTGAATCACCCCACTGCAGACAGGCAGCCAACTGATTCCACACTACAAAGAAGCAGAGGACACCAGACCACCAGACCAAGGTACTGAGTCCCACTGTTCCCGGCCCAGAGGTAGGGGCTTCTGAGCCGTCGTCCCACTGTTCCTGGTCCAGGGGAAGGGGCTTCCCGGTCACCTTCCCTCCTGCTGCTCCCAGCCCAGAGGAAAGGGATTTTGAGCCACCTTCTGTCCCGCTCCTCCTGGCCCAGAGGAAGGGGCTTCTGGGCCACCATTCCTCCCACTGCTCCGGCCAAGAGGGAGGGTCTTCTGAGCCACCATCCCACTGCTCCTGGTCCAGAGGAAGGGGTTTCCTGGCCACCATCCCTCCGGCTGCTCCCAGGCCACAGGAAAGGGCTTTTGGGTCACCATCCCTACCGCTGCTCCCAGCCCCTGTCCCACCTCACCCA
>NW_004624737.1:16505347-16518462 GCF_000247695.1 Heterocephalus glaber
GATGCATCATGTAAAGGTACAATTCCCAATGAGAAATGTAATTGTGTTGTATACCTACAATGTACCAATAACAGAATTTAATACAAAAAAAAAAAGAAATGTATAGATTGAACATAAAAGCCATTACAAAAAAATGAAGTGTTTGTAGTTTGCAATCTGGATATGACCCACAACTCATTAGGAACTGTGTTTTTGGCCAAACTGACCCAGGTTCCCCCTGCCACAGGTGGTGACAGGTCCCTACTGTTGAGGGCTTTAGGGTCTCCTAAGGTAGAATATTCAGACACAGAATAACACTATTAATGACAAAAGGAGACATTATCTCCTATTCAGAACAGAACAACTGTCCTTATAATTGAAACTTCATGCTAGAGTCAAAATTTCTCTTTGGAATGAGAGTGGCATCCTATTTTCCTCTACCAGCATTAGCCACTGAATTGCTCTTTCTCTTCCAAGATAACCAAGTTTGGCTCAAAGATGTTTGGGAGGCCAGTACCAGGCCTGGGCTTGCACACCCTCTTAAACACCGAAGGCCCTGAGTCTACCAGTCCCAAGCAGGCAAGTTCTGTGACCAGAGGTGGCACTGAGACCTGAAGGTGCTTATGACACCCTTTCCCTGCTGGATACTCTTTGGCTTCTGGGGCAGTGAGGCACCCACTCTGGGTGGTGGCCTCATTCGTAGGATGACAAGTGCCCCCAGTGCAACTTATCTACCTGGTGAGATAGAGTTAAATGCAGGTTCCATGTATCTATTACCTATTGTAGGTTCTATCTGTCTACTATTGCATTAATTGTGTGTGCGCACACAGATCCCGATACAAAATACATTATTTACTATAGATTAGGTCAAAAAAGTTTGAAGACCTCTGGCCTAGAGGAAGGTGTTGGATGTAGGTGCTTGGCTATCTACTCTAGTACTTTGCCATTGTGATAATTTGCCAACATAGAACCCTATAAACCTGTAACTCTATAAACTCTGTAAACATAACTCTATAAACTCTCTTTTTTCTTGTATGCAATCACCAGGGGATGACCAGTTTAGACACTCCCTCTCATTTCCTCCAGGTAAGGACTGACATGTGGCCTCACTGTAGGTGGACCCTCTTGTTCTCAGAAAATTCCTACTTAGCTCAGGGCTTCTGGATTCTCTCATCCTTTCCTACAACTCTTCATTCCTGCTTAAGGAAAACAAGCACAATTACACACTTCAGAGACAGGAATGTTATTGAAAAAAGCAACTGAAAAACACCCTACTAACTACACAACCATCAAAGCGTGTTCTGTTATACTGTCTTGTTTGCTAAAATAACTACTATTGTATAAATTCTATGTTAACATTTTTCTTTTGAAAACCTTAAACATTCTCCTCTTCATACAGCAACATTGGTCAGCAATTCCTCTTTTAGCTAACTTTCTCCTTGGAATCCTGCCCCTACTGTTCAGGAAAAGATCATCTTTTCCTGGCAATTAAGCCATGTTTCAAAGCTATCCCAATATTTCCTGCTTCAAGATTGGAAATAAAATCTGATGCCCCATCCACATGGACCCCCATTGCATTTATCAGTAAATGGAACTGACAGCCAGAATGCGGGACAAGGGTTGTATGGGAAGGGGACTGAGCAAACACATCTCAGGTGCTATTTCAGGATGGAGTTGAAACACATCTGTCCTTCCTGTGGTTTGGGTTTGCCTTAATTTTTTTCCCCAAATTTTGCATATTATAGGCCCTTTATTTGTATGGTATAAGCTACTATCAACAACCAAGAATTTTGCCACACTGATACAATGAAGAATATAAAAGTTCAGTATTTCGGAGGCCATGTGAATGGGTGTAGGCTGTGTCCAGAGAGCACCAGCTCAGGACTAGGCATCCACACCCAGAATGCACATCTCTCAGCTATCACCTAATGGCCACCACCTCAGTCCTTCATTTCATTCAGCAAATATCTACAGAAGACCTGTTCCTTCTTGTGCAGCTGCTTTATCCAGATGAGCGTTCCACAAGATGAGGGGGTGGGAAGCTCTGGGGCTGGCAGAAAGGGATGTCTCCAAGCTCTGTTTCCCCCATATCCTTTATGCTGATCCCCACTTTGTTCCATGTCCCTGCTCATGCTTCTCCTGCTTTTATAGAGGAGACATTTAATGAGTCATTTAATTCAGCCTAATTCTCCCAATTTAGGTCACTGTCTCCTTGGGGAGCCTGCCTCACACTTGGAAACAGTCAGAGAAGGCTCTGGTGCTCTCCCTAGAGACCTGGCCCTTCACAGCTGTCATCAGAGCTGCCATTTATTCTTGTTGTCCATGGAGACTGAGAGCAGGGAGACAGCCTCACTGGTTTCAAGTGACATCTACAAAACTGGCTTGCAGTCTGCATCTTCCAGACTCTGTGAGCAGCACCCAGGTCAACCAAAATTGCCAGGAAGATCCCAAAGACCACCACCCAGCCTGCAGAAGGGGCCAGAACCTTGACAATCACTTCCAAAGGAAATATCAGAACCATGTTTACCTCTGATATTTTATAGTTATCCATACATAAACCTGGTGAAAAGCCACCAAACATTCTACTCCCACAGAGCCTTACTTCTGTCTTTTTTTTAAGCCAGCATTTCTTTTGGGCAGCACCAACCAAGTAAGAGAAGTCCATAATATATGAGCAAACTCTCACTGGATTCTTGGGGTTTGTTGCATGTCACTGAAAGTAATTTGATACCTTTAAGAATCCTTTAGTGTGGGCATAGCAGTACATACCTGTAATTCCAGCACTCAGGAGGACTGCCGACAGTTCAAGGCCAGCCCAAACTACATAGCAAAACCCAGTCTCAAAAACAAAAATCTCTTAGTGTTCAGAAAGCACCAAACTTCAGGTCACCAGTCCTAGTCAGCAGGCCACTGGACCTACCGACTCCACACATGCATGTGTGTACACACACATGCACACTGGAAGAGCAGAAATAAAAATAATATCTGCTAATAGCTTTCCATCCATGAAGAGTCATTAAGATCACTCCATGATCTGTGATACTTCTCACACAGTACCTACTGGAGAACCAGACATAAGTTTGTCTGTTTTTTTTGCATTATTCACTTTTTAAAAGTTAGACATTTCACATATATTACAGAATTGTTAATATTTCCATAGAAGCTGGGATCTAAATAGTCAAAAGAACCAAAGATTTTCATTCTGCATTCAGTCTCTGCAATCAGCCCTAGGATAAGTCCCATCTCAAGAGCTTTCCCAGATGAGCCAGCAGCTCCTCCAAGCCCCAGGAAGCTGAGGGCAAGTGGGGTGGGACTGCTTCAGGAAGGAGCAGCACTCACAAGTGTTCAGTTCCAATCTCACATTTTGCAATGAGCCAGTAATGTTTCCCAGAGATGGATTAACAGTGCTCATCCCAAGGGACGTGCCCCCAAGGATGCTGACTATGTAAACCTAACAAACGGCCAAATCAAGAAACCAAGCGTGCTTTAGGGGGTCGGGGCTGATTTTCTGCACACGGTCAGCCCAGCATCAAGGCTGAGTGATCAACAGATGAAATGCTCCATCCCTGCTAATGTGATGTGACAGGACTGTTTTCTCTCCCCCAATCAGAGGCTGGGCACATGCAAGAGACTGGACTCCCGGCCGAAGCCAGTCCACTGGAAAATAAGTATTAAACAGAGCAAAACAAGCCTTGTCTTTGGGTGGAGACACATTTTCAGAGGGAAAAAAGCATTCATAGTGAAATAGCTTCAAAAAGACATAGTGGGGTCAAACTCTGCTGCATTCTGAGGTGATCAAATATTTATCATGATTTCTTTCCCTTCATTGTTTGCACTCTCTTTCCAAGTTGATATTGAGGAGTAAATACACAGAGGCCAGCCTCTAAGGAGTTCCCACCAGCCACAGGCATCCTTCAGGAGAGTTCCTTGTTCAGACTATACCGTGCTTTTCAGAAGATGAGAAGTAACATGTCTTCACTTTTAGAGAATCAAAAAGAGATCCAAATCAAAAGAGGACACTCTTGACTCTTCAGAGTAACCAGGATAGAAAAGGAAATGCGAACTGGTAATTCTGTCATTTCCAGTAAGACTGGCTCCTGAGGCAAGCTGAAAGGCTCAGAACAAAAGGTTTGCTCACATAAGGATTTGCTGAACAGCTACTATGTGTCAGGCATTGGGACTACCAAGACAGACAACACATGGACTCTGCCCACAGTGAACTTCTATCCTAAGACACAGAGATAATGTGAGACTGTGATGTGGATGCTGACATGTGGTTCCATCAACACTGGAGGAGGGAGGGAAGGAACAAGATGGAAAAGATAGGACAGAGCAATTATCACCCACCTGAGATAGAGGCTAGGGGGATGTGTGCAGGCAGAGAATGGAGGGGCAGAAGTCCAAAGCAGAGATGAGGAAAGGAGCTCCACAGGGAGGAGAGATCAGGCCCCTGCTCTAGTCCCAGACAGCAGCATCAACAGTAGGAGAAAAGACAGCAGAAGATGAAGTGAGGAGAAGAAAGAGGACTTGGTAACTGAGATGGTAAGGGAAGAATTCAAAGATGACTTTGAGTATGAATCTTATAAGACTATGATTTCTTTCTCCAAGACAGGAAGCCAAAGAGAAAGACTAGTGTGAGGAGTGTGAAGTGTGAAGTGTAGTGGGGGATGGACAGGCAGGTAGCCAGGAACTCAAAGGCAGATCTCAATTGGAGCTGAACCTGATGTAGGTGTAAATCACTGAGAACAGTGGACAAGAGAAAATCAATGTAGAAGTGGGCTGTGGGGGAGCCCAACTGTGGAATATCAGCATGTGTGGAGGATAGGAGTAGGCTGAGAAGCTGAGAAAACAGAGAAGTTTTATCAGAGACATTGTGGGGTATTAAGGGGTTAGCTAAGGGTAGATAGCCACTGGATAGCATGCACTTGTATGGCAATCACATGATTGTCCTGCAGTGTCGCTCAGCCTCTTCAGTGGTGAGGAAGCCAGGTAACTGGATTGCTTTGCTTGGCTAGTAAGGCTCTTCTGTAGATTTCCTCTCTGCTGGGTGCTAAAGGGAGCACAAAGGATAGGAAAGGAAGGACCCCAGGCTCAAGGACCCACCATCTAATGGGGAAGCAAGAGCTACACATATTAAGCATATTGATAACAGCATGGATAGTCTATATTCCACAATAGGCTAAGAATAAGTAATTTCTTCAAAGAGAGATAAAAAAAAGACAGCAGGAGAAAGCTTGTAAAGAAAGGGAATAGAGTCTTTAAGGAAATAGCATACTAAGATAACTACCTGTAAAAAATAACTACAAGCAATCAGGTAGTTTTTTGTTGTTGTTGTTGTTTTTGGTTTTTGGTTTTTGGTTTTTTTGCAATCAGGTAGTTTTAAAGTCAACATTATGAATAATTATACTAATTGGAAATGGTCTAAAAAGTCAATTAAAAGACATAAATGCTAGGTTGAAACACAACCAAAATATACACTGTCTACAAGAAACTCACTTTAAATATAAAGGTGTGAGCACCCATCCATATGTTAAAAGCAAAAGAATAGGAAAAAAAATATTGTATAAACACTAATAGAAAGAAAGGTGAAGTGGCTATATTAAGACTGCAGAAATGGAAATGCTATCAGAGATAAAGAGGAACACTGCATAATGATGAAAGAATTAACTCACCACAAACACAGGCAATCCTAAATGTTCATGTACCTAACCTCAGAGATACAAAATATATCAAACAAAAAAATGAAGAGAACTAAAAACCAAAAATAGGAAAAAAACTACAAATACGTTGGAAACTTCAGCAATCCTGTGTGAGTGATTGAAGAGAAAGTAGATCCAAAATCAGCAAAGATATGGAACATCTGAAAACCACCATGAATCAACATGACCTAATTGGCGTTTACAGGGCATTACCTACAATGATAGTGGGGTACAGAGTCTTTTTAAGAGTAAATTAAATTCTAAGATAGGCCATATTCTGGACCTTAAAACATATCTCAGCAAATTTTTTTTTAAATTAAAATTATACAGAGTATGTTCTCTGACTGGAATGGACTTAAATTAGAAATCAGTAACAGAAGGACATCTGAAAAGCACCAAATGCCAAATTAAACAATATACTTCTTAAAACCCTCAAATCATAGAGGAAGTCAAGAGGGAAATTAGAAAATCTTTTTAATTGAATAAAAATAAAAGCACACCATATCAAAATGTGTGGGATACAGCTATGGTAATGCTTACAGAAAATTTTAGTAGTATGTTCTGAAATTGGAAAAGAAGAAAGTCTCAAATCAATGATCTAAGTTTCCACTATGAGAAAATAGAAAAGAATGAGTGAAAAGCAAGACAAGAAATAAAGTACTAAAGATAAGAGCAAAAATCAAAGAAGCTGAGAAAAAGAAAAACAATGAAAAGAGGGATTGCTACTGTTTTCACTCTCATTCTAACGACCTTAAGACCCAAGGCTGTGTCTCCAGCCTTGATGTGCTCCCAGATGGAAACTATAGATCCTTCAGGCCCCTGAAACCCAACCTGCACTAAAGTGCATCATTACCTTTCTCCCTTCCTGCTCCTAATCCACCTACTTGCCCCAGCCTGTCCTGGAGGCTGTCCTTTTCATCTTTCTCACCACTCCCTTATCCAAACAGAAGCTACATACAAATGGTGATGCCTACTACAGCTCCCTCTTCTGTCCCTCCCACAAGTAAATGCTCTATACTAAGCCCTCCTGTTCCATCTCCCAGAGCTGTAACGTCCCTTTCATGGTGCCCCATCCAGCTGCCAGCCCCAAGGTAGCCCTAACGACCTCCAAACTGCCAATATGACCAAGGATATAAGAGTCAGTGTCTGAGAAGACAGGATTGTAGTTGGGTGGGGCCGCTTCAAAGGCAGAGAGCACACAAACAACAACCAAGGACACTTTTGAACAACCCTACACAGACCTTTGATTCCTATACTTAGGAAAACTACCTACAAACAATAATTTACGTATTTTCTTAAACTGAATACACAGTCCCTGTAAAAAGCCACAATGTAGCAATTTCCGTTAAGGAAACCAGAAAGTAATTTTTAGTGGTTCATTTCTTGCCATGCTAGGACCACTGGGTCAAAGAAAAGCAACACAAAACGGCCTCAATTTTAAAATACCAACTCTAATGTTCAGAAGAGCTGCCATGGTAGAGTCAAGAGCAGGCATGAACCAAGTGAAGCTACGTGTTGACATAAGGTAGATTCACAGGGAAGCATGTGGGTTATTTTTACCTGAAGCAACAGTTCCACTGGGGGAGATTTTTATTTTTGTTTTTTTAACTCAGTTTAACAGATATTGAGCTGAATGCCCCAATGTTTTTGTTTGTTCCCTTGTTTCAGCTTGTTTACTTTGTTGGAGTGGAGAGATAAGCTGGTTATTTCAGTGTGTGCAGTGGTGGGAAGGCTGGTGCTGGCAGGGCACACACTAGCACCACTGGGCTCACACTGAAAGCTTAGAACCCAGGACCATTCCCTGTACCTGTGTACAAAACATGAAGGCACTAATTGACATGAGCTGGTATGTCACCACAATAACTTCAAGTGACCCAAGAATGTAAACCTGTGTCTATTTTCTCAATAACCCAAAAGTGGTTCACAGAGGAAAAGCATAAGATGTCGAAGGGAAAAGGAAAGTAAAGCACCATATAATTCTAAAGAAAGCTTTACTCAGTCAAAAGTTAGCTGTTTTCACTTTCAACTAGCTTGTGCTCAGACGTTGATCTTTAGCTGGACTTATTTGTTGAAACTGAAACTACCCAGCTTACAGCTGCTGCTCCTAATGCACAGTTAAGCTCATTTTAATCAATGCCAAGGGCACAGCCATCAAAAAAAAAACAAACCAGTGTCAGAGGAACTACACTTCTACAGACAGGGAAGGTCACCATGGGTGATGAGAGGTGAAGCCCTGCCCCACCCAGTGCGTCCTCTCCAGCCTCCTCTGAGATCTAACTCATCCATCTTCTCTTGCTAAAGAGAAGGAAGAGCATCTGTGTCCCATTGCATTCTGATAGCACAATAGGGGCTAAAGCAGTGTTTTAAGGGTTAGAGAAAAACATAAATAGACGATTCTTAAATCCCTGGGAGTCTCTCAGGATCAAAATGCAAATGAAAATAAAGCACTTGAGCTCAGTTGCCCTGTCTGAACACATGCATATTGCCAAGAACATCCACTCCTCTACATAATATAACTTTCAAGCAATAAAATCAAAGTCAGGCATTTGGGAGCACTGGGGTCCCATAAGGACAGACCTCAATAGTATTGCTCCACTTTCCTGCTCCCCAGACACCTCCATAACAGAGTTCAGAGTCAGTGTCCCTACCTCTTCGCCCTCCCTGCAGAACTACAGGCTCTGTGAGTTGGAGCTGGGTGTGGTAAAGGGCACAGAAGTGGGAGCAGGGTACTCCCTTTGTAGACATGCGTCCTGTTTCAGCAGATGCAAGAAGAGTGATTACAAACATTGGTAAATAAATCCAAAGCTACCCCCATACTCTTCTGTGCCATGAACTGGTGGCAATAAGAATGGCTTTTTGAGAAGAAGGGCAAAAGAAAAGAACAATGGCTTTCATTCAAAGCATACATAAAGATAAAGACAATTCAAAACGGTAGACAAGCTCAGGAGACGGGGGTGACTGCCAGCCTAGGCCCACATAATATGTGGCGTTACCAGTGTGGATGGATAGCAGATGGGAAATCATACTTCAAATAAAGGAAAATCCTCTCTTCCTCCTCTCTCCCTGCATGCTCCACCAGAAGGAAGGCCTCAGACTGCAGATGAAGGCAAGCCCCAGCCCAGAAAGATGCACCTGCCAGGCAAACCAGCTTCCATGAGCAGCCCTGGAAGACGTGGGCACATCACCTCCAAAGGCAGACAAGCAGCAAGGACATCCTGACAGTGTACTTGGCCCGACTGCAGAAGAATCCCTGCTGAGTGTCTGTGGAGCCCAAGGGAGGGATCCTCAAGCCAAGTCACCAGTCATGAGTGTTCCCGAAAGTATATGAAAGGCATACATCGATCAGTAAGACCAATGACTGCTTTTGCGTATTTACCATGTGCCAGTCACTATGTTAAGTCTTTCACATCTGTCACCTCAAGAATATTTCACCACTCCAGGGGGAGGAGGCAAGTTCACTGTCTTCAAGATGTAATTTAGGGAACTGAGACTTCACAGGGCCAAGTCCCTCGCCCAATGTCACCCAACTAGTATTTGTCAGAGAAGGGTTTTGGTCCCTTCTAAAATTTAGGGTCCCAAATATAAAGCCATTCAACCATAACACAGTGTTGGTAGGGCCTAGTACCTCTCCCATGTGACAGGATGAGCTGAGTGTATGACCGTTCTCTTGAGCTTCACCCTCCAGAGCTGTTGGGGATACACAAAGCTCTGACTTTGGCGCTCTATTAGCCAACCCCAGTGACATCATATACCCCTGATTTTTAGGCTTCTTTATGCCAGGACCTTCAAAAAGCCACTTTGAAGCCTGATAGTCCTCCAAATTCCAGAGTCATACCTCCAATCAGTTACTGGATGCCACACGGGTACTTCAAACTCAACTTGGTTAAAGATAACCCACCATATCCCCCAGATCTGCCCATCATCTTAATCATACATTAGTGATTCCAGCTGGGACTGACAGGCATCCAACCCCCTGACAGTCCCCACCCCCTGTCCTGTGCTGGGATGTCACAGCTACCCTATAAATATTCCCTCCCTCACTCCCATGGCTTCATCACCCCCCAGGGATTGTTGAAGGCGTCTTCCACCTGTGTGCACTCTGACCTGGCACCCACTTCAGACAGTAGTTCTACCTTGTGACATTGGAGAAGGTAGTTTTGCAATGGAGAGAGAGGGCTACACACACAGTCTTGCTCATACTTGTTCCTCCAAACATACTCATACTCATACACGCTTATACTCACATAGTCACAAACACATATTCTCATATTCACATGTTCACCCTCAAACGTATACACTCAACATCACACACACTTACATTCACATACTCACACTTACATTTGCACATACACACACACATTGAAGTTGGGCTCGGTCTTGACACAGAAATGACAAACCCAAGCAGAACTTAAAGGATGCACATGCTCTCCTTGAGTCCTGAAGTTGCCAGTGGGTGGTAGGGGCAGGGCACACAGCTGGTGTCAGCACTTTCCCCACAAATGATCCAGTTAAGGTCTTAACAGACCAAAGAACCTATCTTTTTTGCACCAGGGTTTTTTGATGCTAGGAGGTTTCACTGACCATAAGGGACTTATACAAATTGTTTTTGCTCTTCATAGGAAATTCTCACAGATAGCCAGTGGCATCATAGTTCTCAAGGCTCATCAAGTCTATATCATCTCTCAGAGACCAGGAAACAGACTCAGTGCCCTGACATCTTTAAGTAGCATCTCCAGCCTTCTAGCATCCCAGAAAGCCCATTTTCTCAGGGACCCAGGACCTTGTTTAACACTCAGCTGAAAAGGTACCAAGACCACATTCATAAATCCCTTCTCTGTGGGCCGGGGATTTAGCTCAGTGGTTCCGTTGCTTGCCTAGCAAGTGTAAGGACCCGAGTTCGATCCCTGGTACCAAAAAAACACAAAAACATAAATCCCTTCTCTGCACCCTCCTCAGCCTCTGGCAGGTTATCGTATATCAAGAAATTATGGGTCATATATGTATACTTCTTATAACTTGGGGCTCACTGATAGCCTGTGGCCTTTTTGTAGCATGTGTTCTATATTTTGCCTCACTGAGTATCATCTTAGACTTACAAGCATTAATGACTTCAGCTATAATCATGAATCCTGTTGTCATCATTTTATGTCTGAAGCTTAAATTGTAACATGTTTGCTAACAATGCTCCCCCTAATCTGACCCCACTGTCATCAAACCCCCCAATATTAGGATGCACCTTTTTCTCACGACAGATATTTCAAGGCTTTCTTGAGTTCTCTCACTCCAAATATGGAATCAAATTATCTCAGAGTAGCCTTGGTTTGTTTCCTTGGAAGACAACCTGGAAAACCGATCTCTGAACACAAGTAGGGCATGGTGGCATTACTTCACATCAGAGCAGAACAAACTTCCCTGCCTAAAAAGGTCTAGGTCCACAATGGCATTCTCAGTTTACCATACCCATATTAAGAAGTGCTCATTTCTCCCCACTGACCAGACTTACCTATTTGCTAAAGGGGCTTCCATTATTTCTAGCCTTCCACCCTGAAATAGTATGCAGCAGTTTTGCCTAGAGAGCTCTTGGGAGCCACAGCAGCAGAACATTGGAAGCAAGTTTATGGCCCTGCCTCTGGCCCCATCCAGGAGGAAATACCAGTGCTTGGTTGGCTGGTTTGGTTTTGGTAAAACTGTAATTGGCATTATATTGCATTCTGTCCACCAGCTTACCCAGAGGGGGCTTTATTTCCACCATTATTGTGCTCAAATAATGCAGAATTATATTCCATTCAATTATTTGGTTGGTCAGTATAATAATTTTCTAGGACCATAACAATCTGAAGTTTCTATGCCAGTATCTATAAGAAAAGTCAAACTATTGCCTACCTGGGTTGGTGTTATAGGTTATATAAACATAGTATATAAACAAAAGTTAAAATAATATAATAAAATTGCTTGGGATATCTTTTATGAACTTGTTCTTCCAGATCCCAACATTATTGTACAAATTATATGGCTCTACAGACATTATCTTGAATTTTTTCAAGTATAAAATTGTTGATAAAGTCATGACATTACGTGGTAGTATTTTATGATGGTGTTTGTTTTCTTTTGCAATAATGAATTGGTAAAATGTGCTATTTGACAGCTAAAAGTCATTGGAGTGTACACCCATAAACATGAGATAAAAGTCAAAGGGCTATGTTTTTCTCCTATTGCACAGCTGAATGCTGCACCCTTTGACAAATACCCCAATATCTCCCCTCTCTTGGCCCCTAGAAAACACTCTTCTGCCTTCTGAGTCAATAAGTTTGACTCTTTTAGATTCCTCATGTAACTGGTATCATATAGTATTTATTCTTCTGTGCAGGGCTTATCTCACTTAGCAGAATCACTTCCCGGTTCATTGATATTGTTGTAAATAACAGAGTCTCCACCTTTTTCAAGACTGAAGAATATTCCATTGTATAAATATGTCACATTTTCTTTATCCATTCATATGTAGATTCAGCCTTTTTGATAACTCCCTTTTATATTATTCATTAATTTTATTGGTACATTTTAAGTATGCAATATGATGGCATTCATCATTGGGAATTTGTACCTTTACGTGATGTATCTCGGTTCTTATTTTTTCCCCATTTCCCTGCCCTCCCTTCAACCCCTCTACCGTTCCCTACTTACAAAGACTTTGTTTCTGTTTTTTCCTTTTTGCATATTTTTTGCTTTCCCTTCTTTCCTTTTCCTTAACCCCCACCCTCCACACACACACACACACACACACACACACACACTCACTTCCCCTTCCCCTTCCCCTTTGCCCCTTTTCTCACTATCTCACATTATCTATTATATATTTTGGTCCTCATCTACACTTTCAGTTTCTCACACCAGAGAAACTATTTGCTATTTACATATGTGTGTACTGTTTATTTCACTTAAGAGTATGGCCTCAATGTGCATCTATTTAGCTATAAATGACTCTAGTATCTCATTTTTATGGCTGAGTAGTACTCCCTTTTATTAAAAAAAAAGAAAGAAAAAAAAAAGCAAACATATCTTTATCCAGTCTCCTGTTGATGGGCACTTGGGCTGTTCCAAGCTTTAGCTATTACAAACTGTGCTGCTATGAACATGGATGTGCATATATCACTGTAGTATGATTCTTTAATTCTTTGGGGAAGATCCCCAGCAGGGAAATGGCTGGGTCAAATGGGGCCTCTAGTCCTAGTTGTTTCAGGTATCTCCATGTGGGGGGCCTTGCCCCCCTCCCCCTGCTAGAACTCTTGAGTGCCTTTCACGGGCATGTCTGGGCCTGCTGCAAGTCTACCCGGCAACAAGGAAGTAGCCCCAGTACCCTCCCCTTGCTCCTCCCCTCTAGCCCTACGGTATATATGCTGTAGCAGCTTCCGCAATAAACGAGACTTGATCAGAAACCTG
>NW_004624737.1:16545949-16591836 GCF_000247695.1 Heterocephalus glaber
AAGGGAAAGGAAAGAAGGGAATGGAATTAATATGAGAAAATGAAAAAATGGAAACAAAGTCTTTGTAAATAGGGAAGGATGGAGGGGTTGAAGGAGGGCAGGGGAAAGGGGAAAAAGTAAGAACCAAGAGAATATGTAAAGGTGCATATCTCCAAGGATGAATGTCATTATGTTGTACACCTAAAATGTGCCAATAAAAGGATATACAAAAAAAATTATTCTCTTTCAGTTGTGGAAGTAGGAACTCTAAAATCAAGGTGTGGGCAGGGCTGATTCCTTCTGGAGGCTCTGAGGGAGAATCTGTTTCCTTGTCTTCCCAACTGCTGGCAGCTACCTGCATCTGTGGCTCATCCCTGCCTCTGTCTTCACCGTATATCCCCCCAGTAAAGTCAGCACATCCCTGCTCTGCTTTAACCTACCTGTCTCCCTCTTATAAAGAACATTGTGATGACATTGGACCCACCAAGATAACAGGACAGTCTCTCCCTCAGAAGATATATAATCTCATCTAGTCACCAAAGTCCCTTTCTCCAGGTATGGCCATGTATTCCCAGTTTCAGGGGTTAGGACGAGCATACCTCTGGAGAGCTGTCTCCCTGTCCACCACAGGTATAGGACACAGTGCTGGGGATCTGAAGCCAAAATAAGGTTAAGGTCCTTTCGGGAAGTAACCAGCATCGAGGTCAGACAGGTAAACAACATGTGCATCCAGGAAAGAAAGGGAGGCTCCCTGAAAGTGGGGGACAGTGTTCAAATAGACCGTGTGATGAGGTGCCTTCCACAAATACCATCCTCACTCATAATAATGCAGCTTTGTTGAGCCTTCTGAGGTTTGCTTCTCCTCCTTTTTCAAAGACTAAAAGTACCAAATTAAATAGAACACAGCAAAATCAAGAAAGAGGCACCCATCTTGAGTACCCTTGTCAGGAATCTATAAGCAACCTCCAAGGGCACAATCCTATCTACTCATAATTCCTGAGCCAATACTCCAAACAATCATCCGCATGTATCTGCAAGGAGCTACAAGTGAAATTTAATGGGGATCCAGTGGGTCTAGAAGTCAGGGTAACATATTTTCACTTTCAAAATGGCCTCACTTTGACTCTCATATTTAACAATGACAGCACTGAATAGATGAAAATCCAATCCAGATATGCCTTGCAACACTGGGGCCTCTCAAGCTATAAAAACTACATTGATGTAATTGAACTCACAACTAATTACCCAGGCTGCAGGTAATTATACAATAGTGTCCATAAGCAATTAAGACCAAGACATGAGAAAATGAAGTCGATATTTGGATACAAGGCCAAACGTGAGAACCATCAGTCACAAGGTAAAGACTTCCCTCACTCTCAGGAGCAATTTTGGACTCAGGGAGAAACCACAGAGCCCACGCTGAGATTTTATAACTCCCAAGTTGCCAGACATACATCAAAAAACAGGCACCACTTTCCTACCCCCCTTTCCCCCAGAGATCACACACGTTTGAGAGGACTTTCTCTTGCGGACACTCAGTTGTGTGCCTGGAACAACCCATCTTCATGGATGCTACACAATGGCAGACACGGGGCGCAACCATAATCTACCTATGTTGCTCCAGAGATGAGTCTTCCTTCAGGGCTTTCTCTGGACTTGACATCACATCCTATGGATGGAATTTGTTGGAAAATTCTAAATCAAGTCACAAAAATTAAAGCACAAACCATTGTGAAGAGTTGTCACATCTCTTAACTCCGCATGGGGATCCACATAGATGCAAAGCTGAAGCATCCTATTTTGGAATTTCAGCAAAAACCTGCTGGGTTACTTTACATACATAGTAGTCAATTTACTGAGGTTTGAAAACTCTTCGCTTAGAGACCTGGGGGCTCACTAAAGTGCACAAGCTGAGACATGTTGCAGGGAAATATCCAGCCAAGCAGTGAGGCCATGCTTTTTGGTTTCTTTTCATTAAGTAAAGTAAATTGCAGTTCAGAATTTGTTTTAGAAAGTGATTTTGTAAAGCTATTATTCTTGTTTCAAAATTCACAAGTTCAGAAGATGCCTTGAAATGTCTCTTCATTAAATACTGTCACCAAGAGAGGGGTGAGCAAGATAAATTCATCCCTGTACAAAACTGAACTTGTGAGGCATAAATAAGAGCACTGGAAAAGAGAGTCTCTGGGGGCAGGAGAAAGTGCCATGGGCCAGCCCCCATTATTCCAGGGAGGCCATGTGGGGACCACTCCACCCAAGTTCCAGAGGAAATAAATTCACATAGGGGCTCAGGAAGGGGTTAGACCTAAACTGCTAAAAGCGCAAGTTACCACTCTGCTGGTCAACACCCACCAAGTTGGAGTGACAGTAATAATGAGCCATGCTCTAGAGATTTTCAGTTTCTGGAAAACACTTTCACCATTGCACTCTCACCTGGTAAAACACACAGGACCCACACTACGAGACACCCAGGTAAAGAAGGCTGAGCCTAAAGAACACCTCTGCTTGCAGCTAGAGGTGGCAGACACAGCATTCACACCTGGACCTCTGAGCTCCAAGCCTAGCCTTTTGCACCTGTCCATGTTGTGAGCTGCACTATAGTTTCTGTGACTGAGAAATCAAAAAGCACCAAGGTGGTAGCATTCAGTTATCATTTGAACCCCTGTTTATGTGCCCACAGGATCCATATTGCAGTTTAAGGTAAACAGGCCCCATCCCAAACAAAAAGGCATGAAGCTCTCGCTCCTCTTAGTCAAGTTAGCAGAAACTTCACCAATGGTCCCCCAATCGCTTGCCTCTGAGGTTAACTCCCTTTCTGGGATGCTTATGCACAACACTTAGTTGGTACAACTTTGTCATTGACTCTAACTCCTAGGTGCCTCCAGAAATCCAAAACAAACTATAGAAACTCACAGAGAGATAGAGATATCTTGGAAAGGGCAGGAAGAATACGAGGTCTCTGAACTCCATGCCAGTTGCTCTCAGGGCTTTGGGAGCACTTGGTCCTCTGACTGGGCCTTCCAAACATACCTCCATTTCACAGTCACACACTCAGTCATTTATTCAAAGCCATTGCAAAAGCCTGGGCTCAGAGAAATGCCAGAACCAAACTGTTCCCAGGATAAGTATCTCCTGACTCTCTCCAGCCTTACAGGGTCATCTCTGCTTGAAGATCTCAGTCATGTCACCACACATCTAAGATATACCAATGACACTCTACTTCAAAAGATGAGTGAAATGTGGTCTTTATTCTCCTTTCCAGGGTCTTCCTCCTTGTGATACTAACTGATGATTTCCACACACTAACTCTTCAAACATCTTTGAGGTCTGGGATCTTAGAGATATTGGAGTAGGGTACTTGGACAAGCAATCTGGCCACATTTCAAATCATCACCTATATTACAAGTACTTTCAACTACCCCTGAGCCACCACCCTGCTGTGTTCTGCAATTCAGTGATAGCCAACATCTACCATGGGAAGTCATCCCCAAGAGCTGATTTTTTTAAACAGCAAACCTATTCCTAAGAGCAGTGATATTGCTGAGCCCTCCAGCCAGGCACCTCGGAACCCCACAGTCAACAACTTGCCCTCTGTAAGGGGCCAATCCCATGAAGCCTAATTGCCTAGCACAGAGGAGAGCATTCCAAGCTGAGAACAAATGAGTTGTGAATTCGCCTTGGTTTTTTTTTTTTTTTTCCTTTTCTTCATTTGACTTCTCTTATCTAGAGCATTTAAGATGTTTCCAAGGCTATGACCCAGAAAGCTCCCTGGGGAAGGCAAGGAAGGCAGATGCCAAATCTGTTGAAGCATTCTCTGCTGCAAGTGAACAGCAGCAGGTGCACAGTGAAGGGGGAGAAAGGGGGAGAAAGTCTGGAGGGGGGAAGATAACTCATTAGGCAGAAATAGCCATGCCTCTTAAGGGTGCTATTTAGGAATTTTACTCTAAATCTTCCTCTTCTTGGTGCACTCACATTACCATGCTGGAAAGGCAAGAGATTTAGCTTTCTGGGAGTCCCTGCAGCAAAGGTGGGCGGGTATGTAGAGAGGCCAGTAGGGCAACCAGACAGCATCCTCTCCCAGGTGGATAGCCCTGGGTGGCAGCAAACAGAGACAGCAGAGAAAAGTCCTAGAGATTTAAGGTGATGTATTTAGAAGGAAGAAAGAAACATTACTTTGAAAGGGGTAGAAAAAATTGTAAACTAAAATAATGAGCTACCACTACTTACTTGTTACAATGGCCAAAATCTAGAACACTGACAATGTCAATATCTGGTAGGGCATAGAGGAACAGGAGCACTCTTTAATTGCTGGTGGAAATGCAAAATATTATAGCTGCTTAAAGATGTTCTGGTAGTTTCTTACAAAAATAAACATACTCTTACATGGGATCCAACAGTTATTTTTTTAAATTCTTTTATTGGTACATTTTAGGTATACAATACATTTACATTTATCATTGGGTGCTTGTACCTGTACATGATGTGTCTTGGTTCTTATTTTTTTCCCCCATTACCTGTGCGCCCTTCACCCCCTCCACCCTTCCCTATTTATATAGATTTCATTTCCATATTTTTTTCTTTTCTCATAATTTTTCCTTTCCCTTCTTTCCTTTCCCCGTCCCCTCCCAGCACCCCTACATCTTTGGGCCTTTTCCTATTTCAAATTATCAATTATTCATTTTAATCATTTTAATCCTTATTACACTTTCAGTTTCTCACACCAGAGAAACTATTGGGTCTTTATACATGTGTGTCCTATTTATTTCACTTAAGAGTATGGCCTCAATATGCATTCATTTAACAATTATACTTTTGGTATTTATGCAAAAGAATTGAAAACATGTATCCACATAAAAACCCTTACACAAGGTTTATAACAGTTTTATTTATAACTGGCAAAATTTAGAAACAAGAAAAGTGTCTTCAGAGCGTGAACAGATAAATATGATATATCCAGACAATAGAATATTATTCAGCACTTAAAATGTGCTATTAACCCAAAGAGGAAATAAATGAATTTTTAAATGTATATTACTGTGTTAAAGAAGTCAGTCTAAAAAGGCCACATACTGTAAGATCCTAACTATGACGTTCTGGGAAAGCATCTCCAGGGAAGGCTTTGGGTGCTTCATGGGGGATGATGGAAGGGCACTGGTATCCCTGCCTTCTAAGGATGCCTGTACCTTCCAGAAAAGGGAGCAACAGGTGCCACTGCCCAGGAGAAATCTGATGACAGGACTCCTGGAAAGGTCCTGGTGGATAGAGGCCAGAGCTCTTATTCTTTTGCTGTAGTGGGTTGAGTTGAGTTGATATGCTCATGTCCCAGAGCCTAAAATGTTAGAATGTACCTTTATTTGAAAATAAAGTCATCACAAATGAAATTAATAACATCTGAGTTTGTACAGTCTGATTCATGACTGGGTAGATGTTCTTCACCTTTTTTGTTTCCTTCCTCTTTTTTTTCTTATATGGGAATAGAGCGGGCTTTGATCTAATCTGATCACTGGTGTCCTTATGAAAGATATGCACAGGAATCATGCTCAGGTGACAATGGAGGCTATGATTAGAATGATGTGACCACAAGTCAAGGAATGCCAGGAGCCACCAGAAGCTCAAGAAGCAGGAAGAATCTTGCCCTAGAGCATCTGGAGGGAACATGCCCTACTGACACCCTGATTATGGCCTATAAATACATGTTTCTGTTTTAAGCCACAGTTTGCAGTAGCTGAATATAGCAGTCATAGGAAGCTAAAATACCTGCCATAGAAGGAGATGAAGAGGCAGGGAGGTCCCAGCAATGACAGAAGTGGGATTCTCCATTAGCATATGACAGGGTGGTGCTGGGTAGAGCACTGGCCTTTAAATTATATGTGTTGTTTCTGGGAAGCCACAGCTGGACCACTCTCCTAGGAGTTTCAGTCCCTTCTCTCCAGCTCAAGGCATCATAGGAACAGATCTAGAAGAAGCCTCCTTTCCCTCCTGCTCTCTGAGTGCCCTATCTCCTCCTAAACCTCTTCCCTCAGCTTGGACTAAAGCAAGAACAAAGATAAGAAGTTTCCAGACTCCCTCTGCCTGCTTTCCAGGCTGGAGCCGTCTGTGTGTTTGAAGGAAAGGGCCAGGGGAGGTGAGAGCCAGGGAAAGTGGCAGCCCGCGTGCAGATCAGGACAGAGCTACCCATTTTCCCCACAGGGTGCCTCATTCCCCAAGAGATCCATGGACACAGAGCAGCACAAGGTCAGGGTCCAGCTGACAGGAAGAACTCCTAAGGATTCTTCTCTCAGCCTGCACTGCATCTTTGAACATGCAGAGATTCTTAGAGGGTTTGGCCCCAAGCTGTGGAATGACATTTTATCCATCAGCTGGCAGAAGTTGTATGCTATTATGACATGCTAAATTAATTTATTCTGCCTAGAGAAAGTATTATTTCAATTTTCTATGTTTCTCAAAAGCTGCATAAACTTCGGGTTTTCTTTTATTTTTCAGACATCAAGTTTCCATACCCAATCTTGTTTGGCTCTGAGAAAATTCCTTAAAACTAATATACATATATGATTCAATTTAATTCTGAAATTTGCCAAATTGTTATACATGAAGAAAACATATAAAGTTTACTACAACAAAAAGATTTGGGGAATATTTTAGTAAATGCACATTGATTTTTTTTTTTTTTTTTTTTGGTAGCAGGGATCAAACTTGGGTCCTTGCACTTACAGAGCAGGCGGTGGAACCACTGAGCTAAATCCCCTGCCCTACACATTGACTTTTAAAGGCCCTTTCGGTAATTGTAGACACACACACACACACACAAACACAAACATACACAACTGAAAAAAAAACAAAGAAGACATGATCCAAAGTACTAAGTTTTCAAATTTTTTTAAGTTTTTTTAATTCCTTGCCTGGTAAGATGTTCATTTCCCTTTGGGCCTGAACCATCAGAATAATCTGTTTCTCAATTCCCTTCAGAAAAGGATTGAATGAACAAACACTGGCACTTTCAAATATTCACCCCAGACTCTTCCCTGGGATTTGGACCAAAAAGTCCAAGGTTTTGCATCACTCACACCTCCGTCTTTGTGAAAAACAGACCAGGAGTGACCATACCCAGGCATCCTATGAGTCCTGGCCACCCCCTCCCAGAAACCAGCTGCTTTGCAGGCCACAGGCAGCTGTGCCCCCAAACTCCTGTGTCACATTGGTGGAAAGCTCCCCAGACCTCTCAGATGGAGACATGAGGGGCATTGGAAGTTCAGAAGACATTCGATGTTGTCGTCTGAGCTGAATATTTCTGTGGCTTAAACCATTATAAGTAAGGAAGTGTCAGCCTCCAACATTAATCCTGTCAGTGATAGGAGGTAGATTAGATTTGCTTTAATAATATAAATAATTACTAGCATTTCAAATTTAATTAAGAAAGATGCTTCTGGCTTTATTTGTATTGTGCTTCATATTGCTACTCATCCATCATCTAGGGATTAACAAGAAAAAAAACTCTTTACACAAAATCTTCAGGGCCTTGAGAGAGCAGAGTACTCTTCTAGTCAGCTGGGTCACAGCAGACACTGTTTAGATACCTGCCAGTCTCTGTCCTACAAATGCAGGGCAGCCCATTGTCTCAGGGAAATGTGTTCCTAGACTCCCAAGGGATGCCTGAACTCAGAGAGTCCTAAACCCTCTGTTTTTTGCTATCCACACATACCTAATGCTTAATTTATAAATTAGGTACAGTAAGAGATTATCAATAATAACTAATAATAAAGTGTAACTATGCCATAATAAATTGTAACAATGCTGTAATAAAAGTTACCTGAATGTGGTCTCTTTGTCTTGAAGACATGTATCAGTATTTTCAGCCTGCAGTTGACTACAGGTGACTGCAACCACAGAAACTGTAGATAAGGGATACTGGTTTCCTACAGCATAGACTCTGCTGGGCATAGTGCCCAGAGGCACTGCATCCAAGGTAGGTGTAACATTTATAAGCAAGGGGAAGGAGAAGGACAGGCTCCTGTGGAAAAGGCCATAATGAGAACATTGAGTCTAATGGGGGTCTCTCCCCACCATGTAGGGCAACCAGGAGGGTTTCTAAAAGGGCTATGTAAAGCTGGACTACAAAGGAGAACATAGTGACAACCAGATAGAATGGAGATAGGATGAGGATTCCAGGTAGTTGAATTTCAGGTAGAGGAAAAATTCTCTGTGCTATCCTGGAAATCATTGAAAGCTTTTGATTTGATCCCATATATTCCTACATAATGAGATGGAGATTGTTCGGAAGCTATATGGAAGCTTTCATCAACTGTGTGACCCAGGGACACACCACATGAACAACCAGGGCAGGCATGAGCCCTACACACTTTGACTCCCATACATACCTTGTTGGTCCTTCAGGGTGATTTCTTTTCCAATCACTCCCAATTCTGCCTCCTTGGATCCCATTAAGAGCCCACCTGGAAGGAGGGTGAAGTAAGGCACCTGATATTTACTGCTAAGGAACTTTATATGTAATGAAAGCCATGAAGTTTCTGGGATTTCCAGCTTATTTTGAGATCCACAAATGCAAAATGCTAATATTCTGCCATTCAGAGGGTAGGGGGTGGCTGAGAATACAGCATAGAACAGAGATATGACATAGTAGTTCGTAGTAGAACAGCAGGGCTGTTTTGTATAGAGATATGCCATTGCAGTCATGCTGGTAATATTAGATTTGGAATTAAATTTCAAATTAGATTTGAATTAAAAGAAAGAGAGAGGCAGGAACAGTAAGGAGGCCATCAGTGGAAATGGTGAGGTAATAAATAAAAATATGGGACAGGGAAAGGAGAATAACCCCAGAGTCAGAGAATGACTGATGAAGGAGGCAGACAAGGACTAGGAGGAGCCTAGGCACATGGTGGTGAGTAAGGAATAAGGTAGGCTGGGGAAGAAATTTCAAGTTTACTTTGGGCCATGTTGAGTGTGAGTCAACACTGGGGCATACAAGTGTCACTGCCAGTTGCACACAGAAATAAAATAGAAGTCTGGGCTGCAGGAAAGAGCCTGGCCTTAACACCAATCCTGAGCTTCATCTCTGCCCTCCACACCCTGGCCTCAGTGTACCCATTCTACTGTGCTCATTCTACATTCAACATAGTATTGATGTCTCCAGGCCAAGGCGAAGATTAGAGATGGTCAGTGCTTATAGTGAGGAGCTGATGTCATGACCACATCATCAAATATCTGGGGTGTTTGAGAGCTCGGGCTTAAGAGCCAAGAACTAGAGAGAGGTGGAGAAGTTGAACATGCAAAGAGGCTGGAAAGCACCTCAGGAAGTTAAGAGGTTGGGCATGGAGAATTCTGCTTGCTTTTCGACAAGGAGAGTGAGAAGGTAAAAGCAGGAGTAAAGATGGCTCCCTAGCAGAGCGGTGAGATGGGGCAGAGAAAGGAAGGGGCCAGTGTGCTATGGTGGGATCAAGGGGACATAATCACATCAGGTGTATGCTCCTTTGATAACCCTCCCGATGCCTGGTGTCTGGCACCCACTGAAGCCACTCATGGCTGCCTTTCCTGGAACCATCCTCTGTTCTCAAATGACCAGGTTGATGCTGCTGAGTCTCCAAGAGCAGAGCCAACACACAGGTCTCACAGCACATTTCCAAACCTGGCACTGTCTATGGCAAAAGGAGACTGGAAGAGATAGATTGGCCTAAACTGCTAACACCACCAGCTGAGATCAGCAGTCATAGAACTAAACTGCAGACCCTTGTTGGAAGAAAGCGCCCCAGTGACTAAGAAGGCCACCACCCTTTTGACCAAATGCCCAGGCCCAGGGGCTGCCCTGGAAGAGGACCTTGACTTTAGCTGGGGTGAACAGGACCAATATTCTTTCATGTCACTGTGTTGATACCCTACTGGAGCATATGTGGAAATGCCAATGGGCCTTGAATCTTAAAAATAGGGATGGCTGGCACCAGGCAGCTTCATAATGTGCCAGGCCTGCATTTGATGGTCAACAGAGCTTTTCTGAACTCATTTAATCCTAGCCATGCCTAAAACACCTGCTTGGTGGAATGGTTCTCTTGCCTGCAGACCACAACACAGAAACACACAGGCCAAGGAAATGAAAGCCAATGCCTCAAATTCAGCCAGACTCAGGGGTGAACATGACCATGATCACAGAACTTGTGGTGCGTGGACTTCAGGCTTTCCCTTATCTCCAATGTCCAGCCTACAGCTCACTCCTCCATTCAGAATATGGTCAAAGCCCCTCTTGCCAGGCCTCCTCCCATATTCTGCATGCAAGTTCAAGAACAGTAGTTCTTGGTCTCAGGCAGCAGAACTCTGAATGCAACATGGGATTCTACTCATCTTTTTAGCTAATAGAGAAAACCAACTCCTGTGTGCATCTCTTACTTCAAACAGTGAGCTCCTAGAGCTATCATCTCTGCCTCCTCTGTGTCACGTCCACTCTCCATCCAAACAGTCAAGAGAAGTATTTACACAGCAGCCAGGCATGAAAAGAATGGCCAAGACAACCAAATAGGGCAAACAGCAATTTTTGAATTCTTTAGATATCCAATGTGAGCACACACCATGGGTAACCTACTTCCTGTTTATAAATAAGTCACATTTGCCATTGCATTTTTTAAATCTATAGAAATTTTTAAAAATAAAATACGGATAACAAATTTTGGGTGTCTCCTCTACTAATGAATTCGGTGTAGCCAAGATTTCTAATCATGAATGTGTCCATGAATACTGCAATTTAAATTCAGATTCGCATGCATCCTGTTTCAAACATATCTGAAATAGAAAGATTTTCATTTGGCCCCAGAAGTGTCATTTGTTAAAAGGCTGGCACAAGCCTGATGGGGTTTATGTATCAAAAGTAAGAAAAATGTTGTTACTTGGTCTTTAGATGTTCTTTGGATTCTCCAGCACTTGTCCGCAACAGTCTGAGCATTTGAACAACAGAAAATAGTTTAGCAATGTAATAAACTGCAAAGGTTTCTGAGGCCTCTGGCAGGGAGACCCTTAAAGAGGGGAAGCCAGAGAAGGTCTTCCAGGGTGCCTCCTTGGAGCGTGTCTCAGACTCTGCCATAGAACTGATCTTTTAAATCAAAGATTAAAAAGTTTTTCAATTATTGAGTATTGCTTTTTCACATCTTCTGAAACCTGCAGTCTCATACTGCTTTGCTAAGGGAGTTTTTCAAAGCCAGTGAAATATGGTGATCACCTTTCCTGCCAGCTCATTGGATTTTTCTCTGCATCCCTCGAGCATTCAGGTATTGGATCCTGGAAGCACATACCCAGAGCTTAGCTTCCTGGCAAACTTGCCTGTTTGCACATATACAGGTACAAAGCAGGGAAGGAAAATGACTATGGTAAGCAAAGCTATGACCTTGGGTGTCGTGGTTCAGGGCCTCCCAAGAAGGCTGAAGCCTGCTCCCATGTGGACCCATGCAAGCTTCCCACCTTCAGATGTGTCTCATGTGTTCTGTGTGTGTTTCTTTGGGGGCCACAGATATAAGCAGATTTAGACCCTTGGTCGCTCATTATTACCTTCTTGTCCTCCCTTCCTTTCTTTAATGCCCTCATTTCTTGGTCTGATTTACCTTCAAAACTGGCTGGGAAAACTTTTCATGCACATCCATAGATAGCATTGTGGTTGCATCTATTTCCTTACTGGCAGTGACCACCATAGACCAATTATGAAAGTGGTCACCCTGATTATAGTATTCAGCAATATAAGGCTATAAAAATCACAATGAGGGGGGTAAAGACAATGATCACATTCATTACACAAAATGAGGGCATCAGAGTTTGCAAAAAATCAATACCTTGAATAAATATCTATTTTTACCAAAGTAGGGCACACAACTTTGTTCAATACTGTGAAGCACAGAGGATACAACACGGAGTCAGTATTACCATTCCAGCATTTTTTTTCCTTGAACTTAATTAGAAGCAACTCTTGTAGGGTGTTTCAAGAATTACACTCATCAACCAATATTTTTTGAACTCCTCATGTAATAGTGAATGGGTCTGTGTGCAGCACAGGAGACAAGGATAGTGCCCTGCAGAGACCACAGCTTGGTGAAGGAATCAGCTGTTACAATTCAACAAATATAAAGTCATGAGCAGCTTGTGCTGGTAACATCCAAAGTCCTTATTAAGTTGAAAATTGAATATTCACTCTAATGTCAAATGTGTCACTTCTGATGTCTTGTGATATAATTTCATTTGAGGCCCCAAGTCTGCTGTACAAAAGCACTGGAACATTTTGGGGAGAGCACTGTTGTGTTTCTTTGCTGTTGGCAGCTGAGGGGAGCTCCATTATTTAAAGCAGGAGTAGCCACCCTCTTGATTTGTCCTGCAATGTGTCTAGCATGTGTTCTCCCTTCCCACCCTAAATGACACCCCTTGCTTCTCCATCACCTCCACTCTGGACCCTGTTTCCACATGACCCCTCTTGAGGATATCTGTGGCCATATTCTCCGCCTTATGTCATTCCCATAGAAGTGTTATAATCATAAATGACCTGTACTGTTGCAGTTACTCTCCATATGAGTCATTCCTCTACTATGTTATCGTCTGATTTATGTTGAGATCCTTCCTCCTGCACCCTTGTACTTCCATCCACTACTGTGTACCTCCATTCATTACTGAACATTACAAGCCCTTGAACTAAGCACATATTTGACCCAAATGTATAATTACCATATGAATTGAATTCAAGTTTGGTTCAAGTGGGAATGTGTAGATTCACCAACCTAGAATCCAGGACAACATACGAAAGTTATTAAACAGCAGGTAGACCACATAACATAAAGTTCAATTTTTGTTTTATAGAGGTTTAACACATACTAAAAAGTGTCATGCTCATAGAAGAAATAAAGGAGAAAAATATAGATGGTATTCTGTCAAGTAAAGTACACCCCCAGCTGTTTCTCTAATAGCTGCATGATATGGCCATCATATTCATTCATTCATTAGTGAGATTTACCTACATGGACTTGGGTCCATGTCAGGCACTGA
Organism: Heterocephalus glaber; assembly: GCF_000247695.1. Next base: position 16,558,946 of record NW_004624737.1, read on the forward strand.
AAATCGGTCCTTAGTCCCAGTGGAGAAACTTCTTCATGGAGGAGATAAATCCTCTTCTATATCCTTCTTGATGTTCCCCAAATTCCACTAAGGAAAGCATAAGCAAATAAAATAAAAGTGACTCCTCCTGGTCTGGGCCCACTCAAGATGAAGGCAAATAGCACTGTGTATCTTAGCAGTTTGAGAATGTAACTGTGAGATGGCCATTAAATGATCAGAGTCAACAAACAAACACAGTGTAGATTTTATACAGCACAAAACAACCTTAAAATGTGATGTGGGATTTAGAAAGGTGTATTTCAAGAGTCATTCTTTTAAAACTGCTGGTATTTAAGAGACATTGCCTTTGGGCTTGTGATTTAGATCTAGGGGAATGACACTTGCTCTTAACTAACCTGTCAAAAGGGAGACCCAGAAGTGAGGTCAGACCAAAGTTCCCAGCACAATAATAGGGGGTCGAATGGCTGAGTTTCTGGCCATTCTTGGTCTCCCAGTGCAGGACTGAACTACTCTGCTGCCTGCACTCAGGGCCCCACATGTGGCCATGTGGGCTGCCACCCCTTCCCAGTGGCATCATTTACAGGGAAACAAGTACATAATAAGAGGCCTTTGCAAGAAGCCCTTCATCCCAGTTTGCTAGTCTTGAGAGACAACTTTATTTAGCAGGAAAGTCTACGAAGCCAGAGCACCAGGTCCTCAGAGCTTTGTCCACACCCAATTTTCCAGGCCTTCAGCTAAGGGACCCCTGCAGCTCTCACAACCTGCAGCAGAAGTACAGACAGCTCACTCTGTACCAAGCTTCCAGGGCTGACTCAACTCCACTGGAGAAGGAAAACACCTCTCAAGTATGTGGGACATGGTCCGTGGCTACTGAAGATCGACACTCTTGATCTCTCAGATGGAAGAATTTTTACTGTTTTGTCTCATTGTAACTGTTCTTCATAAATCATTCATCCCTAGGATGAATTCAACCTCTCTCCTGATCATCTACACTGATGGGTGGATGAATATCACCCTCACCAGCCATTCAGTCACGCAAGAACTCTTCCCAGCCAACAGAATGCACCTATGGACCTGGAGACATAATATCAACTTGCAGCCTCAGTCCCTGCATCTACATGGTATGGGGAGGATAACAAAAAAAAGTTAATAAATGAGTGGATGCCTCTGAAGGATATCTTTCTTAAATTTCACTTCTTAAACACATTCCCAGAGAAGACTGAAACAAATTTTGAACTGTATAGCCATAGGAATTCTGTATCCCACCTATAATGGGTCCCAGGGAATTTAATGTAAACATGATTAAAATTACTGCTCATCAATAAAATCAATCATGGGTACTGGTCCTGTAACTCTGAAGACAACCCAGGGGCAAGTCCACTCTGGACTGAGAAGCTCAGGATTTGGGAAACAGCAAATTAAGTGCGACACGTTTGTATTTTTCAAGCAACTTCTGCCAAGAAACTAGTCAATTGACATTTCTAAAATTTATATCTAAATAATTATATGCAGTAATTGAAAGCATTAGAAAGCATGTTATGTGCCAAGCAGTTAATTAAAAAGAAAAACAGCACACTAACACAAACACTGGCTGGTTAAACAGCTGCAGACTGTAGTTTGTAATCAATCCTCCCAAGACCGTAGGCTGACACATTGACACCCCTAAGGTTCTTCCTGTCCAGAACAGGGGCCTTGCACAGTCATCCTTTAGGGGATCTTGAGAGGAGCAAACATGGTGTAGGGGATGTGGGAGATGCACCAGGCCAGGAAAAAACAGAAGGCTAACTCTGTTGTGGGCTAAACAGAGTCCAGAAGGGTATTAGTTTACTGGGGATGCTCTAACAAGTTGCTGCAAACTTGGGGCTTAAAACAACAGAAATTGAGGCCCAGGGATTTAGCTCAGTGGTTCTGCCACCTGCCTCACAAGCGTAAGGTCCCAAGTTCAATCCCCAGTACCAAAAAAACACAAAAATTGATTCTCTCACAGTCCTGGAGCCCAGAAATCCAAGATCAGCACTCAGCAGGGCTCATTCCTTCTGAGGCTCTCGGGAAAAGTCTGGTCTATGCCACTCTCCCAGCTTCTGGTGGCCACTGATAATCCTTGGTGTTTCTTGGCTTATGTCCACTTCACTCCAGTCTCTACCTCCATTGTCTCATGCCCTCCTCCTATGGGTCTCTGTATTCTCTGTCTTCTTATAAGCACACTGGTCATTAAATTTAGAATCCACCTTAACCCAATAGGACTTCATTTTAAAGACATCTTAACTAAATCATCTCTACTAAGACCCTATTTCCAAATCCAATACATTCTGAAGTTCAAGTGGACATGAACTGCGGGGGGGGGGGATACAATTCACTATTCATCCCAATACAGGCAGCAAGACCCCCAAAGTCCAGCCAACTAGATCAGAGCCACAGTATACCCCGCAGTACAAAAGCAATGATGTACTGGCTACAGGGCCACTCATCTGCTTCAGGGCAGTTCCACTGACCAAACCTCAGAACCCTGAACTCCCCTTTGTGGTCCCTTTAGTCCAACCCTGTCTCACGGTGCCTCTGAATGTTCACTCTTCCAAAGTTCCCTGAGAGCTACTGTTCCTCCAGGCAAGAATGGCTTTAAGACCCATGAAAAGGGACCTCATTTTAGAAGACACTGTCAGAAGCCCAGCGATTGAGCCATGTGCTGAGCACCCTACCTGTCACCTCCTTCAGTCAGACTCAGTCTGCAGCCTTTGTCTGAACAGCACAATCTTGAGCCTCAATGTGATGTGGAGAGAATCTACACACCAAGTTTTTGGAAGGCTGAGCCAGAAAAGCTACCTGAAATGGGCTTTCAAGTAAAGCAGAGACTAATCCAGAAGTAGAAGCTCTTTCAATGCAGAAAGGTGGTAAAGAACAGGGCACACAGGAAACCTTAAAAAGCCCAGTGTGGATAAACTCCAGGATGTGAGCAAGACAGGCAGGATGAGGAGGAAATAGTGCCAGGGAACCATAATCTTCAGGTCTGCTCCGAATCCTGCTGAGCATGGTCAGGACAGGAGGCCATATTTCCTCACTGTATCTTAGGAACATTAAAGGGCAGCAGTGTGAGGTCAAACTCGCTAAAGGAGAAGATGCAGAAACCAGTTTCAAAGAGGATAAGTTTCACATATGAGCAACAACTGGACCCTGGGGCAGTCTAGAAAGGCCTCTGGTCCCTGTCTCAGAAGAAGGATTCTCAAAGGAATTTAAAAGGCACACATAAGTGCAAAGGAAATCCATTATAATGAACTATGGTTATCAAGCCTTTTTGGAAAACAAATTTGTGATATGGAAACATATAAGCTTCTTTATTAATACTCTAAATAATAAGCTCTCAAGCACCAGATCTAATAACTACAGTAATTTTGAAGCAGTGATGAGCATGAATGAATTTTCAGAAATCTGCCACAACTATAATATGATATGGGAATTCCTGTGCTGCCCCCATGGGTTTTAATGAAGTTCAAGTCTTCAAACATTCAGTGTTGTCATACATGCAATAGTCACACAGACACACACACACACACACACACACACACACACGCACAAAGCAGCACCTGTTCTGGGGATGAAGTCTATCCCAGGTCACCATACACTGGCTGAGATGTCTGCATTCACAATGGGCAGAACTGCTCCATTTCAGCTAGATGTTTGTGAATGCAAAGATTCAATTTTTCCCCTTCTCGTTTACAGGCCCTCTGGATCCTTTTGTTATTAGAAAATGACTGCTGGTGTCTACACGAGGAGAAAGTTCAAGGACAGACAAAAGAAAGCAAAAATGTCAGAGCAAAAATGGACAGCAACCTTGTGGGGAAAGTGTGGCCTGAGAGAGGCCCACTGAATTCAGGATTCCCAGGAGGTAAAGGGCCTCCACCAGGAAGGGGGAGCAGAAAGAAAGCCAATGCAGGTAGAAAAGTGGTTATGGCTTTGGTGAGCACTGGAGGCACTCGGCCAGCCACTGAACAGTAGGAGAATAGGATTTGTGACCATGTTGAAAGAACCAATCCCATTTTTTGGAATGGCCTAGGCTAGAGAAAGGGACAAAATTATTCTCATGTTCCACTCTTAGGCACCTAGAATCTGTGAAAGTAGCTTGTTCTCTACCTGCATCCTTGAGTAAGTACCCAGAAGGCATGGGAATATTTGGCCTTGGTATGAGACCACTGGAGACCTGAGACAAAGAAGGAAAAGGCAGATTGAGAAGGAGCTGGTGGAACCAGCAGCCATGGATGAAGGGAGAGAGTGTGACTCAGGAAATTGAGGTTAAATCCTCCCTGTCAGGGCCATGAAGGTCAAAATAAGGAACAGATTCTGATAAATGGTAGAGGAAGAGTCACAGAAGATCCCAGGGCAGGTCAGTCTATGGGCAACTTTGGGGAAATAATAATAATAATGGCTCCACCTGTCAGGGTAGGGCTGTGGGAGGGATATGAGAGCCATCCACACATAATCCATTTTTACATCCATCGTTTAGGCTGAGCTGGCTTCCTGGGATACTTACTTCTTTGGCTTGCTGGGCACGTGGATGCTGTGATATGTTTTGGAGGGCTTTTGCCAGCAGATCTGCAAACCTCTTACCCTCAGCCAGGTTGTTCAAGCTCTTGTACATGGAGCAGTAGCTCAGCTGCCCCACTGTTCACCAGGCTGGAAGTCTACAGACCTGGCAATGCACAGAGCTTTACCAGTCACCAGGAACCTTGGGTGGAAGTGACAGTGTCTACCTATGGACATCCCTGGGGCACTTCCTGTCATCTACCCTCTTTGGAGAACATCAGAGCATGTGGTAGGAGATGGGAAGGCACAGGTGATGACTTTGTCTCCAGTTGCCACCAACACTGATGCTGAAATGTACCAGAGCATAACCTGTCAAACATACAGTTTCCCAGTATGGCCAGAAGCAGGCCCTACTCTAATGTGGAAAGTTTCAGACCACATCTGCATCTTGTTTAGAAAAATGCATAGCTAATAAACTGTTTTCATCTTTAGAAAGGATGTAAATGTCACTAGAAACTTACCTGAGTTTACTGGCTTTATTTAACTCTTGACAGGTATAGAATACAACATTAAAAATGCAATTAACTTGGGCACTGGGGGAGAAACACACCTATTAGATTGATGTCTTTGGGGTGAGAGGAGATATTTATACCTCATAAATCTTAACATCCCCACAGTCACACCCCAGAGTAGACTATGATATCTCATTATCCCAAATTTCTCCACTTGGCTGTTACCAGTGATCTAATGATAACACAAAGACTCTCCTCAAATTAAACCATTCCCCAGTGAAGCAAAGTTGACTGGATGTCAAAGACAAGTCTGACAGCTCACCTGACCAAACAACACTTCTGTGATGATCACTCTTACCTGTCCACTTGACTAGGACTCAGGCTGCCCAGGAATTTGGGTCAATAACATCCTGGGTATGCCTGCCTGGGTGTTTTTCGTGAAAGTGACATTTGAGTAGGTCAACTGAATTAAGCAAATGGCGCTCCCCAGTGTAGGTGGGCTCCTCCAATCAGCTGAACACCTGACGGGAACAAAAAGGAGTGAGTGAGGGGGAAGTCTGCTGCTGGACTGTTGGACTTGGGACATCGGTGCTTCATTCTGCCCCAGACTGAAATGTGCACCATGGCCTCTCTTGGTTCTTCAGCTTGACAGCCAACTGCAGATCTTGGAACTTGTAAGTTTCCATGATCACATGAGCCAATTCCTTACACACACACACACACACACACACACACACACACACACACACAGTGACTGTCCTAAGGTAATCCAGTTGTTGGTTGAGTCAGAAGCTCCCCTATCATCCCACATTGCATGTGGACATACAAACTTACTCCTCTTCTAAGACCTTGGGGAGGGATACCACCTTCTTGATGCCCACATAGTGAGTGGCTTGCTCACTAGCTTGAGAGGCGGAGGAGGAGGACAAAAACTAATGGGCACTGGGCGTGGACTCACCATGTGCGCACGCACACACACACACACACACACACACACACAAGAACTGCTGCAATGTACCACCAACTCCTATACCAGGAAGATTGGTGGTAACTTATTGTCCCCATGGTCCTAAAAGACAGTTATAAAAATAGAACAGCCTGATGTCAGTCCACTTCCCAGAGGCCAGGGTGACCAGCCTTGTGGGATCGCCTTTTAAACTGTACACTCATATTTTGACACATAAAAGGCTCAGTATCAATCAGTGCTAATTGCAGGTTTCTGCACTACACCCTTGGCTTAAGCTGTTTAGCAAAAATTACATTTCATTACATTTTATACTAATCAGCTTCAAGAGCAGAGTATAAAATTAACTTGAAATAATATCATGCTCTTGAATAACCTTTATTTTTAAAATTGGGATATTTTGCAGTAACCATTTTATCCTACTATATAATAACAATGTTCTTTGCATTAGGATATAACACTTACACAACAGCTGTTATATTAATCAAGTATCAGTAGCTCATCTTTATGTCAGCACTAAGTCAATAGCTCGTGCCATTTGTTACTTCATAAACTTCAATACCATAAGTGTTATTGGTTAAATAAATGTTCTCTAAAGTGTGGTTTAATGAATCAGAACCAATTTAAAAGATAGCTTGCATTGAAATCCTGAAATATGTCAAATTCAGGACTTCTATAAAATGTTAAAATTTCTAGGTAACCAAATGTTCAGCTTTATTTCAAACATGTGCCTTTGGGGCTGGGAATTTAGGTGGCACCACACCTACCTCACAAGCACAAGGTCCTGAGTTCAATCCCCAGTACCAGAAAAAAAAAAATGTGCCCACTTCTAACAAGTTCTTAAAATGTAAAGTCAGGCCTGAATATTCAAAGATGCACCTTATTGGAAATGTGGTCTCTCTATTTGTAGATTTGCTTATTTCTGATAAAATTTTAACATACATTTGCTCAAATTTGTCACTCAAAAGCCAATAGGGAGGCAAAGAAATATCATAGTTACTATAATTTTACCATCACATAAGTAAATACAATTTAGAGGTTTCACTCAACTCCAAGTTCAGTGCCAGACAACAGAATAACAAAAGACATCTGTGGTAATTAATTAATGGTCATCTTGAGTGGGAACGCTCAGCTGAATTGAGTTAGGGTGGTTCTGGGGAACAGTATAATAGAACAGGACGGGAGGATTTTATGCTGATTTCCCTCAGAGAAGCTTCAGCTGTTCTCTTCAGACTGAGCTCTGGTCTTCGCTGAAGATGACTGTTGTTCTCTTGGGAGGAGCTCTGGTCTTCACCTTGAGTGTTGTCTGCTGGCCTTTGGCACAGACACTTCCATTGGGAGCTCTGTCCTCACCTTTGCCTTGGGTGTCATCTCCTAGTTCTTGGCATGGATTCTTCAGCTTCCAGGATCCACCTTTCAGCCTGCCAGCACAGACTCTAGCCTCTGGCACCAACCCTTGGACTTTCCAGCATAGATACTTCAGTCTTCCATTGAGGATTCCTCGGCCTCTTGTTGCAGACTTGCATAGAAAATTGCTCTGGGATCTAAGCCTTTGACTGGACTCACATGGGACACTACTGTGGGAACTGGATCCTTGACTGGATTCCTTAGATCTCTAGCGCACAGATAGATGTTTTGCACTCTTCTACATTTGACCCTAGTAAGGATTGACTAATACAACATTAGAAAGGCCAAAGCAATCTTGAAATACATTAATAGAATCATAACACCTAGGAAGCAGGCAATAATACCTATGCCCTGTAATTGAAATTTGTCTGGAATGTAGTATTTAAATATGAGCACTTTGCTTGGAAAAGAAAAGGAACATTAGTTGTATTTCAGAAGAGAACAACCTACATGGTAAAGAAGACATTAAGAAAGAAACATACGCAAGGGAGATTTCACACAGGTATGGGAATAGTGCCTCTTCCCACCAGCTAGGTGGAAAAGTTCTGTGTTATAGGATACAGGATAGCATACTCAAAAGAGTTTTATTTCAAAAGTGTCACAAATTAACATTAAATTAAAAATTATTCTGCTTTCACCTAAGAAGCATAAAAGCCAAATACAAACAGATGAAACTGTAACCAAAAAACGTAACCATGCTGCAGAACAAATCTCAATTATGTTTACAATGAAGAGAAAAATATCCAGCATAGTAAAATTAACAATAGCTGGTATCCAATCAAGGATTTCCAGGCATACAAGGAAGCAAGAATATAATACCCATAATCAGGTAAAAAATGAATGAAAAAAATCCAAATTGACCCACCAATAGCACAGATGATAAAATCAGTAGAAAATGACATAAAAGCAGCTATTACAACTGTTCTTTGTGTTCCAAAGGTGAAGACCATGCATAGTAAGCATGTGGAAGGTGCACATCTTCATATCTCTAGCTGTCCCATAGACGAAACTAAATAAATGTGACTTCAGAAAGATGACTCCATAAAAGATGTCTACATCCTCATCCCTGGAACTCAAGAACATGTTGCCCTTACCTGAAAAAAAGGAATTAAGCTTGCATAGGCAATTAATGTTATAAGGCAACATTGAAGTAGAAAACTTATCCCGGACTACCTTGGTGGGTCCAATATTATCACAGGGTCTTTATAAGTGGAAAGGGAGAGAGAAGGAAGAGAGGCACAAAGATGACAGTGTGACACTACACTCAGTGATACCAGCTGAACAATAGAGGAAGGGGCCATGACATAAGAAACACAGATAACCTCAAAAAGCCATAAAACCCATAGAAACAGATGCTCCCTGGAGCCTCCAGAGGAACATGGCCCTCCAGAATCCTTATTTCAACCCAGTGAAACTCATTTCAGATTTCTGACCACCAGAACTGGAAGTTGTTTTAAGCCAGTATTCCCATGATCATGATCATTTGTTTCAGCAGCAATAGGAAACTTACATATTCAATCATGATGAACAAGAGGGTGAATAGATGAACAGATAAAAGTACCTGCTACCACCAAACTCAGGCTTCTACATTATGTAACTTTCCTTTCTGCTTCCCAGCTCCAATTTCTTCTCAATCCCACCCCTCCAGAGAACTACCTTCCCTCATCTCTAGTTCACCTGGTTCCAGTGAGGTTAGTAGGAGCCTCCAGCTCCAGGGGCAGGACCAAGCCCTGGCTTATCCAATCAGCACACATCCTTCTGACCAGTGATTGGATCAAAAATGGATACATGACCCAAAGCAGTCTAATGAGATCTAGCCCTGAGATTTGTGCTGCAACCTAGGAAAGCAAAACACAAAGTTTTTTCTCCATGAGGTAAAGAGGAAAATAAAGACAGTGTAAAGGAAAACATGACTGAGACAAAGACACAGATTCTTGACTATGCCATTTATACTCCTAGATCTAGCCATATCAGTGATACAAGCCAGTAAATTCTCCTTAGAGAATAAGTAAATTAGGTTTCTATCATTGTTTTTCTTTAAATGTAGTCTCATATCTCTATGGCCTTTGTTCAAGCCACCCTTCAACCTGGAGTTATCTGCTCTGCTCTTTAAAATTCAGCCAGACTTCCACTGTCATTGCTCCTGGACAGCGTACCTCACTTGCAGAAGATTTTTTCTGAGCACCAGGTTTGGCATCCTGAAAAGCCCTGAAAAGGGCTTTGCCACACCTGTGCTGTGATCAGGGCTGACAGGCTGGTCCAGGATGTAATTGCTGCCCTGTGAACTTCTCCTCACTCATCCTTATCATCTTCTCTTCCACCTGACCTTGCACATAAGAGTATGCAAATGTCCACTGAGCATAACTTCTTTCCTGGAAGGAAATTTAGTCATGCACACATCAATACCAGGAGTAAGGGTGGAGACTTAGGACAGTTAGCAAAGAATGGACAGCAATTTCTGCACTGAGCTGCTACTCACTTGGGGGTAAGTGAGTGAAAGAAACAGAACAGGATCCTTCAGCATCATGGGTCATCACATTCCATCATGCATTATCAAGCCTCAGAAATTGAAATTCTGATTCTTGAGGCACAATATGGAAGTCTAACTTGACATAAAACTAATTATGTGTGCATCAAACAATTATGCAAAACAAGTGGAGTGCTTTAAATGAAAACAATAGTTGTGGAGGCAATGGCACTGCAGATATTCTTGTAACGTATTGAAGGCACTCTGCCTATAAGAAATCTACATAAGGGTTTGTAAAAGTGTGCCTCTGAGATTCACCCATAAACTGGCCATTTGCTATCATTACCACAGTAGATCCCAGGCTAGATCAAGGCCACAGTATCCCAGGCTCATGAAACATAGAAGGTAGTGTGCCACTCTGTGTGTAAGAAAAACAGACACCACCACTCTTCCCTCTTGAATCAAATTCAAGATGCCTAAGCAGAGCCCAGAATTCCTCACCAATCTACTGACCATAAGTCTTTTTGTAGCTGTCACCTACATTCAGTTCTCCAACTATCAGGCCAAGATGAAGAGCTGTCTTTGCCTCACCTATTTTCTTACTCTCAACCTTAAATCCAGCCAGGCATGGTGCTCCATGCCTGTAATCCCAGCATTCAGGAGGCTGAGACAGGAGGATTACTATGAGTTCAAGGCCACCTTCGGCTACATAGCAAGTTCAAGGCCAGCCTGGATTACATAGCAAGACCTTGTGTCAAAAAAAAAAACCCTTAAACCTATTAACAACTATGGTCTTTTCCACCCTCAAAATCCACACTGGATCCCCTGCTTCTCCCTCCACACCACACCCAACCCTAGCCAGCAGCATCACCACTGCTATCTGGATACCTGTGGTCCACTCAAGGTGATGATATACTGCTTTGCTGAAGCCACCAAAGAATTCCCATCTCACGCAAATCCAAGCCCAATGTCCTGAGTGTGCCTGCTAAGGCCAATGAGCCCCCACCTACCGTGACAACCCTATCCTGTGCCTATACCTCAGTCACCACACTCCAGCTCCTCTGTCCCTTTGCTATTTTATGAGCAAGGTCAAACTGCACATTTGTACTACTTAGAAGAGTAAAGCCAGCTAATGGTAGGCAAACCTGAGGCTTCAATGGCTTAGCAAAGTAAGGGTGGATTTTTTAATAACATGAATTCTCAGAGAACTAAGAGCCCCTGCTGTATCTTGTAGCCTCAGCATCAAAGGCCACAGAGACAGGAGAAAGAGGGACAAACAGGCCTGGCAGCCCCAGAGAGCTTCAGTCTGAGAGTGACACTTCAGACTTCCTCTGAGTGCATTAGCCAAATATGGTACCTAAGCTACAGGTGGAGGCTTCCAGGGAACCCAGACCATAGCAGCAATGGAGGATAGAGGTGGGGAGGAGAAAATTCATGGATTACATGGCCTGGACACTCTGTGTAGAAATGACTGAAACAGAGCTGACTGGAGGAGACAGCCAAGGAAGGGCATGGAGGGAGAGTTCAGTACTCAGGCCCAAGAAAGGTCAACCCCACCCCACTTTTCCTGAACACCCATTTTTCTGAGCTGCATACTCGCTCTGGATGGGGTTCTCCCTTCCCTCCTTCCTCTGTTTTCTAGCTGGATTGGTCCATGGGAGGCACTAACAACAGAAAGAGACTAATTAGGGCAGAAGGTCAGGCTCCGTGCTCTACTTGCTCTTCCCCACCTATTGTAGCCCAGGGGAAGGCTGCTCACTGGGCATCACCCACCTTCAAGAGCACCCTCTGCCCTTGGCCACAGCTCCAGCCAGGCTCAGGGACCTACTTCCTCTCTCCACTTAACACCTCTGGGTTAAGGCAGGCAAAGGCTCCCACAGTTGCCAGTCCATGAGTCCTGCCCCACTGACCATTGGTTTCTTTAACTCAGCCCACTCCTCTTATTGAATGCTCTTCAATTACTTCTTTTGATGCAGCATTGCCTTTCTACATAGCTTTAATATGTATGTGAGTACGGGCTGCTAGAGTGAAATACTCCAGTCTGGGTGCTTAACTACAAACCTTTATCTTGCACAGTTCTGGGAGCTGAAGATCTAAGATCAAGGCACCAGCGTAGTCAGGTACTGGTGAGGGCTCTCTTCTCAGTTTCCCTACCTGGTCAAAAGAGCAGAAGCTCTTTTCTGCCTGCTTATAAGGACAAAACTCCCACCAGGGGGCCCCACCCTCATAACCACATCTAACCCTAATCACCCCTGAAGACCCTCCCGCCTAAAACCATCATGCTGGAGAATGGAGCTTCAATATATGTGTTTGAGGGGAAACACAGTTCACAGCTCTATGTGGTAAAGGCTGGAATTGAACCCTGGTCATCAGACTCCACAACTTCAATCCCAATATCTGTGGACACTTGAGTTGACTCCAGAAGCAGCAGTCTGTGCTCTTGTACATTGATATCCCTGACCACAAGAGGCCAGCTGTGTAACAAAGAGTAAAACATCCCATTGATGTTTCATCAAAGCCTGATTCATCAAGTGGAAAGGGGATGTCAGTGAGGATTGAGACAGCCAACCTCAAGCACTGGTCTCAGGACAAGTCATCATGCTATTGGATCCTTCCTTCTCAGGGTGGCGGCCTCAGAACTGTCATTAAGTCATTTCACAAATGAAAACCATCTTCATCCCCCTGAGGATGCTCCTCCCAAAGCTGAGAGTTAACAAATAACTTGTTGAAGATTATGGACCAATGCCCTGCAATTCTCCAGAAAAAAATGCTGTATAATATATTTCCTTTTGATTCTTTGGGTGTCTGTGGGATCTCGAATGATCCCTATCTTTCATTCTTGATATTGATAATTTGTGTCTTCTACCCTTTGTTTTGGATCAGTCTGGTGAGGGGTGTGTCAATTTTATTGATCTTTTCAAAGAGTGAGCTTCTGGTTTTATTGTTTTTTTCACTATTTTTCTGTTTTCATTTGCATTGATTTCTGCACTTATCTTTATCATTTCCTTCCTTCCTGTTGTTTTGCAATTGATTGGCTCTTCTTCTCTGCTTCAAAAAGAAACTTATATTCTTGACTTAAAACATTTCTTGTTTTAATACAAATATTTAGAGCTATAAATTTCTCTGAAAGCATTGCTTGAGTTGTATCTCCAAAGTTTTATTTCCTGTGTTTTCATTTCCATTCATTGCAAAGTAAAGTCTCTTGTCCCTTGTTCCTTCTTCCTTGACTGATAGACTGTCCTTTGGTTTCCAAATTGGAAGGGGTGGTGGGGTTCCAGATATCCTTCTATTGTAGATTTCTCATGCAATTCTTTGCTAGCTGGAAAACATACTTTTTATAACTTAGTCCTTGACTATCGTAAGATGCTGGAGTGCATTTGATGGCCCGGTATACTCTGGCTCAGTGACTTCTATGTACACAAGGCAAAGCTGGTCCTGCTGCTGCTACTGGATGAGCTGTTTGAGTATCAGTCAAATTGAGTTGGCAGAGCCTGTTCACATCTTCCGTGCCCTTACTGATTCTGTTTACTCTTTCCATTGATTACAAGGAGAGAACTGTTAACATCCCTGACTATAATTATGGATCTATTTCTCTTTTAGGTCCAATCAGTTTCTGCTTCACATATTTAAAAGCTCATTTATTAGCTGAATGCACATTCAGGATTATGTCTCCTGATTAATTGACCTCTGCCTCTGTGTAACAGCCCTTTTTATCCCTGGGAATATTTCCTGTTCTGGAGTGTATACTGATTGATGTAAGTTTGTCTATTCCAATGTTCTTTTAATTGATTTTTTTTTCATAGTATGTTTCTTCCATCTCTACGGTTTTACCCAATCTATGTCTTCATATTTAAAATGTTTTGTAATGATATATTGCTAGGTCTTGTTTTTTATCCAATCTGATCATTTCTGCTTTTGTTTTAAAATTTTGTATTTAATACAGTTATTGATATGACTGGGTTTAAGGCCGCCATTCTGCCTTTTATTTCCTTTTTCTCAACTATTCTTTGTTCTGTTTTCCATCTTTTCTATTTGGGGGATTATTTGAGTGCTCTCTTTGGTTTTGGTTTTTTCTTCACTACTGGCTTATTAATTATACTTGTAAAAATATTGAGGACTTCCTCACTTTAAGAAGATTCAATGATGGCCAGGAATTTAGCTCAGTGGTGCCACTGCCTGCCTCGCAAGCTCAAGGTCCAAGTTTGATCCCCAGTACTCCCCCAAAGAGAAAAAAAGAAGAAGAAGATTCAATGAGTAAGAATCTAGACTTGCCAAATGAGACCCGGCAGGTAATGGCTTACTGTGGAAGAGTCTATATTTCGGAAAATGGACTTCCTGTGTATTCCAAGATCACCAGCAATGTATCTGTCAGGGTTCAACTTACACATAAAGCTGACATCCAGCTTTTCAATGTGAGGCCTGTGTGTCACACCGTGAGGCTCCCAGGTCTGGCCAATGTCTCAGGACACATAATGTCACCTCACCAGCTCCTCTGCACAGTAAGTTGGACACACAGAAAGAAGAGCTTGGACCATGGGAGTCTGTTTCCCACCCAGCTTCTGGTTCCTCTTCCTGTGAGTATGTCCTGTGATCACAAGAGAAGCATCTAATTGAATTCATTACCTTACCCAAGACTCTGGGCATCCCTCATTGCTCTCCCATGGAAAAGCAATAGGTCCTACTTCGATGTCTGCCGAACTCCGTAAGGATAAATTAAGACACCTCTATTCACCCTCCAGTGTCAACTAGCTGACCTCAGATAATCATAACAATGTGCACATTGTCCAAAAAGCTGAATATTCAAAGAGTGAATAAAAGTCTCAAAGACAAGGAAAAAGATCATTTCCCAGAATCCAATTAATCAGCAAAGGCAGACTCTTTCTACATTATTGCTGAGATCACTGAGCAATCATGAAGCTGTATAGAAGTGTTTAATAATGGATATTCTCTACTTAAGAATAGAGAACATAGAGCATAAATAACCCACCCAAACACAGTGTCATTAAGAAGATGATCCATCACCCTAAAAATCTCACACAAAATGACTAGGCTTCTCAAGTGCTCCTTTCTAAAATTACAACTATCCTTTTGTCCAATATTCTGATAAAATTCCAATCCCCAGATTTCTCAATGATGGTGTCATCAAACATCCCCCTCCAAGGCATGCCCAGGTGTCCCTCCAAGTTGGATCAAACCAAAAAGTCCTCTGCCTCTTCCCTAGGACTTCACAGAAGCCTTGAAATGAGGTACCCTCTGGTTCTGTGCTCCCAAATGAAAGCAAAACCCCATGTTCATAAAAGCTAAAGTGTTGTCTACATGGCTGTGCTAGTGGTGACAGATGCTAGGCAGACAGGTGTCCTTTCCTAGATTGAACTTATTGGCCAGAGATCCTGCTGCAGGAATCTCCAGGGCTGCTCTGACTACTGTTTTCCTAAGCCTCGGGTATCAGTATTTATCACTTCTGGTCAGTCACATTGTATATCCAACATACTCTCTTTTTGCTTACATGCCTGAATTAGTTCCTGCCTTTTTATAAGAAAGCAGGCATTACCTGAAAATAGGTGGCAGGAAACAGACCTTCAGGGAAGTGAGAAATATTTTAACCTGGTTATCTGGCTGAGCTAGCAGGAGAGCAATAAAACTCCTTCCTGTTCTGGAATGGGAAGGAACCTCCAATGGAGTCTGATATCAGAATCACCGATCAGGCATGTTTTGTCCTCCCAGAGGCCTGGAACTCATGAAAGAAAATGTATTGGAGATGGATACATGGCAGGAAGGGAAAACACAAGGTGGGAGGGAAGTGGACTGCTTCTAAGGCACTAGCCAGTTTGAAGCATCATCAGCCCAACTTCACCTTAAGGCATGGACTGAAACCCTGAAACCTTTAGTGACCATGCTGAGGGAATCACTTATCTCCCCTCTCCAGAAGGTTGAGACCAGCTGAAAACTAAATACAGAGTTTCTCAGATTGGTGAGTTGTAACAGCTTTCAAAGTCACTAGATTGGAAAGAACAAGCCACATACAATTGCCACAGTACAATTTGAAAATGTTGCGGTCCTCGATCCACCTGAGCATACCCCCAAAGATGGGTACTAGTTTCTGTACACATCAGGATTCTTTTATTGCTAGCAACATAAATCAATTTGTACAATTCCAGCAACTGGGGAACCATTAGAAGGATATGAAAGCTCACAGAATCAAACCAAAGGCCAAGGAATCATACTCAGAAAGGACAAAAACCCAGGCAGCTCCAGAGAGACTCAGAGAAACACAAAGTTGACAGAACCTCTGCCTCCATGGGGTGATTCCTCTCCAGCTGCTTTAACGTTTTTGTCACTTTGCTCAGGATTCAAATCTATAGAGGAAATAAGAACTAGTAACTTCACTGAGGTTACATGCCTTTTCCTCGACAAGAAAAACTGGGCATCTTTATCTAGGTACCACCAGCTACACCCACTGGAGTTGGTGGAGCCCCCAAAAGGGAAATCATCAGGAGATATTCCTGCAGGGTGGTAGATGGACACCAGGAAAAGGGTGAGTCATCAAGGCCTCCCACTCCTGACTGAGGACCTGGGCCTGAGTTCAGACCTCAGCAGAAGATGGTTTCCCATAATCACTATAGCTACAGAAGTCCTGCCTTTTATAGTACAAAAGATAAGTTAACGCTTTAATGCTACTTTATAAGGACCAAGGCCATGTTTAAATGAAAGAATACAAATACACACAAGTATTCCAAATTAAAGTGCAATGGGAGAGTAATTCTGTCATTTAATTCTGTTGTTCTTGCTGCTGTAGAACACAAAGCCACTCTTCTGGAGGGAAGCATGAGGCACACAGTATCCTGTCCCACCAGGAGGCTGGCAAAGTGGAAGGTCCTCTGGGCCAACATAGGGACTCACTCACTCAAGGTGGTGGTGTATGGAGCCCAGAGTGAGCTGGAACACAACTACCCTGAAAGGGTTCCTAGTGAGCAGAGGAGATAGAATAAAGACAGACAAATAGGGGAAGGGCCTAAATAAACTGAGTAGCTAAAGAATAGGACCTATATAAGGTAAAAATAAGCCTCAGGAAATTAGAGCACAAAAGACAAAGGACAAGTCCCTGGACAAACTGAAAAAAGTCTTGAAAGGCTAGAATGCAAAGAACAAAGAAATAATAGAGCCTACTTTCCTGACATCAAAAGCCTAGCAACAACCACAGCAGCAACTGCATATCTGCATTTTTACACATTCTTCTACACCTTTCTTGTGCCAAGACTGCATAAAAGCTTCTAGATTTAAATACCTTCTGTGTCCTTCTTTTGAAGTCCCTCCTAACAAGCAGGAGATTTCTTTTTTGTTCTCTCTAATAAATCACACCCAGAACCCTTCCCCATGACTTGCTGTTCTGTTGACTTCATCCTTTTGTTGCCCTCAAGACAAAAATCAAGAGAGAGAGAGAGAGAGAGAGACAGAGACAGAGACAGAGACAGAGACAGAAAAAGCGAGAGGGACCTAAGTATCCTAGGATATATTACTTTCCATTGTAAAACCAGGATAAATTTCCAACATGTAAGGCTATCCATTTTAAAAATCAGGCAAAGTTCCAGCCAAATCTGAGGCACTCTACCTGGTCTTTCTAAGCAGAACAGGAACTAAGATCTTGGTCTCTGACATGAGCATTATTACCACAGCCCCTTTTCTGTGATTCATGAATCTTAGCCAGGTCCTGCTGGCCCATTCCCAATATTCTGCAACAGATTTGCCTTGGAAAATGCAGAAATTGACATGCACATTGATAACAAGGCATTAAAATCTATGAGTCTACCAAATTCCTTGAAATTCCTAAGTTCACCCCCTCCCTTTCTGTTATTTCAACAGATACTCATAAATAAGGTATAGTTTCCTGGAGTAGGGTTGCTGACACTTTTCTTGATTTCCTGTTAACTTGTCTTGTCTTGTTCTAAGCCATTCATTCCCTGGAAGGCAAGGAGTGGTCAGTTATTCATTTAGAACCCTCTAGAGAATGGGCTATTATTTATTATTAAGAGAATAACAAAGATTCATTTTGCACTCCAAAATAATAATAATTACAGCTCCATCAACATTAGCATTTAGGTGTGAAATATTATGGCACCAATGTCTAATTAACATAGTAATTAGACATATTAATATATTTCCTTCTTCATTTCAAATCCATAATCTACACTAATTGCTTTTAATGTACTCAGTTTGCTGATATTTTAGAGTGTAAAATTATAACTTACCCCATTAACCAAAAAACCAATGGCAGCAAAATCATCCCTAATGCAATTATACTTCTTGTCTATGTTGTTACTCACCAGTGATACGGAGGAGACAAGGATATTTTCATTTGCAAATTACCCAAGCAGGACAAGGTGATTAGGACTAGGTATTAACACTTGCCTCCCACACTGTCGCTTCACATAGAGCCCAGAGACAGCGGTAGGCACAACTCCATCAATACTGAGAAAGGCAAATCAGGACAAGGCACTGAGCCCAAGTGGGGGTGTCACTCAGACTAATCAGATTCCTTCCCCGAGTGATAGTAGACAGAGTGGCCATACCCCAGAATCATCCTGATTACATCTGGGATCTGGCCCACTTGTCTATTGAACAGGGGCCCTCTCCACACCAAGTCCCACATCACATCCCTCCTCATGCCAGATCCTGACTCATCTTGGGCTGTGATGCTCAGGCCCTGCACACCCACCCTATGACCCTGCTCTGGTCCCTCCTACTACCCCTGCCACAGTGCACTGTGGTGTTTTGAGATCCATCACCACTGTTCACTGGTTCAGCAGGTCTCTGCTGATTGTCAGAAAACAGTGAAAAGAAGGCCACAGCAGGTGAGGACACAGAGCCCTGTGTGTCCTGCCACATGGTGATCCTGCTGCACCTTCTAACTCCTTCAACCTGAGCAGCCACGGTGAACATTCATCCTGGAAGCGACTTCCTCCTGTAACAAGTATGCAGCCTTACAGCTCCAGATCAGCTGAATGGTTCGTGAATGTCAGTCTGATTGCCCCCAGAATTGATCCCACCCATAGACTGTGCAGGGTGTGAAGATGGAGGGCCCAGAAGAGGAGAAGGTGTGTCTGGGGATGCCACTGACCGTGGAGACTAGCCAATTACATTTCTTCTTTGAGTCTCAGTTTGCTCATCTGAAAAGAAAGTGGAACAAAAGATCTCTAAAATTCTTTCCAATTTAGCACTGCCTCAAAAGCCAACTCACCTGTGCATTCTTTCCTGCCTGCCAGGGACTACCTGCACAAGATGAAGTTACTTCTCCCTTTGAGTACATGCTTGCTATGGAGTTTGCTTTAAATGGCCCATACCACCATGTGTTCCTTTCCTTCCCCAGGGACCACACCTCATCCTACTGTAGATATGAAAGTTAATTAGATTTCCTATAGGCAGTTATACAGGGCTGGCCCCAGAGGAGCCAACCTGGAGGAGAGTGGAGGAGCCAACATGGACAATCAAGACACATTCACTGAAGGCCAGCATTGTAAAAAAAGAGAAGCTACCACACCCACACATTTCCCCTAAGAATGAACAGCAGTGATTGGGTGAGAGACCAAGATCTTATCCACCCCTTCCAGGAAAGATCCCTGACTGAAAATCCTTGTGTGCTTGCTATGTGACTTGCTTCTCCATTGGATCCCTATCTAATACCTAAGTGACTATACTTGTTGTAATCTTATAGGTCGATCATAGTTTTGTCCACCTTGTGATTTCTCATCAGATCAATATTACCTAAGTGACTATACTTGTTGTAATCTTATAGGTCGATCATAGTTTTGTCCACCTTGTGATTTCTCATCAGATCAATATTACCTAAGTGACTATACTTGTAATCTTACTACTTGACTATAGTTTTGTCCCACCCTGAACCTGCCTCGCCTCGTGGCTTTGTCCCATAAAACACCTTTGAGAAGCAGAGTGGGCCGTGGGCCGGCAACCCACTTTCCAGTCCCCCTTCTGTCTCTCTTAGACAGAAGCCATCTTTCAATAAATTTTTCCTACTCTTAACCTCCGTTGTTCCTGATAGCCTTCCCCAGCTGACCCCCACCCAAGCAGACCTGCTACCCACAACCACAGGAGCACAGAGACAACAAAAAGCCAGCAGCTGCCCGGCTGCTCTCACCACCACACTGTTTATCAGCCAACCCCATACCCATCACCCAGGGGACTCTAAAATTTTCTACCCTCTTGACCAGTGCCCCTTCCCCTACCTAAAATGCCCCATATAACCACGAGCACCTTCCTCTCAGGGCCAATGGCCTTCTCGCCCTTGGCTTATCTGCACCCAGATGGCAATAAACTCATTGTATGTTGCTTAGACTTTGCCTGCCTCAGTGGTCTCAACCATACCTAGATCTGACCTTACAGTTCCTAGAATTCATTCTTCAATTTTAGAGAACACAAACTAGTGCTTCAGATACCTAGCAGGTTTGGGAGTGCATCTATTCCCCCCATATCAATCCCCCTGCACCCAGATCCCCTCTACTCCAGCAGAGCCAGGACCCACACGCAGCTCAGCTCCAGTTTATTTAGGAGGAGTTTCTCCCTCTTGGCCTCACTGGAGATGAGAATTTGTGGGAAGTTTCCCCAGATTTTCAGTGCTCTCACACTATCGTATTATTTTATTAGTTTTAAACACCAAGTGCTATGTTAATGAAACATCAGCATTCCAAATCTAATCTCTGATGTTAGGAAGATCCATTTCATTTTTCAATTAAAAGCTGATTTTTAATGTTCAGCCCTGTTCTGCATTACCGTCACCTCTTTAATTAATTTAGCATCTCTCAACTAGCAGTTGCTAAATTGCCTAAGCAGAGATGGGAAACTGAAGCCTGCTCTTAGCCCAAGGTGAGCAGAACTCTGGAGCATCTGGGAGATATTTGGTTATTTGAATCAGAAACCATTAATCTGACAACACTTAGCTTAAAGAGCAATTAGGAAGTGAAGACAAAGCCATTCAGAAGGGGCGCTGGCAGGCCCTGGGCCAAGTACAGGGAAGACCTTCAAAATTTGCACTTCAACAAGAACCATTAATTAGTTCCCAGGGGGAGACCCATTTTGGCTGTTTGCATTTTTGGGGAGGTCTTATCCTTCTCCTTATCTAGGGGTTTTGCTCTTGCTTTTCTTTTTGTTCCTTTTGTTCTTTAGAACAGCAGTTCCCCTAGGCTCAACACAAGGAAGACAGTACACAGGATCTGTCCAGTGGTCTCTCTTACTGCCTTTGCTGCCTTGTGTGCACCATGTTGTTTCTGCTCTGCCATGCCTGTTTTCCATCCCTGCCTTGGAGCTTGCTCACTATGTACTGAAACTCTACAAACTGTAAGCCAAATAAACCCCTTCCCCTCTAACTTTGGGTGTTGGGTATTTTGTCTCAGCAATGAGAGAAAAGTAACTAACACACCAAACAACACCCAGGCTCCCCATGGTCCAATCCCAATTGGAAACTTGAAGAGTGGGAAGGGAATGGGGAACTTGAGAGAGGGGGAATGGCTGTAACACACAAAGCTGGAAAGGTTAGGGATTGGGTAGAAAATGCACTGAAAGGCAGACATCCCAAGTACCCTTTATGTAGTATTCTTGGATCATCCCAATGTCAAATCCACCTCCTCCTTCCTGCTTGGACTCTTACTGATACAATGTTTATTATGAATGTTTAAAATCAGGTATAATTTCCTAGTCTTAAAAATAAATTTTAATAGATGTTCTGGTGTTTTCTGTTAACAGGATGGAGCTGGCCTGCACTTTCTGAAGTGTGCATCCCACCTGGAGGCCACTTATAATGAGAATCTTCTAGAGGCTGAAGCTCCCTTAGTCAGAAACAGAGAAGGCAGCAGAAGAGTTGCGACTCCAGCAACCACCTGCTGCCAAGTCAACATATTCATCCTGGCAGCCCTTGCCTCAAAGGATGATCTCTTTTGTGGTAGGGCTTATCTACCAAGCCACCAAGCCTTGCAAATCAGACAAATTTCTCCAGGGGAGGTAGTAAATGAGACAGCTTCCTGCTGACCCACTCAGTGCTGGCCAGCTTTGTGCACAGGGACATTTCAATCCACAGTCAGCCCTGGCTTCCTCGGGTTCCATCTACCTTGTGCAACAGCCTATGAAGAGATCCCTCCACCCCAAAGTTGGTCTATGTGTAGCCCAGCAGGAAAGCAGCAGGCTGTTTGGTCAAGTACATTCCTCTGTCTTCACATGAGCATCTTCTCTCTGTATGTCTGTGTCTCCATAGGGCATGCTCTCTGTATGGGTCTTTTGTTATAAGGACACCAGTCAAAAGAAGCTAAGGGTCTACTCTAGTCCAGGATGACCTCATCTTAACTTACATGTAAATTACACGTGGAAAAATCCTAAATAAAATAGGTACCAGGGATTAGAACTTCAACATAACTTTTTAAGGGGACACAATTTAACTCACAATAGAGGAGATAATGAATGTGAAGAATGTGATATGAGTGCTGCCAGACACCAAGGGTGTTTGTCTGGTCTCCTCCCTGTCCAGAACCTAACCTTGCACCCATAGGGAAAGTCTGGGAACCAAATAAACTCTCAAATGAAGGAGCCAAATATAGACCTTTTTAATAGATTTCCCTCACCCTAACATAGCTACTATATATAATAGTTGCCATCTTCCCATAATGCCCTGCTCCCTACCTAAAGCCACCCCAAGATGGCTTCTCCCACCAAAGGACAACCTTCTTCCCAACATACCCCCGTTCCCACCAAAAGAGTATGTCACAGGCTCCTCCAGTCCCTAGCCACTACCTCACTCAACCCCACCCCAGCTCCTACAAGCCCCACCCCTTCTCCTATAAAAGGCACTCCCTGTCCTGGCCATATTGCCTTTTGTCTCTCCTTTGCTCAGAGACAGCCTGGCAGATCATCCCTGCAATAAAGGCTTGTTGTGGCCTGGTCTGGTCTTGGTTTTTGGCTTTTTCACCTGGCACTTTTCTAACAGGCTTTTAAAATTAAGATATGATATTAAAGAAAAAGACTTGCCTAAGAGCCTAGGAATGGCTATTAAAGTTTCAGAATAAAACCTTTAATTACTTTTCAAATACCAATAGAAATTTTTATTTTAAAATAGCCTCTGCATTAAAAGGAATTCCTTCTAAATACTTCTGTTTAAAATATCCTTTATAAATAATTTTTCTAAACCATTGTTACACCATCTGAAAACCCCTCATTAGCCCCTGTACAAACAAATGTGTATAAGAAGCCATTTCAAATCTATAAAACCAGGAAATAAAAAGTCACTTCCCTACTGGGGTCCAGCAAATGAATATATTAAGGATCTTCAAATCCTGACTTTCCTGAAATCTCTCAAATTTCTACTTTCTATGGAGAAATTGATAAGCTCACCTCTGTATTCCATCCTATAAACCAAAAGAAAATGAATGAGTTTTCTGAAGAGTTCAATTGAGTTTCATATTAAGAACATGAAAGTTCAATGTCTTTATAGAAAAATGTCACACCAATTTCCAGGAGAGGAAGGAGATATCAAAGTGTCAAAAAAAAAAATCATATCTAAAAGTCTCTGATAAACAAGAGACATGGTACAGAGAAGAAGATAAAAATGACAAAAATATTGTTTTTGAATTGTGTTTGTTAAATAGTTTCAGCAATTGGATCAGAATGGATCCAAAAGTGCTCTTACTACAGATTTCTCCCTGTGCCTAACTGTGAGGGCCACAATTTTTAATCTGTACATAGGAACCAATCACAGATATTTCATCCACATCAGCAGAAATCAAAGGACTCAGAACCTGAAAAGCAAACAGTAGAAATCTTACTAAGGTTACTTTCAGGTGTGAAAATATTTCACAGATATTTGTAAGTTAGCATGAGTAATTAACATGAAAATATTATATTTAGGTCAATAACTACATCTTAAAAATACAATTAAAACTATGTAAGGCAGTGATTCCAAATAAATCTGAAACAAACACTGAAAAAGAACAAGATGGCAGCTCAAGATTAGAGAAATGAAAGCAGATGGCTTCTGTGGATGACAGCAGAGGGAAGAGGTAGGTTCAGAAGAGGACCACTGAGCTCGGAATAAACTTGGAAACCAGACAAATGAAGTTAAAATAGCAATTAACTAAAGCACCCATCAAGCAAGAAAACTACCTGACAGGGACTACCAAATAATTTAAGACCGAGTGCATCTCTGCGATGCACTATATTGTACAGATCAGTCATAGTGAAGCTCTCCTGTTGTCACATTTCAGCTAAATGAAGCATCAGGAGACTATAAGAGAGGCTGTGAGTCAAATAGTCCACTGAGTGATGAAAGGCTAATATAAAACCTATTCATTCCATTGTTTATCACATTTGACAAGAAATTGAATACCATGAAACAGAAATCGGCACAAAAGTAACACATTTCATTAAGAGAAAAAAAGCTTAAAGCATCCATAGAACAACTTGTCTGCCCATTTTCAATTTCTTCTGCAACCTTAATGGAAATTACGGTGAATGGGAAAGGCAAGGATTTTGAGTTTCAATGAATTACAAGATAGGAGGGGATTCAACATTTGCCAGTGAGACATCCTATGCAACAGAATATTAAGCTTTGGAGGGCAGTACAAGAAACAACAACCCATCCAACATTTCCCAAGCTGAAGGAGGAAAGCTATTATGAGATACTTTCCCAAATTGTTTAGTTCCTGCCTAGGGGAAATCAGAAACTTTGCAAATTAAAGGACATGGGGATAATGGAGAAAGGAGGGTCACTTTGCCTTTGCAAAAGTGTTCTGCCAAGGCCTCTGAACAACAACACAGAAAAGTAAAGAGATCTTACCCTGGGTCAGAAGAAAACAGTTGCAATTGCCAGGAAATTAGATATGGATTCCAGCTGAAATATGTCTCTTAACACAAAAAACCCATTTTCAAATTTAACTGATTTTTACAAACTGCACTTAGTATGATGAATGTCAGAAGTCCCACAACACACCAGAATGGAGCATCAGTGAAATTTAGAATGTCAGGATTCAAATCTGAATCATTAAGGTATTTTTACAAAATGTCATCCCTAGGAAATACAGAGGCACAAAGAGTCTACACATTTCTAGGAATTTGCTCCTAAATGGTATTTGTTTCATCAATCAACACTACCAGAACAAGAAAAACTGCATTCCAAACTTCTTGTAAAACAATGGAAGATTGACAACTCCAAGAAGTTGCTGAATTTTTTGGTTACTTGATCGGTGGGTTAATCCTTTGGTGGGTTGTTTGGTTGGTAGGTAAGTCAGTTGCTTGGTTATTTGAGTTTGGAGCAGCTTGAAGTCCCATGAGATATTAACTCTATAACTTTAACTGTGTGGCAGAGCCCAGAGGGAGAGAAGCATGGGGAACTTTGCAACCACAAGTTCCCTGAGGAGACATCTGTGTACTCAATTGACTTTGTAGCAATAGGAGGGAAACAGGAAACAGTTCCCCACCTTAGGCTGTCATGGACCCCCATGTTACCTTAGAAAAGAAGTCACTCAAACTCATGCCAATGCCTATGTGGGATACACTGTTTGTTTGTTTTCCCTTTTCTTCTCTTCTTCTGGTTTTGGGAATCAAACCAGGGCTTTAAAACCAAGCTACATCTTCAGCACTTTTTTGTTTATTTTATTTTTTTGGTGCCGGGGATCAAACTTGGGACTTTGTGCTTGCAAGGCAGGCATCGGAACCACTGAGCTAAATCCCCAGCCCATTGTTTTTTTATTTTAACACAGGATTTCACTAAGTCACTAAATTGTCCAGGCTGGGTTAGAACTTGTGATCCTCATACCTTAGCCTTCCAGAGTACTAGGACTTTCTATGTGTGCCACAACACCTAGCAGACACTGTTCTTGACCAGATCAGTCCATTATTCATAGGTACGCCCAAAAAGAATTGTTTAGAAAACATCATGAAATGTTTTTCTCTATTGGCAACTCTCAAAGTATGTTCACATTTTAAAGACTCTGAGAAGGCCTGCAGTTTAGTGTAGACTTCCCTTCACTTTCTTGAAGCAAAATCTGTTTTAAAGAACAACATAATTGAGGGGAAAAAAGAGGTCTAAGCCTCTCATGTCCAAGAGAATTAAAAAAGAAAGAAAGAAAATCTTACTTAATTTGAATTTACATTCCTAACTATTTTCAATAAAACAGCTTAAAGATAAAAGCTTAAAGCTTTGGAAAATGCAAAACAATGTTATAATACGCACCTTTTTATGCCTGTGACTGTTTTCACATGTCATGCAGATGTCCAACAGGTCACCTCCTAGAGACCTAAGCAAACTTTTCTGAGAAGCACCCTATCCCTACCCCTGCAAGGTACATATATGGTATTTCCAGTGACCTGTGCAAGTCCGCCACTGTGACACTATTCTGAAATTCTAATGCCATGTCTCAGTTACCATTACTTATAATTCATATCTACTTAAAATCCTGCATTGGCTTACAACAACCTATCCCATATTTTTCTATTATAAATTATACTTTAGCATTATAGTAGCCAGCTGTGCATCTCAGTAGCAGCGGCTGGGGGATATAGGAAGCAATCTTTGTGTTTATCCACTTGGTATGATAAACAGCAAGGTGTGTGTACATGTGCAAAAGTGTTAAACCAGGATATTTACCACATAATGCTCCATCTGACAGTTTTTGCATGTGTTTACTTGAGCACCACAGGGGGTGAAATATACCCATGTCACTCTTCTGTTACGGAAACATGTATTTTATCATAATGGAATGTGGGTGTGACTCACAATAGCTGCACCTGGGGAAAGCAAAAACCCATCTGTGCATTCACTCACTTGGCAGGCAAACAGCAAGGTGTGTTCAAAAGCTCCAAAGCAGCAACAGGTGAGTCTTACCCATGAAATGCTCACTGTTAAATTTCTGTGCATTTGGGATTTGTTTTTTTTAAAGTTTCTTTTGGGCCAAGGATTTAGCTCAGTGGTGCTGTGCCTGCCTCACAAGTGCCATGCCTGCCCCACAAGCACTGTGCCTGCCTCACAAACACCAGGTCCTGAGTTCGATCCCTGGTACCAAAAAAAACCACTTTCCTTTGGTTTTTCTGGTAGAAGTAGCCCAATTCAGTACAACGGCACATGAAAAACCAGATTTGCAAGTTCTGGAGGAGGTTAACAGTGAATCATCTGATTACTCATGCATGGATACTGAAGATGATAATGACTTTGACACTAGCCATGTGAGCCAAAGTTCGTGTGATGGTGAAATGGAGCAAGAATTGACTGATACAGGCACAGGAAATGCAGACCTCCTTAATACAGATGAGAAAAAAAAAAAAGCAATGTGAGTGCATATTGGACTAGTCCAAATGTTGCAAAATGGTCATGCAACCAAATGAAATGATCCAATGTTAGAACTAAGTCTGAAAATGTAGTGAGAATCTTGGCAGGGGTGAAACCTATTGGACAGAATGCCACTTCTGCCATTCAATGTTGGAAATTCTAACAGATGAAATGCTACAAGATGTTGTGAAATAAACAAAGGCTGAAATACAAGTAAAACATTTTGTATGCATCAACAGCCATATTAAAAATGTATTTATTATCATACCTCACTAGCTGAATTGAAAGTATTCATAAGTCTGCTGTACTTAGCAGGGATTTCACATGGTAGCCACAGGAATGTAAAAGACTTATGGGAAAACAATGAGTCAAAATATGCCATAAAATTTTATGCCTTCGTAGATGCGAAGACTTATTATGCTTTCAATGTAGAAATTTATCCTGGAACAGCCACCAGGTCCTTATTCATATAGTACTAAACCAAATGATGTTGTGAATAGACTTCTTGCTCCCATCTCCCAAACTAATCAGAATCTGACTTGGTTTACCAGTTTCCAATTGATGTTACATTTACTAACAGAGCACAAGTTGATTAGCATAGGAGCTGTACACAAGAACAAAGCAGAAACTCCAAATGAAATGTTGCAATTTCAAAACAGAATTGTGTAGTACTATCTTTGGCTTTCTGAAAGATTTACATTGGTCTCATGTATGGTAAAGAAAAACAAACTGATACTGCTGATGTCAACATTGAACCATGATGGAAATATTGATAGGGAAATCTCAACAAAATGGAAGCCTGAGATGGAAACTTTCTATAACAAAATCAAAGGCAGAGTAGATGCTGTTGATGAGTCATGCAGCAATTATCATGTCACTCGAAACATAAAGCATTGGCCAATGGTTGTGTTTTACTCAATCCTAAACATGTGTGGCATAAATAGTTTCATAGTTTACAAAGAAAATAACAAGTGTAGAATATCACAAAGAAATTTTCTTAGAGGATTGGGACTGGATTGCATAAGAGATCATTTACAGCAAAGAAAAAACAAAATATTTCTTCCCAGAAAACTACACAAAAAAATTGTGGAGCACACTGGTGAACAGGCAGGTGCAGCATCACAAAGACCTACTACAACAACAGGAAAACCAAAAAGATGTCAACTGTGCCCTACAAGAAAGGACAGGAAAACAAAATATACATGCTATCAGTGTAAGCAATACTTATGTATGGAGCATGCCATTTTCATGTGTGAAGAGTGCCTTTGGTAAGACAGTCGAAGCAAGATTATATTTGTTGAGGCATTCTTTTGATATTTTAATTGCAGTTCATATAGGAATTTGTTTCTCACATTATCTTTTAGGTTTTATAAGCAAGTAGTCAGCTCATGTGAAAATATTGATGTTTATTCTAAATGCACAATACATATTAAGAATTTAATACTTTATTTTATTGATGTTTTATGTTCCTGTTAACTACACATTGCATAATATAATAAGAACATCCTGACAAAATAGAAAGACCAATGAGATGTCGAGTATGTTCTACAAAAAGGCCAGGAAAACAAAACACATGTGCTGTCAGTGTAAGCGATACATGTGTATGGAATGTGCTGTTGTCATGTATGAAGGCTGCCTTTGGTGTGATAATTGAAGTAAAGATTTTTTTTTATATTTTCATTGTAGTGAATATAGGAATTTATTTCTTTGTTCTTTTCAGACTTTGTACACCAAAAAACAGTAGATGCTGAAAATTTTGATACTTTTTTATAAACAGTCAATAAACATTTAAAAATTTAATATTTTATTTGTTTATATTTTTTCTGTTAAGTACTCATTGTTTAATATAATAAAACTCATAAAGTGAAAATTAATAATTCATCAGTAGAAATATTCCAGAGATAAATGTAAGTATTATTCACCCATGTTTATGTGCCTTTATGACAAAATTGGCATTATGCTCACTCAACCGTGGCATGCCTTGCTTTGAAAATCAAAGTCTTACACATAGATTGGAAGCTATTTGTTGTTTCTGAGTTCTGCTCTGTTTTGCAAAAGCAGGTGCCATTTTCCTGAAAATGAGGAGCACTGAGCTTCCCACAGTCCCCAGCCTGGGGCCTCTTTCGGGTTCTGACACAACAGAAATAGTACACAGAGAATTCCAGCATGGGACCTGAGGAATGATGGCTTCTGAAATCAAGCATGCTTCTGTCCCACTGCCTGGGAGCAGCCACCGTTGGCCTCAGAGACATAGCAAAGCCAAGCAAGAGAGCATCCAACAGCAAGGATGCTTCCAGAAAGAAAGCCCCACCAGGAAAGGACCAGAGGGATGCCACAAGGAAAGGCAGAGTGAGCTGAGGACAGGCAAGGGAATGAGGATAAGGCAGGAGAATCAGAGCAAGGCAGTGTGAGCAGCAGACATTAGAGAAAACAAAGTAACTTTCAGTCAAAGAGAGCTGGTAATTAATGAGGACATGTTTGCTGTTTAAAATGCCTCAGTTTGACTTCATCTTATCATAATTTAAGATGAATACTGAAATTCTGGAAATTTTCAGAGTGGCTATCAGAAAGCTGTAACCCAGACAAGACTCCCTTTTTATCTTAGTGGGGGAGGATGGCATATATTTTAAATAAGAATAAAATAATAATTGATGCAGATTTGTTGGGAGGGTTTAGAAGTCCCATTCTACTGTCCTTTGTAGTGAAGGGTCTAGGATTCTGGGTAGGTGATGAAGGAACCAGGCTCTACCTGCACCCAGGGACACCTAAGGATATCTGCACAAATCTGAGAGGCTGGCTCACTTAACAGGTCCAACTTGCCTCCCCCCAAACTGCACACCTTACATAGCATCCAGAACAGAGAGGCACCCACAAATACCCAAGAGAAGAGGGACAGGTGGAGAATAAAAAACACAATACTTGGGGTGACATTCTTGACAAAAACACATAGCAGTCATTAACCAGGCTGCAGGAAGGCCAAGCACAGGTGAGTCCCTGCCACATTGCACCTTGGCCACCCAGAGGCCTGCTGTCCTGATTCTTGGCAAGAGCAGCATGGCACCTCCTGAGGCCTCACAAAGCATTTGTCGGCATTGTGTTCCTTTACTGAGAAAAGGAAGAATGTGTCACAGCGATTCTGACTCGTCCTATTGACTGTGGCATCTTCCACAAAAGACAAAGTAGAGGCCACTAGCATATTGAAAAGCCTTATTCATAAAACATGGTGATGACTAATAAGTACTTACTCAATTTGGCCACTTGGTGAGGGGCAATGCAGAGCCTTTTGAAGTGAATTTGGTTGTTAATATTCATTGAAAATGAAGCTGGGCTCCAGTCGGGATAATCTTCAGTGGTTCCCACAGAGGCAGACACCTACACAATCTACTTTCCTTTCATCTTGAATGATGACAGTGCCAGGAACTGCTCATTTCCTGATTGTTTTCAGTTGTTAATTTTAACAATGGCTTACCTAAAGATATAGAAGTAGAGTAATCAAACAAACACCAAGTGCTAACTCAGAGTGTGCATTCTCAAATTCCTCTGCCTGTGTCAGTGCAGGCAATTGACCTGGGAGCCATGATTCCTGGCATAGCAGCCCAGGGATGATGGGACTTAAGAAAGATCTGTGAAATGCTCATATATATTTACCCACATATTAATTTTCTTGGACTATTGTAACAAATGGCCACAAACTTGGTGGCTTAAAAGAAACATAATTTATCGCAGTTCTGGAGGCCATAAATCCAAAGTAAGGTGTTGATGAGGTTGATTCCTTATGGGGGCTCAGAGAGACAGTCTCTCCCATGCCTCTCTCCCTGTTTTGAGTGGCTGCTGGCAACTCTTGTTCCTTGGCTTGCAGACACATCCCTCCTGTCTCTGCCTGTGTCTTCTCCTTTGTGACTGTGTCCTCTCATCTTTATACCAGTTATTGGACTTAGGGCCTGCCCCAAATCCAGCATGATCTTGATATTCTTAATGTAATTGTATTTGCAAAGATTCTACTTGAAAATAAGGTCACATGCAGAGATAGTAGGGGTTAGGACTTGAATGTATCCATTATAGGGAAACCATGAAACCCATGACAACCTGCATTTATGAAAAATGCAGAAAAAGCAGGGATGAGCTCTTGCCCTTCACCATCTGTCCATTGTGAAAGTCTTTGCCCCCACTGACCCAGTACCTATTAAATGCCAAACACAGCATTGAGCCCTTTCCCCACACTCTAAGTTTAGCAGAAGAGCATCTAGAATATAATTTTTTCACTTTATGATGAACCAAAGCACAGAGAGATTTTTCTAAGGATGAAAACCAGAAATATGAGACTCCTAGTGGAGGTAGTAGTCTCAGGAGAAGTCTTCATAAAGGATATCTGGAGAAATCATGACATAAGTCTTGACCTTGCCAGGGCTCCTGGGACAAGTGATGTGGCCATACATGCTCAGGTAGACAAAACCCAATTGCTTCTCTCAGCAGACAGTTGCCTGTGAGTCCTGGACTTATTTTCAAAGCATGGATAGTGAGAAAAGGAGGAGAAAAGCAGTGCCACTCACCCTCAGCAGGATTTTCAGGTCTCTCAAGCAGATAAGGACTAGAGTAAGACTCTCGCCTGTTAAGCCTATCTCTAGGTATTTGAGGAAAATCTTTCAGAGGGCTACATAGGGTGCTGCTTTGATTTTTAAACTCTGCACTATGAAACCCAGATTCTCAACAAAGAAGATTCTACATCTGTGTGAGTCTGACACAGACAAGAAGTTTCAGGATAACCTGCTTCATATTTCCACAAATCAACTGGGGAGGGGGGAAGCAGGATGTGCAAGGAACATGTAATCCACAGTGTAACAGAAAACAATGGCTAAAAGAGACTGTTCTTTTTTAAAATTCTTTAAAAACATTGAAAAGTTCTATAATAATATTTTTGAGAACCTGGGTTTAATGGACAATGTAGGCAAATATAAATGACAAAACTGACTTAAGAAGAAATAGAAAACCAGAACCAGTGACTCTCAGAATTGAGAGTGCACCAGAATCACTGGGTCGGCTTGTGCAGCCCCACACACCCTGATTCACTAAGTCTATGGGGGTGAAGATCTGAATTTCCAATAAGTCCCAAAGTGATTCTAAGAACTGGTGCAAGAACCACACTTTGAGCATCAGTTTCCATAATCCAAGAAACAAAGAGCCTACCTATACAAGAGGCTTTGTAAGTGGTGGGATTAAAATGAAGAGATTTACTATAACATCATCGTTATAAAGCAGAAAATATACTCAGGTACACAAGGACCCAGAATGTCTAAAAGGCTTTTGTAGCTGGAGGGGACACTCATATTCCTCCAAATGTAATTCTAGATGTATTGAACTTATAAATAACACTTAGATTGGTGAACCTTCTGGGCCACCCTACCACAGCCCCCAGCGCCAAGGAGGTGAGTCACATGGGCACCAGCTGCACACAGCCCTCCCCCCCACCACCACCATTGAAATGAGAAGACATGTAAACAAGTCTCAAAACCGGACTTCTAGATCACCGAAAGCAACCTCAAAGGGAACCAATATGGAACAATCTGATACTCAATCACCTGGATTCCCTGAATTGGCAACAAAAGAGGATCTGGAAAAAATGAAATCAGAAATAATTTCTCACATAACAGCAGAGATTGTGCCCATAATGCAAGACATCATTAATAAATCTAGAAAGGACACAGATAAAAAAAT
>NW_004624737.1:16672274-16682948 GCF_000247695.1 Heterocephalus glaber
ACCATAAAGAATGAGAAACTTGAGTCATTTATAGCTAAATGGATGCATATTGACGCCATACTCTTAAGTGAAATAAATAAGACACACATGTGTAAATACTGAATAGTTTCTCTAGTGTGAGAAACTGAGAGTGTAAATAAGGACTAAAAGGATTGATAACTAATAATTGATATTTTGAAATAGGAAAAGGTCCAAAGGGATAGAGATGGTGGGAGGGGAAGGGGAAAGGAAAGAATGGAAAGGAAAAATTATGAGAAAAGAAAAAAAATGGAAATGAAGTATGTAAATAGCGAAGGGTTTAGGGGTGAAGGGCACACAGGTAATGGGGAAAAAATGAGAACCAAGATACATCATGTACAGGTACAAGCACCCAAAGATAAATGTAAATGTATTGTATACCTAAAATGTACCAATAAAAGAATTTAAGGGGAAAAAAAGAGTATTGCCTCAATGTGCATCCATTTTGCTAAAAATGCCTCTAGTTTCTCATGCTTTATGGCTGAGTAGTACTCCATTTTAGAAAAAAAGAAACACGTTTTCATTACACAGTCACCAGTTGATGGGCATTTGAGGTGTTTCCAAGATTTAGCTATTACAAACTGTGCCTCTTTAAACAGGCGTGCACATATATTGCTGTGGTATGATTTATTTAATTCCTTTAGGAAGATACCCAGTAGGGAAATAACTGGGTCAAATGGGACCTCTAATCCTAGTTTTTTGAGGTATCTCCATATTGATTTCCACAGTGGTTGCACCAGTCTGCATTCCCATCAACAATGGAAAAGGGTTCCATTCTCCCCACAACCCTGTCAGCATTTGTTATTGGTTGATTTCTTGATAGCAGCCATTCTTTCTGGGGTGAGGTGGAATCTCAGCATTGTTTTCATCTGCATCTCTCAAATGACCAGTGATGCTGAACATTTTTTATACGTTTATTTGCTGCTTCTACTTCTTTGTCTGACAAATGTCTGTTCATTTCAGATGCCCATTTTTGAATTGGGTCTTTAAATTTTGGGGGGTCTGATATTTTTAAGTTCTTTATATATTCTAGATAGTAGTCCTTTGTCTGAGGAACAGCTGTTAAGTTTTTTCCCACATGTAGGTTGTCTCTTACCTCTATTGCTGGTTTCTCTTTCTGTCCAGAAGCATTTTTATAAGATTAGATCCCAGTTGTTGATTCTTTGTGCTTATTCCCATGCTACTGAGTTTTTTGTTCATAAAGTCTTTTCCTATGCCAATGTCTTTAAAGGGTCTACCTAACCTATCCACCACCAACTTTAGTGTTTCTATTTTAATATTTAGATTTTTTTATCCACTTTGATTTTACTTTAGTGCAAGGTGAAAGAAATGGGTCTAGTTTTAATCTTTGGTAAGTTGAAATCCAGTATAAATGTTATATTTTCTTGATGGACTGTTCCTTTTATTAATATATGACACTTATTTATTATATTATATTAATTATAATATTATGTTATATTAATAAATGACACTTATTTATTAATAAGTGTCATTCTTTGTCTCAACCTGACTAATTTTGATTAGTCTTAAAGCCTGTTTTGTCAAGTACGAGTATAGCTTGCTTTTGTTTCTGTTTTTAAAAAATATTATTCCCATCCTTTCACTTTCAATCTGTAGATGTATATGTCTTTACTAGTGAGGTATGTTTCTTGCAAGAAGCAAAAGGTTAAGTCTTGGTTTGGGGCGGCAGGGTTGTTACCAGGGATTGGACTCAGGTCCTTGCACTTGCGCAGCAGGCAGCGAAACCACTGAGCTAAATCACCAGGCCTAGTCTTGTTTTTTAATCCAATCTTCCAGACTATGTCTTCTAATTGGAGAATTAACCCCACTTATTTCCAGAGAGGAGAACATGAATTACAGTAATGTTGTTGACACCAAGACAAGCCAGATATTGGTATACAGTAAAAACATTAAAAACAACAATACCACCCTTAACAAAAGAGAAGAAATCAGCACTAGTAATACAGATACAAAGACAAACCAAGTATTGAAATACAGTAAAGATCCACTAAAACAATGTTCAACTTTCTGGCATCAGGGATAAGTTTCATGAAAGAAAAATTTTCCACAGACTGCAAAGGGTGGGAGTGGTTTGGGATGATTCAAGTGAATTACATTTATGGTGCACATTATTTCCATTATTAGATTAGATTATCATAAGCAGTGGGCAACCTAAATCTCTTTCATGTGCAGTTCACAGCAGGGTTTGAATTCCTATGAGAATATGATGCCATAGCTAATCGGACAGGAGGCAGAGCTCAGACAGGGACACAAGCAATGTGGAGCAGCTGTCAATACAGATTAATGGCCTGTCTACCACTCACTTCCTGCTGTGTAACCCAGTTCCTAACAGGGGTAACAGTTATGGGTTAGAACTACAATAAAACCAACAACTATATCACAATTAACAATAGGAATCAGCAGTAATAACATAGGATAAACTAAAAATCTAAAAATTAATAAAGATTAATATTAGTAATAATATATAGAGCAAGTGAGGAAAAAATGGAAGAACTAAATTTAGTTTTAAAA
Source organism: Heterocephalus glaber (assembly GCF_000247695.1). The sequence continues at coordinate 16,674,825 of NW_004624737.1, forward strand.
AGGAAAAAAGGAAAATCAGAAGAGAAAATTTAGATTAAAATCCAATTAAGTTTTAAAAGGCAAATCAAAGTAAATTAATTCTACTCAAAAGTAATAGGAAAAAACAAATGAGGAAAAGAAGAAAACATAAAAATCAAAAATCAAAACAAAGGAAAAGAGAAATAGTCCAAAAAATTCCTCTACATCAAGGTATTTGGGTGGGTAGCTTCTTTCTAGGACCTAGAGTATTTGTATCTACAAGACATGGGGGAAGGATAGTGAGTTACAAGCAGGGCTTGTTGTTTCTATATCCACTTTTTTCCATGTGAATGTGAGTCCTGCCTTGCCTTTCTCCCTAGGTGGCATCACTCAGTGGTATGTTGTCTGCCTCAGGACTATATTCACTCTAGTGGATTTTAGTGTTTTGGGGTTTTGTTTGGTTTTTTGTTTGTTTACTTTTCTGTGTACCAGAGCCACTGTTATCCAAAACTAGCTTTGTGGCCGGTGTGGTGGTGAGGTACCTTACTTGCTCACAGGCCTGTCTATACACCCTGGGATGTGGCAGACATCCAAGCAGAATCATACACCCAATCAGGTTAGCAGGTGAGGAAAATAAACACACCACTGAGTTGGTGCTGGACGTAGGCAGCAAGGGGAGCTGAGCAGTCCACTGGACTCAACCCAATACTTTCAGACACATCCCCCTCAGAAAACCACACTTGACAGACCTGGCTTCTCACTACAGAGGACAGGATTACTGTGTCCTTCACACCCTGAGATAATCACTGCTGCGTAAACTTCTCAGGATGCGTGTGACAAGCCTTCCCCCTCCCTATGACTGTCTCTTGTTGCTGTCTCCTACCTAGTCATTGCGGTAGGGTGACCCTGGAGACCCTGAAGTGTGGTTGTTCTGTGATTATTGGTTCCTTGAGTAGCTCAATCTTAAACAATAAACTTCTCAAAATGGCTCCTGATTATAGCACTCCTAAATATGGCAGGCACTGCAGTGCATTTTCTTCTCCAAACTTAGCCTGCTGTGTGGAGTTGCTTTCAGAGTAAAAATCACACAATATATTTGCTGATTACAATAACTGTGGAGTTTTTCTGGGGCTAGTTCTGCTAGTCTATTGTGTATCACTGGGGCTGCCTGCCCTCTTCTGGCTTCCCTTGTACTTTCAGTCAGGTCCCCCTTCCAGAGAGTCCAGGTTAGTGTTGCAGACTGTTTCATTCTTTTCTCAGCATTGTCTCCCTTTTCTCCATGCTTTTTAGGTTTCCTGTTGACTTTTATTGATTCCCAGAGCTCTTCTTCCACTTCTTGCTGCTGTCTTCTACTCCACCACCTTGAAGAGATTAAAATCCATTTTTTAGGATTCTTGACTTCTCTTCTGTCCATATATTTGTCAGAACTGTTTTGGTTGCAAGTGACAAAATTCAAGTGAAATTTATTTAAGCCAGAGGGGAACTGATAGACTTACACGCTTTCTTGACTTGATGGTGCTGTTACTGAGAATGAGGCTTTGGAGAGCTGAACACATGACCTCCCTTTCTTACAGAGGAGAATCTTACTTATCCTATTAAGATTTCCATAAGTCAGAGTGTTTATGCCATAATATCCAGTATTCCAAGCTCTGCATATGAGAACTTTCAGGCAGAAGAAACAGATACCAGTGGGAGAAAGATGTTTACTTGTGTAGGAGGAAAGAAGCCATTCATCCATGATATATCAGAGGCCTTATTTGGGTTAAATCAATATTATAAGACAAGGTCTGTAAGGGCTAAAGTATGTAACCTCTCTACCTTTCATTTAAAAAGTGATCAAAATTGCGAAGTGTATGCATAATTTTTTGTTGTTATAATTGATTTCATACCTTTCTTGCTCTTTATATTTCAAGAACAATTCTGAAAACCCTTTCTATATGTTACTTAAAGAAAAAAGTACATTTCATGGCTGATATACATTGTACTCTTTCATTCTGCTATATATTAGTTGATTGTTCTATTATCCTCTTCTCTGGCAATCCTTCTGGTCTGGACAGCTCTTCACAGAAATATTTCATGTACACCCTTCACTCCACAGCTGCTTTGGGTTTTGACTCCTTCACATCTGAGATCAGATGTTCTCAGTGGGATTTGCTTAATTTCTAGTTTACTTTTGCAGCTAAAGTCTTTATATTGTCTGAAGTAAAGATTTCATATAGTTGAAAAGTGTACAGTGAACTGGTAGGCAGAGTGCAGGAGATTGTTGATAGCCCAATTTACATGAGATTTCCCTACTTTCCTTTTCTTTTGGCTGGAGGAGACCAAGGAAATATATTCTTGAAATAGGAGTCCAGGGAATGAGGGGCTGAGGATCACACCACAGATCGGTGCCTTTCAGATGAGCCTCTGGTCCTGGTCCCATGCATGTTTGAGGATTTCATAAAAGGAAGGAGTATAAGTGAACCCAAGGGAGCCCTTTTCTTGAGCTCCTCTGTGAGACACATGGACACACCCTTCACTACTAGGTCCCTTTGTTCTAAAAGGTGTCGGAAGATAGGAAAGCAGCATAGCCTCCCCAATTCCTGCATACAACACATGGTTGGTTTAGAGCATTGAGGGTTCTGAGGGAAATTAGCATCATTTTGTTCTCAAGGTTTTTCTGGCAGCTTTGTGAGCAACAAGAGACAGCATCCTTCCACAGACATCAACATCTTCTTGATGAGAGTCCACTGTGCTGAATTCCATTAAATATCTCCACTCTATTTGTCCAACAGTAGACATGAGTGAAAGGGGTTAGGAGAAAAAAAATATGGTGGAACCAACATGGTAATAGGGAAGACTGTTCATGAGCTCCTGGGAATTAGTGAGTATGACCTCAGATACCATATGAACAATCTGAGCCAATAGTCATAGCTATGTGTATTGCAAGAAACAGTCTCTAATTCCTGGATATATTTCATGAAGCAATCATGTATCCAAGATCATTACATTTGTGGGGTTTTGGAAAAAGAGAGTTATTTTTGCTATGTGCCCAAAGAGTTGAGTTAAGGTCACTGTCTCTAATAAATTCTTTCCTATTTTGAAGCAGAATAATTAATGGCATCAGTATATTCTGTACCTTCATTTACATTCTTCCCCTATCATGCTAAGGATTGAACCTAGGACCTGATACATGCTAGGTAAGCATACTACTACTGATCCAATCCTCAGCCCTTCATTTATTCTTCAATAAGTAGTGTTTCTATCACTACTGGTAAACTATTTTTTAAAAACATCAAGAGAAAAATTCCATTTTCAATAGATAAATAAAATAAAATACCTAGGAATAAATTTAATCAAGGAGGTGAAAAATCTCTATAATAAAAAAACAAATGAATTTATAAAGGCTACAATATCTAAAGATATCCTGTGTTCATGGATTGCAAGATTGTCCATACTACCCAAAGTGATCTGCAGATTTAAAGAAATCTCCTTTTAAAAAGTGAACATCAATCTTCAAAGAAAAAGGAAAAAAAATTCTAAAATTTTATGGAACCACAAAAAATCCTGAATATCCAAAGCCTTCTTGAGCATAAATAACAAATCAGGAAACATTGCACTACTTGAATTGCAAATATACTATACAGCTATAGGAATTAAAGCATGGTATTGGCATAAAAGCAGACACACAGACCAATGGAACAGAATAGAAAATTCAGAAATGACCCCACACATATATGGCCAACTGATTTTTGATAAAGAATCCAAGAACACACAATGGTAGAAATTCAATCACTTCAATAAATGGTGCTGGGAAAATTGGATATCCATATGCAAAAGAAGAAAACTAGACCCCTAATGCTCACCATATACAAAAATCAACTCAACATCAATTATGTCTTAATGTAAGGCCTAGAAGTACCAAAGAAAAGATACAAGAAATGCTTCAAGAATTTATCTGGGCAAGAATTTTTAGATACAACATCAAAAGTGCATATAACAAAAGCTAAAATCAACAAATTGGATTGTATCACACTAAAAAGCTTATGTACAGCAAAGGAGGCAATTAACAGAACTAAAAGACAATCTATAGAATGGGAGAAAATATTTGCAAACTACTCATCTGACAAGTGTTTAATATTCAGAACTTATTAAAAAAACTCAAATAGGTCCATAGTAAAAGAAACAAATACACACACACTCAAAAAAAAAAAGTTCAGATAAACCAACTAAAAAGGAGCTAAATGTCTGAATAGATACTTCTCAAAAGATGTATAAATGGCCAACAGATCTGTGAAAAAGTGTTCAACATCACTAACCACCAAGGAAATTCAAATCAAAACCATGCTCACCCCAGTTAGAATGATGATTATAAATAAGACAATAAATAACAAATGCTAGTGAGTGTGTGTGTGTAGAAAAAGGAATTCTTATACACTGTTGTTTAAAATATAAATTAGTTTATACATTATGGAAAATACTATGGAGGTTCATCAAAATCTCACAATAAAACTACCATGTGTTCTGGCAATCCTATTTCACTACTGGTTATACTTAAAGGAAATGAAATCAGCATGTCAAAGATGTATCCATACTCCTAAGTTTATTGCAGCACAGTTCACAGAGGTAGAATATAGAATAAGCCTTAATGTCTATCCCTGGATGAATAGATAAAGAAAATATGGTATATTTCCACACAAAGGATTACTACTCAGTTATTTAAAAATAGTATGAAATACTGTTATTTGTAACAACATGGATGGTTCTGAAGGCCATTGTCTTAAGTGAAATAAACAAGACTCTCAAAGACAAGCACTATATGATTTCACTCAGGTGTGGAATCTAGGAAAGCCAATCTCATAGAAGTTGAAAATAGAATAGTAGTTAGCAGAGGCTGAGGAGAGTAGAGAGGGAAAGGGGGAGAGAAGTTCATCACTGGGCCCATCTTACAGTTGGACAGGAGGAGTAAGTTACAGTGTTTTATGGTAGAGCAGAGTAAATACACTTAACAATAATGCTTTGCACATCTTTGAATAGTTAGAAGAGAGGATTTTGAACATATTCACCATGAAAAAGTGGTAACAGTTTAAGGTAATATGTATGCTCATTACCTCAAGTTAATAGCCTATGTATATATGAATCAAAGCATCATGTTGTACTTCCTAATAAGTATAAATCTTATATATTAATCAAAAACAAATTTACTAACTAAAAGTAAGTAAAAGTTTTATTTTTATTTTTTGTTGGTTAATATCAGTAGTACACAGTAATGAGATTCATAGTGGTGTACTGGTTATCTCCATAAACATCATTTGATTATTTTTATGGCTATTACTTTCATCTCCCTTCCTTCCCTTCCCCTAATCCACTTCCCTATCACTAGAAGACTACCTTTTAATTTCCTGCCCTCTCTCTTTTGTTTTTGTATTTATTTATTTTTAGATTTCTTACATAAGAAAAAACGTGAGGTTTTTAACTTTCTGAGACTGGCTTTTTTTTTTTTTCTTAATGTGAAAGTCCCCAGATCCACCCATTTCGCTGCAAATGGCAAGATTTCATTCTTCTTTATGTGTGAATAATACTCCATTGTGTATAGACACCACATTTTATTTATCATTCTTTTATTGATGAGCACTTAGGCTGATTCCATACCTTCTTTGTTAGAAATAGTGCTACAGTATACATGAGTATCTTTTTTGTATGTTGCATTTATGTCCTTTGGATACATATTCAGGAGTGTCTAGCAGATTCTTATATGGAACAAAATCAATTTCTGCGTTATCTATTCTGGGTCCTGTATCTACATATTTTTCTTCTCTCAATAGTGCCATTTTAAATTATCATAGATTTATAATATATTTAAATAACTGATTTGTCTAGCTTCATCTCATTACTCTTATTTTTAATTTAGACTTTGGGAATAAACATTTAATTTTTCTCCCTGAGAAAATCAGACTAGATCTGATTCTCTGAAATTTTCACAAAAATTTAATTTAATTTTGTGTAAATCATTATAAGATTTGATTCTGCAAAGAAACAGAGCCAATGGGCTGAAGTAGATATAGGGGTGTGTGTGTGTGTGTGTGTGTGTGTGTGTGTATTCCCCAAAAGGCAGAAAATTTTAATCTCTTCTGACAGCAGAAAATAGTAACCAGACAGGTCAAATGATTCAGTGGAAATTTAATCTGGTCTTATTTTAGCCAGTTGTAAAAAGCAACCTGATGTGGCCAGGAATATTAATGCCAGAAATTACTTGACTCTTGCAGGTTACTCCTCCCTCTTTGTCTTGGTGAATGATTGCTAAGAGAACACAAAGTACATACAGATGGCAAACTTAGATTTTTGCCTCAGCCATTGAATTGGTCATCTCATCTTCTTGCAAGTGAAACTAAAGAAGGAAATCATAGATTCTAGATTTTATTGATAACAGCAATGTTAATGTTTTCATGTAAAGTGCTCCTTGATGTAGTGATGTCTTGTTTTCCTTTCAACTACATTCCTGGTATAAATGCAGAACAAACTAAACCAAACAACAACAAAAATAAATAAAGTGATGCTCATGAGTAAACCATCTTAGCCACAAAGGCTAATCAGCTGAGGAAAAGAGTTAACATGATGTGATCTGTCCACTTGTCTAAAAAAGGGAATCCTTTCTTTATGGCTAGTAGAGATAAGTTATGATGCTAAAAAGCTGAGAACTAGTAGGAGACTGGCAAGAAACAATCAGCAGTGCTATATTCTCATTCCCAAGATCAGTTTTGCTTTGCTTCACTTTGTTTTGTGAAACTGGAGATTGAACCCACAGCCTCTGCTCTGAGCTACTTTCCTTCATCCTACTTCTAATTTTTTTAGGACAGAAACTCAGTAAGTTGCTAAATTGTCCTGGTTGGGCTTGACCTTGCAATGCTTGTGCCTCAGCTTGCCAGAATGCTGGCATTACAGACATGAGCCACCATGCCTTGCTGAAGTTTTTATTTTATGCACATTTATTTTATACTTATTTTAGGTTTGTGAATTTTGAATAATGATAAATTACAATTCAGGGAGTCAGCTCCTCTTTAGATAGTACAGGCTGACTGAACAAAAAAAATTTACTATTCAACATCCACAAAATTAAGTAAGTTAAAAGAACTTTTAAGTCTCTCACTTAGGGTGAAGCAAAAGCATTCTGAGATAAGATGGATTTGATGGCACATGTGGCTATGAGAGTATGAATATCCAGGTACGTATAGGCAAATATTCCAGACCCTGTGTGAGACTTTCCAGGCAGCAGAATTTTGGGGGTGCTAGTCAAGGGCTCCAGTGGTAAAGGAGGACACATGTAACATATGAATCACAGACGGAGCTAATAGAACAGCTTCCTGGGGTAAACACATGTCTGAGGAAAGGGTAGAGTGGGGAAATAGAACTGATTGGTTGGCCAGAGGGATGTGCTTAGATAGTAGTAGGGGGAGAAGCAATACACAGGCTCCTGTTGTCTCTCCCCCGACTCTCAGGACCCCTTTGTGACTTCCCCATGCTCTGTGATGCAGGATTGGGAATACAGTTAAGTCTGTGCACCCTCAGAACTCAGTTGCCTTGGGCAGCCCTATGATTCGGGCAATGGAAAATCTCTTTGCTGAAGCGCCACACTGAGCCATAACTAAGCTTGGCTCAGCTCACTGGTACAAACCCCAACTGTGCTTTTCTGAATGCCATCAGCCTGCTTCTTCTGTTCCTGTGCTACCTGTTGTTAAAACAATTTTTACCAAACTCTGGAAAAATAAGACCATCCATAAGGTAAGGAAATGTGGATGAATCATCACAATGGATTCTTTGATATTTCCCATTTACATGGGGATAAACCTATTGCTTTATTAAACCCATTACTACATGAGTTTGGTTGGCTTAGGAAACACCTGAGATGAGAAGTCTGAAAAGAAGATAAAGCATTTTTCTTTAGGGAAAGAGGCCAGGCAGGGGGGAGAGAGAGAGAGAGAGAGAGAGAGAGAGAGAGAGAGAGAGAGAGAGAGAGAGAAGAGAAAAGAAAGAAAAAAAGAAGAGAAAAATAAAAATGTGCATAGAGTAGAAAAAAAAATAAAAATGAAGAATTAGAAAAAAAGAAAAAATTTTTTCTGCAAATAACAAAAAATAAAAATGAAGGGCCTCCTTCGGGATGCAACTCTGCTGTCACAACAGACAATGTGG
>NW_004624737.1:16715777-16746585 GCF_000247695.1 Heterocephalus glaber
TGACTTTGATTAAGTCAGCACAGAAATATGATGCTCTTGAAGGGACCTGACACTAGACTGTATATTTAGGCTAAAGTCCTATAAGATGGAAAATCACCTGTAGAACTTGTTATCAGAGCCACCAGGAAGACTTGGCCACCCTCCACTTCAGCTTTGGGACTCATTACATCTCCCCACAAAAGTAGTCAGGCAGAGCAGCACCCAGGAGCCCTCCACTGTGGAAACCCTAGAGGCTGGAGATGTGTCTCCATTCAACCCAAATCTTCACCTGACATCTATAGGGGGAATTTTTTTCTTTTTGTTTTTTTGAGACAGGCTCTTATATGTAATCCAGGCTAGTCTTGAGCTTGCTATATATCCCAGGCTGGCCTCAAACTCACAATCCTCCTGCCTGAACCTTCCAACTGCTGAGATGGTAGGTATGTGCCACCACACTCGGCACATAGAGGGAATTTTCAAAGTGTTCCCAACATGCCACCCCCAGCATCATTCCATTCAGCTCTGAGAAGTTTTTGCTAGGATGGGCTAGCCCTGCCCACCTCCATGATCTTGGGGACCTCTGAGTGGTAGCCAGACAGACCCAGCATATGCAGGGCTTCAGTCGGTTTAAAGGGCCAGACTCTGGACCTTGGTCCCACCTCTGAGCCTGGGATACCCTCTTCTAGCCCAGCTCTCAGATGTCAGTCCTCTGAAGTCTAGGCTGCCCTGGGAACTCCAGCACTCATCCCAGTAGGAATATCATGCCCTCTCCAAGTCTTGGTGCCTTTATTTCTGAAGCTGTGGGGCACGTTTCTTGGTTAGGGTCAGAACCAGACAGACCAGGACCACTAGAAATCTATAAGCTTCCAACCCTACTGATTCCACCTTAGTGTGAGAGGCAAAGGTCTCAGTCACCAACCAGATACAGAAAAGCGCTGAAGTCATCATCGGTGGCATCATGAGCACACAAACTACAATAGACTCACACCACACACACAAATATTCACATACTATCTTATACTCACATACACACTCACTCATTGTCTCACACTGACACACATTCGCATCATACTGACATTTGTACTCCCACACAATTCACACACATCTATTTGCACATTTAGATGCTCAATTCATACTCAGGTACTCATGCCCACACTCACACGCTCATGCTTTCCCACACACACACATTTACATACTTTCAGGCACCCTCACATTTGTAGTCCCACACTCACATTGGCACACTCTCCATATCTACAAAATCACATTTGTACTGGCACATGCACTCACATTTATACCATCATATACACACATACAAGGGTGGCACCAGATCTCTCTCCAGCACAGAGAACAGCACAGACCAAGCTTCCTGTCAGGCAGCCCATACTGCGGAGGGCCTTGGGTGGGAGTGGAATCCCCCAGAATGGAATCTCCTGCCTGTTAGATCAGATGCAAAGTCCCCAGCAAGTGAACATCACAGAGGTGCAGCCTGCTCAAAGCTGTGCATTGTCCAGCTGCCTTCTGGCAGTTAGGCAACCTCCTACTTCATTTGCCCACCTAGAAATTAGAAACTTGGCCTGTCCCTATGCAGATGCCCAGCTTTTGTAAAGTACAGAAGGGATAGCTTCAGGATTTGCACCAAGAGCTGTGCGTCAGAATCCCGACCCTATGGCTTGGCTTTGTTGGATACTGTGACCCCACTGGGCCAAAATAGATTAAAAACTGATCCAACGATCAAAAGCAATAGCTGCCCACAGTCCTCTCCATTCCCAGTTGTTATGCTGTGTAATTGAAATCTTGGCAGTAGAGTGAGGCCAGGGTCAGGCATTGCCCTTGTACCCAGGGGCAGGGTCAACATCTCTGTGCTTCCAAATGGCAATTGCACTATGAGAACAAGAGCCTCAGAGTCACTCAGCAGTAATTTTAATTCTATGACCTTCTCCTGAGGGCTCACAGCTGAACACAGATATGCAGTATGCACCACAAACACACCACGGCATATGATTTCAAGGTCAGATTCCCTGGAAACAAATCAAATATCCAAAAGTAAAAAGGAAATGCTGGGAATCAATTATAGTACCAATAGTAAGGCAAGGTATTATGTGACCATTAAAAATAACGATCAAGGAAGAATATAAATTTGTTTAAAAAATGCCTTCAATAGAATATTGAAAGAAAAAATTACAATTCAGACATGTGTGCCTACCCATATGGCAAAAAGTCTCCATCCCTGGCCACACAAGAAGCTCAGCCTGCAGGAAAGTGGAAGAGAAACAGGTAACTGTAATGTAGTGATAAGTAGCAGATGGAGAAAATCACATAGCCCAGATGGTGCTGACCACCCAGCACCAATGATGCTTGCAGAGCACCCAAGAATAAGCTAATGGTGCTCACCTTGCAGGGGATGTTTTTGGCATGAATTAAAATTATGAGCTGCATACATTGCCTTTCAAACACTCCTAACACAACAAACCCAGAAAATAGAATTGAGCAAACAATACTGTACTGTGTGTAGCTGGGAAGATGGGACAAGAAAAACCACTCTGGTTACAACTTAAGGCTTTGACAGGGGACAAAATCTGCCAGAGCTTCTCTTGTCTGCATGAGGTGAGTTGGTAGGGCAGCAAGAAGCCAACCATGAAGAAGGGACATGAGGAAGTGAGAGATGAAAATGTGTATGAAAGGAAAAACAGGCTGCCCAAGGCAGCAGCAACAGCCCCATTAGGCCCAGGAAGGAGAAGGCTCTTTGCAGGCAAAGGAAGAAGGACTTAGTTTGGGGCAAGAACAGAAAACATACTTCCAGGACTGGGTATTTAGCTCAGTGGCACCATGCCTGCCTCGCAAGTGCAAGGTTGTGAGTTTGATCCCTGGTACCAAAAAATAAAAATTAAAAAAAAAAAGAAAACACACTTCCAAGAACAACAGCTGGTATGTCAATGATCTCATGATCCTCAAGAGACAAAGGCACATCCTCAAAGATACAGTAAAAACTATATCAGACTACTGTAGCTGGCTGCCCAAGATTAAAATACTTAAATTCACATAAATCAATGGAGGAAAAGCAATAGCTGTGATTTGGGTCAGCTTTGACGTTCACTTATTTGAATAAATCCAGAATCCTGGAGCATTCTCCAAAGGAAGATAGGCCTGAGGGAATCTTTTCTATTTGAAAATTCTGCCCCTGAATTTCCCAGGCAACCTCACAGCAAGACACATTGATGGGTTTAGGGCTACAGCCACATTCCCTGGACCTACAGTTTCATTCAGCAAACATTTCTAAACTCCTAGTAACTGCCAGGAAACTTTTACACAATTATCTTAAATTACACTCATATTAGTTTCCTAAGGCTGCCATAACAAAGTACTAACCACCGGCGGCTTAAATAGCAGAATCCAATCGTCACTTCTGAAGGTCAAAAGCTATTGCAGGGATGGTTTCTTCTTCGGGCCATAGAGAAAGGACATGTTGTAGGCCTCTTTTTTTGGTTTGTGGATGGCTATCTTCATGTGCCTATGGCCCTTTCCCTCTCTGTGTGTGTCTCCAATTTTTTTATTAAGACATCAGCCCTATGGGATTAGAACCCACCCTAAGACCCTCACTTTAACCTTTGTTGGGTCCAGATAAGGTCAGGGACTAAAGTGCTGGGGTTTAGGACTTCAACATATGAATCTGGGGAAGACACAATTAAACCCATAACAATGCTGGTGATTAATCTACAAGGTCCTCATTTTACAGGTCCAGAAAACTGAGGCCCAGATCATTTTCCTGCTGATGAGCCAGAATCTGAACCTCAGTCTGATTAATTCTAAAGCCTTTGCCATTTCCAGCAGGTGAAGGCAGAAAATAGTGACAAGTGCGGCATGAAGGCAAAAAGAAGATGTGAAGGTGCTGGGTAACAAGACACAAAGTTGGACCTTTGGAGAAGGTGAAAATGAACAGAAAGAAGCTCAGGCTGGTCTCAAACTCATGACCCAGCATGGTCGTGGAGACTACCCTGAGCAAGCTGCAAATTTATAAATTGGCTTTTCATGCTAAAAGTCTGAGTCTGCCTATTAACCCACAATGGCTTGCCTGAAGAGCCAGCTGCTAGAGTGTGGAAACAGAGCAACTCCCCACGCCACTGGTCATAGTGGAGGTCTCAATAATCCATGATGCTGTGACATCTTGGATGGCAAGACAATAGTGAAGCTAAAGGCAGCATGACTCATTCAGAAAACTCCTATGGAGGTAAAAATTAGTCCATGGGAAAAAACAAATTTCTCCTTAATATATGAGCTGTTCTTGCTAGAATGTTTTGTTCCCTTGTTGATAGGACCCTGCTCACATCAGTGCTCTCCACTTCACTGTTCCCTGCACTCCCCCTTACCCTTTCTAGAAGCTGTATGTTCAATAAACAGTGGCAAACTCCAGGAGACAGTGTCTTAGCCAGGTAAGAGCTTTGACCATCCTAGGCCCCCCATTTATGCATTAAGATCTTGTCTCATCTTTTATAATCCTGCTCCCATACCATTGGTCAGGTGATTGGGAGTTTGAGCAGCTTCAAATAGCATGGAACCGATGCTGGGACTTCATTGAGAACATTCCTCTGAATAACTAACAATTCCCAGTGCAGGAGGGCGAGAACTATTACCACTACCACCCCATGCTAGTCACCCCTCTCCATCTCCCTGCTCATCAGAGGAATTTGTTCACCTTCACTTCACTGTTAAAAGAAGAGGTTCCCTAAATGGTGATCTCAGCAGTTATTTGGAGGTGAATGATTTCTTCATGATTTTATTAGGTGTTGAGTTACTTAGGAAACTAGTCATCTCCCTCCATGCCTATGGTCTGCAAAATAGAGAAGATACAATCCTCTGACAGCTTGGGACCAGGAGAAATTCTCCCCCTCATGATTGGTATGCAGGGTTAGGACATCTACTCCCCCAAGAGCCTGGGTCCACCTTTGGCCTGTACTCCAAATGACTTTCTCAGTACCCTCAGCACAAGGTGAGGCCCGCTGTTACCTTTCATCAACCAAGGAATGCCCAGCAGCACAGGGATCATATAATTTGTCCCCTAAACTGAACCTGTGTGAAAATCCAGGCAGGTGTGTTAATAATTACTCAGGACAACAGGCACCCACCATGTTCTCTCAGCAAACCAAGACTGTCTGCTACTCTACCTAGTGTGCACCTACTGGTGAGTCTCTTGGGGCCACCTCCTTCTCTAATAGATTGTTGCTCTGGGCAGTGGAAGGACTCAGTTCCCTGGTTCAGCTGTGGACTGAGAGGCCATGAAAGGGATAAGACAGTTTTCTATGTTTGCCATGAGAGGAGAGGGGTTTCCAGGGGTCCTCTCAGGGTTTATCTTTGGGAAGCTTAGACATAGAAAGATACTGCCATTCTACTGACTTTCTGAAAGGGCAGAATGGAAACCAGATCCCCAGGGGCTCCACACACACAGGCCCTGGCCTCCATGTTGGTAAGTCCTCAAGATGCTCTTCTGCCCAGGGACTGGCTATCAGCAGGCCCTACCCTTAGAACTCTGGACCAAAGATGACTGCCTTTGCATGACACTCAGTGTCATCCCAGCTTAGGGACTCATGCATATGTGGTCTGAATGGACACTTGCTTAACCTCTTCTCCACAAGTAAAAAATACTCCCCTACTGATCTCTGTCAGAGGGACTCTTGAAGGGGGATCTCCAGCAGGCAGGATGCAGCTTACCAGGGGAAAGGGTGGAGACAAGAGAAAAAGAGCAGAGAGGGCAGGGCAAGCAGGGGTCCTCTGAAGCCATCAGGGGCAAAGGTGGTGTCAGGGTGGCCCAGGTCTCCCTCTCCCAGTGGCCATGTGTAGAGTAGCCTCACAGCGGTTCTTCTGAGTGATGTCCAGACCCCATCTGACACATCCTCTTTGAGGAGGGGAATCTTCTCCTGTGAAGCTGTCTCCTGACATGATTTTGAGCATCCAAGACTAAGAGAATTGGAAAGAAGCAAATTTGTCACTTCAAGATTGACACCTGGAAAGGCAAGTTCTCACTGTGGACACAAAGAACAGCTCAGCACACAGTGAGCTTCCTCCAGACAGTGAACTCCACTCTGGCAAGTGAAGAACTTCTTAAATTAAATACCCTTCACCTTCTCCTATTCACTTCCTCCTCATTCTCATCAGGCAGGAGTGAGAGATCGTAAATCTTTCCACCCATTTATCATCACCACCCACAGCTGGACATTTCTCATACTTCTTTGCACTGTATTGCAGACACATTCTTGACTGAAGAGAGACTGTTAATCATCTGAGTTTTATTTCTCCAAAGATTCCCAACATCTTGATGTCAATAATTATAACTTGGTCATTGTGGCCTGCTCTACAACTTCCCTTCCCAGTGTCCTGTTCCCAATGAGTGAGGTCCAGGAATTCAAATGGGAGAACAGCAAATAATGTATGAGATGACCCTGCCATGATTCTGATAGAACAGTATGATGAGAACAGGTGAGCTTAAAATCATGAAAAGGACAGACACATTTCAAGGACTCCTGTATAAAAACAACAATGGCTATCACTTACCACCTATCAAACTGTCAAAGATTTAAAAGTATGCCACCAGAGGGACTGTAAATTGAATCTACACAGTGCAGGCCAGTGAAGCAATAGGAATCTAAATCTAAAATGGGTCTGCTCTTTTTCTCTGCCATTTCTTTCCTGGGAACTTGTTTCAAGCAGACAATTAGCCAACTGTGCAAGAATATATATTCAAGTCACAGTGAAACAAACTAAATCTCCATGATTGTGTGGTTGATTTCATCTGTGAAGACACATGGATGGATTCTATGCAGCCATTGTGAAGAAAGTTAGTATTACCAACACTCATTCCCATAGGTTAATGGCATTGCCAAATGAAGACAGATTATAGCCATACCACGTCATCTGGCTTCTGTAAAATTGTGTGTGTCTGTGTGTGTGTACATACAAAAATGTGCATCCCTGTTTATTTAGAAGAAGTTCAAATAGTGGCTCCTATAGAGCAAGGGCTATGGAAGTAGATTTTTACTTTTTATTATGTATTGCTTTTTTTTGGTACCAGGGATCGAACTCAGGACCTTGTGCTTGCGAGGCAGGCACAGTGCCACTGAGCTAAATCCTCAGCCCTATTTACTGCATTTTGTGGTTAAAAACATCAGTATGGATTCTCTTTATGATCAGAAAAAAGTTTTTCACTTCAAAAATATTCAGAATAGCATCCTTATTTTTCAGAACTTCAGCTTTATCTAGGAGCTGACACTATATTTATAGAACACTGTGATGGATGATTTTGGGTCAAGTTGTGTACCCAGATATTGGGTCAAATAGAAGTCCAGATCACTGTGGATGTATTTGTTAGATAAGATTAACACTGAAGTCAGTGCTTTGAGTAAAGCAGATTTCCCTCAATAATTGTGTGGGCTGCATCCAATCAATAAAAGGCTGTAAGAAAAAAATCTGAAATACCCTGAAGAAGAGCAACAAAAATGGAAATTAGAGGCGTCTCTGGATGGTACAGAGAATTAGTAGACATCATAGCCTGGTGGATGCTGCTGCTGCTGCTGTGTGTGTGTGTGTGTGTGTGTGTGTGTGTGTGTGTGTGTGTGTGTGTTTAGGAAATGTGGTGAGGAAAACTACTTCAGAATGCAAATCCCATGGAATTGACAATAAATGGAAACCTTTTTGATGAAAAGGTCAAAGGCCACTCATTTTACAAATGATGCTAGTGTTCATCCAGTGATTCTCCTGGGAACGGTCATCACAGCAAGGGCACTGGTCCCTCCCTTCACAGCTGCTTAGGGAAGGAGTGTCTAATGCCTCAAGTCAAAACTACTGCTCTAGCATATCCTTCCCTGCCCCATGGAAACCAATTTCTCAATCACTCCACCTGTCAAGCAGGGCCAGCCCAGCGAGCTCCTGCCTTGACAGATCATAAAGGACATGGCAGCAAGTTCTGAAACTAAAGGTCATAACACTTGATTACAAGGATTTTTTAAACCCGAAGTTAAAGACCTACTTGCTTTCAGCAAAGAGAAGCTGGCAAGCTCTCACTGCCCATCCACCTGCCCACCTGCCCATTTATCTCCTGGGTCAGACAGGGACATTCAAGACTTCATGGTGGGAATGGTGTGGCTTTATTTCCTTTCTCATGTGTGGGGACTAGAAACCTGGTGACCTGGGGAAAGGCAATAAAGCCTCTGGGATCAAGGGCAAGTGGACCTTGTGCATCCCCTGTACTAAAAAAAAGTACTGGAGCATGAGGACAGTTACTGCTTGAGCATGCAGGCTCTGGAGTCCTGCTTCAGAGAGAGAACAGAGTTCAAGGCCCAGACCCTGACAACCCACTGGAACACACACCTTTTGGAGAGCACTTCTCAGAGCTACTTTATACATACATTTCTTAAGTCATTCACTGAGCTCCTACTGTATGCACACCTGTAAGGGGAAACAGTTTAACACTCACTTGGAAGGAAGATTTTAGCAGCATCTCTACTTCTCAGAGAAGTGAAAAAACAGATGGTGGGAGCTGGCCCTAGTGCCTATGCTCCTTCCTTACTGCAGATGGGGGAAGGTTGGAAGGCACTTGTGACCTCACACCTAGGGATGATCATCAAATGAATAAAAGCACATGTTCACACACCAAAAATACCCTTTAGAGGTAAATGATTTCTTAGTCTCTTAATCTAAAAGGCTGGCCAGAGGGAATGGGAAGCCAGTATTTAATGGGGACAGTTTTAGTTTGAGAAGATGAAAAAGTTCTGGAGATGAATGATGGAGATGGATTTAGAGCAGTGTGTGTATGCATATTGCCATTAGCCGAACATTTAGAAAATGTGAAGATCATGAATTTACTGTTGCATGTATTTTACCACCATAAAATAAAAGATGAATAACTCTGAATCCTAGGTCCCATGACTAGTAAAATGACATCAATTCCATGTGCAAGCACCCACTGAATGACAGTAGGAATCCTGTTGGGGATCCAGGGGACAGAGGAAAACCAGCTGAGGAACAGATGATATAAGGATGCCATCTGGGGAGCGAGGAGACAGAAGGACACAGCTGGGGAGCCAGGGCACAGAGGGACCCCCAGAACACCATGGAAGAACAAACACATTTTCTTTTGAAATAATCATCAAAATAATATAAGACCCACTGCTGTAACTAAAGGAGGATAGAAAGGAAGGTGCCATCCTGTAACATGTGACAGATTGATATTTATTAGAATAACAATGCAGGTGGATGGTTCATATCTGCGGCATGAATTTGTATTTAGCCAGCATGTATATTCTATAAGGCTGACCAAGTTCACAGATCACAATAAGGCGTCTTATGGAATTTAATGACAATTGAAAAGTAAATATTTGTGCATGACACATTTGATGACTTCCATGCTCTCTTCTCCATTACACCTTGAGAATCACACCAGCTAAGAGAAACAGCACAGTATGAAGTGAGGGTACATTGACCACAGCCTGGGAGTGAAATAGGCTGGGAGCTACCACAGGCCAGTTCTGAGATGTAAGAGCCCCTCCTTCTATCAAGGACAGAAAAAGAGAGTGAAAAAGAAGCATTTCAATGGCCCCACTGGTGTCCTAGAAGAAGAGATTTAGACACATGCAGACACCCCAGGATGCATACGTTCAGAGAAAAGACCCCGTGAGGACCCAGGGAAAGCACTATCTGTATGCCAAGCTGAGAGGCCTCAGAAGGAAACAACACTGCCACACTTTCAACTGTGACAAGTTATATTTCTGTTGCCTAAAGCCCCCAGCCCCTGTACTTTTTTATAGCAGCCCTGCCAGAATAATCCTGCACATGGTTGTTACCTTTTATCCTTTACAACATCTCACATTTCCTAGGCTTGTCTGAGACAAAGGTGAGCAGTTCCCCTATTTCTGCATGATCACTCAGTCAGAAACAAAGCACAGACGCTCAGGCCTCAATTTCTCACCTCTGGAGAAGAAAGCATACACCCTATGAAGTTCACAGTCCCTCACATTTAGAAAACGAGGTGGCTTTGCCATGCATTGCTTGCATACACCCTTCTAATGTTTAAAACCAGCCCCAGGACAGGATTCCTGTGGTCACAGCCACCTTTCCAGTAAGTGTGACAGGGGAAACCTGGCCAGATCTACTGTTCAGCTTCCCTGCAAAGACCTTTTGAGATCCATGGCCCTCACTAGTCTTCCAGAGGTGCTGGACCTGCAGAAAATGTCAGAAGAAAGTGCCCAGTGTGCCTGAACCCAGCCATATCCCCCATAGGCTGGAGGACTCCTCTACTCATCACACCCAAACCAGTATGTGCCTCACAGAGCTTCTGTTGCCCCATTGGAAACCACACAGCATGCACAAAATGACAAGAGCAATGTGTTTTATTCAGGGCCCAGCCTGCAGCAAAGGCTCTGCACCAGCCTCCCCTGCCCCTGCCTCCCATTCAATCTCTGAGGTGATCCCAGCTAAGCCCTCTGGAGTGAGCATTGTGCCCTTTGCAGCTTGCCTAGGCAGCAAAGAGGGAGGAGAGCCCATTTGTGAAAGCCACCATCCCCTTTCGATAAGCCTGTGGTTAATGGTCCCATGCCTTTCCTGAATGCCTCTCAGCATGCTCCCCCAAGGTGGTACCTTCAGCCTGGGGATTCCAGCTTCAGGAAAAGCATGTCTGTAAAAAGCACTGATTGTCAGAGCCAACCATTGTTAGAGAGGAATCCAAACTCTCATCATGCAGACATGACTGCGCTTAGCCAACCAGGGCTGCTGATATGAGGACATTCCAATGCGTCACCTTATTCCATATAAGATGCAATGCCATCATGCAGTAATCAGGATTTCTTTAAGCACAATCTTTTTCTCATAAGCTCAGCTGATGACCTTCCCATTATTGCCTTTCAGAGAAAAGATTTAGAATAGTAGAAAATACTATGAGAAAGAATATTAGGTTTAGATTGACCATAACAAAATTATTATAAGGACCAAGCTATCTGGTTTATATTGTATCGTTAACTACACATTCTCCCAACATGCTGCTCAGTCAACCAGCAAAGCAAGTGTTCACTGTAGAATTCAATCTTGGTGAGCAATAAACTCAGTGTTTTGCATAAATAGATTGCAGAAACTCTGTTTATTGTGATTTCCACATATATGGAATGGAGAACAGTGTTGCAGAGCATTTCTCCTTCTCAGGGAGGTCTGAGCATCAGAGATGTAAATCATATCCATTCAAGTCAACGCAGGTGGGACCAGCTGAGCATAAAGCCGCAAAGTGAACTTTTATAACATAAGGCTGAGACACCCCCTGTGTGTTTCAGCAGCACATCCAGATTGCTAACCTCCTCTGTAACCTGACCCAGTGATCTCTCAGGTGGCAAGTGTAATATCACAACTGACAACACCTTGCTGAAAAGCAGAGGCCACTTCATTCAAAGATGGAGACATAGATGCAGATGCCTCAAACTCAGATGCCTCAAACTCAGATGCTCATACCTGCCTCCTCTGACCCATCCAGCCCCTTCTAAAGGTCATCCTCAGTGACCTCCAGAGGTCATATGGCAGCCAGGGTCCCAAGCAACTCTTGCCCAGCCTGTTTCTGAGGGCCTGTCTCATTATCTCTTGTTACCTGTGGATTCCTGACCAAGCACACAGCAGCTGCTTTAGTGACCAGTATCAGTCAACACAGAATGGGCTTCTCTGGCATCTGGAAAACTTACTACAAATTTAGTGGCTTAAAGCAACCAAAATTTACCCTCTTACTGTTTTGGAGCTCAGAAATCCTAAAATTCAAGCCTCAGCAGGGCTGGTTCCTTCTATAGGCTTCAGGGAAAAGTTCATTTTCTATGTTCCTTTTCTCATGGATCCTTCCTCAGATCATCTGACCTCGCCTGGTCACTGGACACTGACTTTGCTGCCATCCTCTTATAAGTACCCTTGTGATTCCATTGGAACTCCCCAAATAATCCAGGATGACCACACCACCTCAAGATCCTTAACCACATGTGTGAAGTATTTTCTGCTATGTCAGGTGACATAGTCACAGACTTTGAGAATCAGGATGTGGAAGTTTTAAGGATCAGGACATGGACATCCTTGGAAGCTATTATTGTGTTTATCACAGTAAACTGATTTCTTAGTCTGTGATACAAGGTAGTTTGTGAACATGTTGATTATTTATCCTAGGGTGACCTTTTATTAGAAGTGTATTAACTGTGGGCCGGGGATTTAGCTCAGTGGTTCCGGGGCCTACCTTGCAAGCACAAGGTCCCGAGTTCAATCCCCAGTACCAAAAAAAAGAAGAAAGAAATGTATTAGTTGTGAATGCAGAAATAAGCCTTAGTGGGGGAAGAGATTACCTTCCATTTCTAATTCTTTTGAGGATTTTTTTTGCATGAATAGGTGTTGAATTTTTGTCAAAAGCCTTCTATTCATCATCATTGGCTGATTTATTTTCTGTAGCAAAGTAGTGAAAATTATAAAGTTCCTCGGTACATGAGTTTAGCTGAATCAGTTTCTAAATGTGGTGACTTTACTGCCATAGAGTTCAATGTATTTTCTAAATTCTTCTTAATGTGGCAGTCATTTTGATGAGGTAGTCCCAGTTCATTTATACCACAAATATGAGTAATCACTTGAAATCAAGTTTTAGGTTTGTTCCTCAAAGTCCTGGGTTGACAGGAAAATTCCCCATCTTCCTATGCTCCAGCATTCTTCCATGGAAGTACTACAGTACTTTCTAGTCTGAGAGCCTTTCTGGACCTTTCTCTCCATCCATGGTGTCACTGGCCTGCCTTGTATGTTAAGAGAAAGAATCCCTCTGTCATTTGTTCCCTGTATTCGAGCCCAGGAAAAGCAGACTGTGACTCCCACCACTGGCCCCAAGTGGGTAAGTACATCTTGGTGGATTCGAAGCATGTCTCAGATGTACACCCTTTAAGTCCCAGCTAATTGACTCCTTGCACATGGAGCACTTTAAACATCATATGCTCCTGGCTACAGGTGTCTTTTTTTATGCACAGACTACACACAGCCTCAGTTATGTTTCTTCTTCTCAGCTACCAAAGAGGACTACAGCATGGAACTGAATGGCACTAGATCCCAACTCATTTGTCCTCATTTATTACTTATGGAAGTGTATACATTCCAGCCATATGTAAAGGAATTAAATCATCACAGGTGGGTTTCAGACACTCCCCCACAATTCAAGCCCATTGTGAGAAGGTCCGCACCTGCATCACTTTGTTTGGAGCCAGGACAGTGTACCAGATACTAGGGATGAGCAGACCAGAGATAAGGAGGCTGGGAAAGCATTTACTGAGCACCTTCAGGGTGGACTCTGAGCAGGCCAGGAGGCAGAGTGAGGCCCTGGCTTCACCAGTCTCAGGAGCCTGGGTTCTTGAGCCTGGCTCCCTAAACCTCACCCAGCACAGACTCACCTGAAGTGAGTTGTATCAAAATAATACCTTTATTTTCTGCAGCACCATAAGATGAGCTTGGAGCAGAGTGTGACCACTTGGCCTATGAGGGTATCAGGCCCTCCTTGGTGGGCAGCTCTGGATCTTTCTCCTCAAAGACACATAGGGCTTTGGGTCTGGCCTGTGGGAGGTCAGGTCTACAGTGGCAGTCTACCATCTACATGCCCATGCCATCCCTTCCCACCCGTCCCCATCACCCTGGGACCCAATTTTGTCTTGGCTATGCCACCTGCAGGAGGAATTGCCTTCTTCACAGACCACTTGGAGGACTCCCAGAACCCTCACCTGTCCAGGAGCTGTCTCAGTTCCCTTCCACTGGATTCAAGGACTCCCCATCTCTCATGGACCAGCCCCTTCTTCTTGCATGCTTTGGGTCTATACCCCATGCTTTTCCAGTTCATTCTTTAGCCTGATCCAGAAGGGTAGTTAGGAGGGTGGGATGGGGAAAGAAAAAACAGAAGGGGTACCGAAGGGAAAAGAGTGTGTGAAGATACAGAGCCCTCCTGGCCTCACCTTCCTTAAGCAGCTGTTCCTTGTTGCTGTCCAAGTCACAAATCTCCCTCGAGAGCTGCTCCCACCTCTGAGGTGGCAGAAAGAAGACCTGTCCACACCTCCTGGCTTCTCTGTGCCCCTGAGCAGCCTGCCTGGACCCGGATCCTGCCATTTACGCCCTCACCACATCTTACATCTTTACAGCCCCTCCATTCATATCAGCCATTTCTCTCTCTCTCCTTAGAAACAGGCTCTGGGGAAAGTATCACCAAGAAAGAAACCTCCAAACCTCTAATTCTGGGCTGCATATCTGGAGATTTGGTTACCAGCACAACACTGCAGCTCCTCCCTCCTCGTTGCCTCTGTGTCCTCCTCATTGACCCCTTCCTTCCTGACTTTCATCTCTGGTGCCTTCTCCATTGTCTGGAATCTCTTGAAGGCAAATACTGGTTCCAGATTCCCCACTGTCTCCCCTGTATCTGTGATGATCCATGGATGACTCCACCTTGATTCCATTAGGGATCCTCCTGACCACTGAATGGACACAGGAAAGCAGCATGGATGAGTGGACAGGATCAACAATGAGGACATGGGGGCTCAAGGATGGTGACAAGGGATTAGATTCCAGGCAAGGATGACAGTAATGGTAGGACTACCAAGGCTTGCACAGAACAAGACATAGCAAGTAAGATGTACAGATGGGAAGCATGGTTTTGAGTGATTCACATGAAATTCCCAGAGATCCTTGTGCTGGTCTATCAGAGCCTCCAGCGGTTCCTCAAAATCCAACCTAGGAGTCAACCACGCAGACATGAGGGCCATGGACTAAGATGGCACAGCCAGATCCAGGGCAGGGGTCTTTATACACAGCCATGTGTATGGCTTTGCCATGCCCTCTGCTCCAGGGGGATCACCTTCGCTGTATTGGCCTATGAGCTCTGTTTAGACAGCAACTCTAATCCATCACTGATGTCACCCCACTTATGGCCCCATCAAAGTGGGATAAAAATGGCAGCTTTCAGAAAAGTGACTTCTGAATGCTCTTTTTGATTGGTAAAAAAAGTTTCATATTTCTGGACATCTATCAATTTAATCAAGCAAATTATAATCTCAAATCTATCAATTGAATAAATTTTAAAATATCTTTCTTACAAATGATTGTTATTCTTTCCAATCATCCTTCAAAATATGTGGCAAACTAGAATTACAATATAAAGATGATTTATACCAGACAAAGATGATTTTGATCTTTGATTATAAAGGTGCCTGCCACTCTGCCCTTTCACTATTCATTGCTCCTGCTCAGTGTGAACTTTTCTGAAAAAAACATTTAGCTGATTCTTATGGATCGCCACCCAGTGTATTGCCTGTCCTGCTGGATGCTAGGAGACAACCACCTAAGCGCCCTCCCTCTAACAGATGACTGCAGACAGCAAACAGCCTAGCCTAGCCATCCTTGAAGGCCAAAGAACACATTGACTATAAATTAATATATTTTGTTTCTCTTTACCAATCTTAATAAAATCAATTAACAACACTTCCCTTCCATAAAATCAGGTATGTTTTGAGAGCCTTATGCTTGAATGAAGAAGCTTTTACTCCTGAGACCAACCTGCAGAGTTTTTCTCTAAAGCCTGTCATTGATCCAAAGAAACTGGGCGCTGCCCCAGCGTCAAGTGGGTGTTTGAATATTCCTTAGACTTTCAAGTTCTATTTTATGCCAAGATAAAAATAAAAACAAACAAATAGCTAGTAGAATAATTAATTTTTTGAAAGCCTTTATACCATTGGTAGTCAGAACAACTAGTTTTAAAAAGGCATATTTCCTTAATTTTATCAGATTGAGCACAGAGATACTCTTTAGATTAAATAACTAATTTTGTAAACAAATTCAGTACTGTTTATAACAAAACTGGTCAAGAACTGTCGTTGGTTTCTCTTGAGGGAAACCAGAGACCCCGGAAAGCACCAACTTTTAAAGAAAGAAAAGGAGACAGCCTGGGGGATGAACAACAATTTAATTCCTCTGGCACTATTCAACAATCACAAAGGAAAGAAGCAAGGCTTTTATACATGTAGGAAAGCAGCTTAGTTATTCTGGCTATTGTCTTTCTGATTTTAACCTCTGATGATAACCAGTGACTTTAAGTGACTCATAAAAGCTACAGGAGAATTCACAAGTCCCCTGTTTCCATTCACCAATCCCGTACATCAAAGAGCACACCGCAGCCCTCTTATCAGATAGTATCAAGAGCAGGACGACTTTAGCCAAAAATCAAGCCCAACGGCCCACCATAAATATCACAGATGTGCGTAGTGAGTCATATCTCTCTTACCACCTGTAGAGTCGTTGGGTCGCGATCCTCTGATCCCAGAAAACGGCAAATAGGAAAACTAGGAAAACCTGTTTTTCTCCTGTGAGACTTTTACAAGGTCTCAAAGTTTTCTGGCGTTCTTTTAACAGACTTGTGGAATTTCCCAGAAACGACTTAATTCTCTCAGTTAACAAACTTCTTGTGATCTATTCTTACAACTAGATAGCTGAATTCTACCATTTCCCACAATTTTCCCTTTTCTATTTTATTTAGGCTAAATTTTTTATTCTAACGTCAAGAAGATCAAGAGACAGGATCTTGACAGGCCAGGAAGGGAGACGTCTTATGTCGGCTCAATTTGATGTCTGGTCCTTCTACAATTTTATAAAACAGTAAG
This sequence comes from Heterocephalus glaber, assembly GCF_000247695.1. The sequence goes on from NW_004624737.1 coordinate 16,732,421, forward strand.
AGATATAGTAAAAGAGGAAATAATATTGAAAAAAAATCATCTTTAAATTTATCAATCATTGTATGAAGGGGACAGAGATGGTTTCTGTTTTTGTTTTAGCATATAAGTAATTTCTTTTGGGGGGCACAATCCCACACAGTAAGGTAGGCATTGTTACACTTATCTTAGTCTTAAAGGTTAACAAGTAACTCATAAAGCCACAGGCAAGTTTACACTTCTCGTGTCTCTGTTCACCAAAGCCGTACATCTAAGAGTATATCACAGCCCTCCTCTATCAGATGTTCCAGGAAAGCAGGGTGATTTCTACAGAAATCAAGCCCACAATCTTTCCCTCCATCTGTAGAGTCACGGGGCCGCGATTCTCTGACCCCAGACAATGGTTACTAAGAGAGCTTAGGAAAATATGTTTACTTCCTGTGAACTTTTATGTCATCTTTTAAGGCTTTCTGCAATCCTTTCAACAAACAGCCCCAAGAAAGTTCTCTGAGACATTTACTTAGTTCTTTCAATTAACAAGTTTCTTACAATTAGTAACTAAATCCTAGAGTTGAGGACATTCACAGAAAATTGCCTAATTTTCTCATTTCACAAGCTTCTTACAATTAGTAACTAAATCCTACATTTTCCCATAAAGAACTACACTCACAATTGTCTTTATAAATGGAAGATATGTGTAGGCATGAGAAAATTTCGCCAAGAGAAAACTGTTAGAAAATTATGATTTCCACTTTCACCCAAGATAAAGAAAACTGGGAAGAGCATTGTTCTAACAAAAAGAAAAAGCCAGATAAACCAAAAGTCAAACTTTCCTTGACCCATCAGAATGTTGAAGCTGTGAAGAAGTCAAGAAGCCTTGAATTTGGTAAAACAGATCCCTCCAAAGAGCAACAAGACAGGAAGCAGCTCATCTGAGCCAAAAAAAAAAAAAAAAGTGCAGATGGAAAGGTTGCCCCACATCAGATGTGAAGAAATAGGTCAAAATGGTCCAGGAACTGTGAAGGGCTACTATTGTCCTGATGTGTCAGACTATCTGGGGCCCTGGCCATGATTGAGAGGGCTATATATTTCCTTACCAGGTTCTTATAAGAAAGCTGAGGGCTATCAAGAAATCAATCAATAACAAATCCTGGTGGGGCTATGGGAAAAAAGGAACCCTTCTCCACTGTTGGTAGGAGTGTAGACTGGTGCAACCACTGTGGAAATCAGTATGGAGATACCTCAAACAACTAGGACTAGAGGTCCCATTTGACTCAGCTATTCTCCTGCTGGGTATCTTCCCAAAAGAATTAAAAGAATCATACCACAACATATATGCACACCCATGTCTATAGCAGCACAGTTTGTAACAGCTAAAACTTGGAAACAGCCCAGTTACCCATCAACTAGAGACTGGATAAAGAAGACGTGTTTTTTTCATAAAATGAAGCACTACTCAGCCATAAAGAATGAGAAACTAGAGACTTTCATAGCTAAATGGATGCACATTGAGATCATACTCTTAAGTGAAATAAATAGGACACACATGTGTAAATACAAAATAATTTCTCTGGTGTGAGAAACTGAAAGTGTAATAAGGATCAAAATGTATAATTTGAAATAGGAGAAAAATGTCCAAAGGGGAAGGGGAAGTGGGAGGTGTATGGGAAAGGAAAGAAGGGAAAGGAATAAATATGAGAAAAGGAAAAATGGAAACAAACTTTTTGTAAATAGGGAGGGGTGGAAGGGTTAAGGGAGGGCAGAGGAAGGGGAAAAATAAGAACCGAGATATATCATGTAAAGGCTCAAATTCCCAGTGATGAATGTCATTATATTGTATACCTAAAATGTACCAATAAACTTAATGAATTAAAAAAAAGAAAGAAACCTGAGACCTGGGAAAGAAAAGGGATTGTCGACAGCAACCTAGGCATGGAGAGGGACTGAGCTGTGAGAGTTAGGTGCAGTCCTCACCACCCCACCTAGGCCTTTCTCCCTCACAATGCAGAAGCCTGAAACCTATGAGCAAGGGGCAAGCAAAGACCCATTGCAGAAGGAAAGGATGGCAACAAAATCTCTGCACCACCAAGGGGAGGACAAGAATCAATCCTGGACCCAAATCCCATGCTGAAGCAAGGGAGAGGGTTGCTGCCCCTGAAGAGTGAGGAGGAAAGGCAGAAATCTCCCATGCAGGTGGAGTTTGGGCACCATATGAGAGAAGGGCAGCAATGACATAGGCTTATACACAATAAACATTTACAACAAGAAAATTGGGCCAGAGCAACATAGTCCTCCTACCCCTCACCTGGAGCCTAGAATCAAGTTACCAGCTGCTCCATCTATCTGGGGAGAGATCAAAGCAAGAAGAAGACCTAATATGAAGAGCAAACATGCAGCTGTGGCTGAAAGCTGAATATAAAGAACTAAATCTAAGGAACCTTCCCAACACCCCAGGCCTCAACCCACACACAAGTCAGTGACAGACATCCTGAACTGAGCTCATTTCTTGTCTAAATTTAATCAAACTTCCACAGTAATGGCCTCCTGGTATAAGAGGCATTCATACTTCTAGCATGATTACTATTTAACTCAGTTTTGCGTATTCTATGCATGATGCTTTACATTCAGTAAAAAGAGAACGCACACACATACACGCGCACACACACACGCACAAGAAAGAAAACAACCCACCATAAAGAGACAAAACAATCCATAGTCTCAGACCCAAAAGTGACCTAGATGTTGAAAACCTCAAGCAAAAACTTTCTAAATCATTATGATTAACATGTTGAAGGACCTAGCAGGAAAGGTGGCCAGCATGCCAGAACACATGGACATTTTCAGCAGAATAATGAACACCCTCCTCTGTGTCCACCTTCGCCCCCTGGATCAACACTGCCTATTCTGACATTCAAAGGTTCTGGCTCTGGCCCATAGCTCTTCTAGGCATTAAAACATTTCTCAGTGCAGAATGGGCTCAGATGTGATGCCATCCCTGCTGCTGTCCTCATCACCCTGCACCTTTCTCATGTCCCTCACACAGAAATATTACCTGCCTTCCTTAGCCATCATCTCATGGGAAGTGAAATGTTTTGTTGAGGGACTGAGTAGGAAAAGGAGCATCAACACATCAGCTCACTTTCTTAAAAGTTGAGGCCACCAAGGACAGCACGATCCCAATGAGAGTATCAGCTGCAGCAGAGCAATCTCATCAGTAAGGGCATGAGGATACTGCCAGGGAGTGTGGAAATTAGTGACCTTTGCCAGACCAGGGTCATTGCAGTGAAAACATGGCTAGAGTTTAAATATTAAATGTTCCCCCAAAGATTGATGTACTGAGGACTAGATCCTCGATGCAGCAATGTTCAAAGGTGGGGCCTAGAGAGCTGATTGGAACATTAGGTTGCCCTCTCAATAGGTTAATTCATCAACAAGTTCATAGTTGAAGGGGCTAACAGGAGGTGGGACCCAGTTGCCGGAAGTAGATCACTGGGGACATGCCTTTGAAGAGGATATCCTGTCCATAGCCCCTTTCCTTCATTCTTGTTCTTCCTTCCTCTCTTTTTCCCATGTTATGACTTGAGTACCTTTCCTCCATCACGCCCTTATGCCATATTTTGCTTTACCACAGATTCAAAGGAATATATCCAGTAGGCAATTGGCTAAAACTTCTGAAACCATGAGCCAAAAGAAAAATTTATTCCTTTAAATCTGTGTATGTCAGGCATTTTGTCACAGCAACACAAAACCGACTACACAGAAATAAAAGACCTCAGTAGTAGTACCAATAGTTGGTCTGGACAATTCTTGTACCAGAGCCGAAGGAAAAATAAAATGAAGGACTGGATAATATATCTATTTGTTTCAAACACAAAAGAGAACAGGTATAACAGCTAGCTGTTCATTATATCTACATGCTTAAACATGTAAAGAAAACATTCACTACCTCACACACAAAGAGGCAAATGTTGAATAAAGGAAAAGAACACCACATATATAGATCACCTGCCTTAGTTCAGTAGTAGGCAGAAATCTCATTCTATCCTCACAACTTTATAAAGTATTGAGTATTTATTTCTAATTTAGAAATCAGGAAAATGGTATTTCAAGAGCTAAGAGGAGTGCACAACACTGATAACTACTAAGTAGAAAGAGCCTTCCGACTCAGTAACAGACAATGAGGTCAGCTTTTTTTTTCCTGAAGGATCTGTCCCAACTATGAAGGATAGCATTTAGTGAGCAAATATTATATAAGGAGTAAAATATGAACACCTAAGTGCTAAGAAAAAACACCTCTCAATAGCAGATATTAATATACTACTGTTGGATTAAAATGAGGCATAACAAAGAAGTAGAAACTCAGAAATAACATTGGCCTCAAAATGAAATTCACAAGTGGATCAGATGCCAATTTTTTGTAAATCACTCCCAGGCTAGCAAGACTAAACTCTGCCACAGGATTCACGGGATATGTTTTGAAACAAAGCAGTGAAATACTCAAATGAAAAGGTGCCTCCAAGGAAAACATAACGTTGTTCATTCTAGAATATTCCAGGGGGGATAAGATGGTTTGGTTCAGTGAGATCACCATCAAGGACCATGGCAGGCAGAAAGAGAGGACACAATCCCTAACCAATAATATATTGTTCCTCTAACTTGTTACTGAAAATGTAGGCACAAAATAGAAATACAAGGAAACATCTCCAACTGATAGAAGACATATGAAAATCTCACAAATAACATCATACTTAATGGTGAAAATTTGTGTACTTACAAGATCAGGAACAAGAAAAAATATCTATTCTCACTACATCTATTCATCATCGTACACTGGAGGTGCTAGCCAGGACAATTTTAGCAACAAAAATAAATAAAAGACAATTAGTTTGGGAAGGAAGAAGTACAATTATCTTTATTTGCAGAAGACATGATCTTGTATTTAGAAAAAACTAGTTCACTAAAAATCATTAGAACTAATAAATGAGTTCAGCAAAGTAACAACCTACAAGATCAATATACAAAAATCATTTGTATTTTGGTACATATGAAATGAACAATCCAAAAATCAAATTAAAAAAACAATTGCAGTTATAAAATAATCAAAAACAAAATACTTAGGAATAAATTTAACCAAAGAAATGTAAACTTGAACACTGAAAACTACAATATACCAATAGTATTGGAAACACATTGTTCTTCCCTGAGCCTTTTCATCCTTTTCATAGCAGGGGGAAAGGGATTGTATTGTTTGGCCTTTATATTCTTAAAGATAGGCTCAGAGTGAGATCTGCACATCCAAATGTGTGCTAGTATCTTGATTTTTACAGACAGAAGACTGTCACTCAAAAAGAAATGTAATGAAAATACATATCCTGAAAGTAGAATATCAGGCATCGATTCCTTCATAGACACACCCAACCCTGCTCTCATTCTACATTAAAGGATCCCCATATATTATATCAATAGTTGCTTGAGAAATCTGGGATCCACAGGTCTGAGGAAGGGAGGTGAAGGACTTCAAAGTCTAAAGCAACAGAGAACTGGGAGGATCAAAGTTGAGTTCCTTGGATATATTCAGTAGAGTACTGCACAGCAATTGTAGGATCAGAGAATATACAGGAATTTGGCAAGACACATTGGAAAAGAGAAACCCAGGGGTAGGTCTTGAGTAAGAATCAATACTCTTACCCCCACCAACCACATATTCACCCTCAAACTTCATCTTCCTTTTACATCACTCTCACTCCTCATTCAGCCCCATATCAACATTAATCACTCAAGCCAAGAATTTCTCTATCTCTATCTTCTCTATTAGCAGCAGAAGCTCTGAAGCCTAATTTGTGGCCCAAACCAGGGGTGGAAAGGCAAAGTTCAGGCCTGTCTCACAACAAAAACTAAAGATTTGGTTGATAGATAAATAAATGAAACCTTGAAGTTTCTGAGCAAATGGTAATCATGCACCAGGGTCTAAGCTGGCACAGGATTATGGAGGGCACTCACCTTATTACTCTTTGATTTTATTTTTTTAAATGGTAGAGCAGTTTTCCAATTGTGTAGTATAACCCTTTGAAAACACAAATTAGTCTCATGAGTGGGAACATCTTTTGAGGAAGAGAGTTACCATATTAATTTCCTGTTATTTAACAAATCAAAATAAAATAAACATGTTTCACACTTTAGAATGAACCCATAAAAATCAGAATTTTAAAAATTGGCAATCAGTATCATCAATATCATTATCACTGCACCACATTCCAATTTCTCCACTATCCTCACAATGTCCCAGGTTGCCAAGCCAAAGTTGGCTTGTGTGTGTATGTGTGTGGTGGTGTTGTGTGTGGTAGTGGTGGTGGCAGTGCTGGGGATTATACCCAGGACCTTCACATTTAGCTACATCCCTAGTACATTCATTCATTCTGAGACAAGTTAACGCTAAACAGCTAAATTGCCCTGGCTGGGCTTGAATTTGCAACCTAGAATGCTGGGACTAAAGATGTGCACCACCACACCAGATCAGAATTTAATAAAGAACCAGAGCTCCACGTCCCTGACATGACAGAATCCATTCCTAACCCATCAGTTCTGGTCTCCAGGTATCAGGACTAGGATAATAAATTTAGGGTTAAGGATAATGAAGGACCGTACAGGTCTGAGGGAAATGTAGTCTAGACTTCCTGGATTTCCTTCTATGCATGTGCAGCCCATCCCCGCCGCCGCCGCCTCCATGCCCCCATTCTCTTCTATACTGATCTTCTTCTGGAATTTGATCTTTCTTTGCGCTGTTTGGCGGGATCTGAGTTTGTAGTCTTTGTGTCCCTAAAGGTTGGTCCAAAGGGCAAAGAGGAGCCCATGAGCCTCGGGGGAACCATGAAGATCGGGACGATTGTCCCGCCCTTGGTGGGAGCAGAAACGAAGGATATCAGGTAGGTGGGTGGTGATGGCAGGTCCCTGGGCGACCCCAGCACCAAATCCACCGGTGTGGGGGCTGGAAGGGGTGACTTGGACTGTGCTCTCACGATTGCTTTATCAGTAAGGAGTCCCCATATTAATAAGGGAACAAGTTAATGCAGCCGAAATATAATTCTACAATTTTGATGAAGACATATTTGTTATTATACCTTTAGGCAATATTGTTGCTAGATCAGTAGATAATGTATATTTTCATCAACCTAAAAATAAATTGCATATGGATTTCTACTGGTTAGATGCATCCTTAATGGAATGGGGGCTTTTTTGGCCCCTTATTAGGTATAAAGGACTGGTCTCCCACAGTGAGCTCTCATCCCCCTTTTTTGGTGGTGGGGGTGGCAGATCTTTTCCAGCTAACATGGAGAAGTTGGGGCAGGACAATGTTACAACCAAGCCAGACCAGCTCTAGCCTTAATTCGCTCTATTTGCCTTTTACAGCTCTGCTTCCAGAGTGTTCTGTGCATTTCCTGGAGCAACAAAACAAAATTATTACATCTTAGGTGAAATATATGCTTCTTTATTCTTCAGTTTGGTTTACATTGTATTTATTAGCTCCATGGGTCCCATGAATTAAAATGAAAAAAAGAAAGAAAGAAATGACAGTCTAAAGTACATGTACATAAATTAAAGTTGGCATGTAGAAGCAAGTAGTTTATAAAGCAGAACCATCTAAACTGAGTAAAGATTTGTCTCTGACCTTTCTGAAGGCATGGCAAAAAGGCAGTTACACTTGTTACGTGATTCAAATGGAACCTATTTAATAAGAGAACATACTAAGTATAGGTGGAATATGAAGACACGTTGGTATCAAAGTCTGAAAAACCATCATCATTGATCACATAGATGAAATAATGAAAAGTTTTTCAATGCCAACCTGGACATAAACACTTTTCGCACTCTGCATTGAAAAAAGCTCTGGTAGTACTAAAGTATAGCTCACTTAACAGGATTTTTTGGAGTTGCTAAAATAATGTAGTACAAACAGAGTTTTTGGAAGGCAGTTCTCGGTTCATGGATAAAACATAAAACATGGAGAATTGAGCCAAGGTTCTTGAATAACATCATACATTTCTCTCAATCTTTACACACAGGTTGTGCATCAGGCTGTTCAAAGTTATTTATTTTACTGTTATTTTACATTTTAATCCAATTAATATAATCTTAGTTCACTTCTTCTAAAACTCACTAAGAACCTAAATTATAGTGAAACACAATGAAATACCATTTCATAGTATTTAATTTGAGTGCTATACTTGAAGCTACCATTTTCAGCCTTTCCTGGAAATTCTTGTTAGTTATCATGAGTTAATTAATGATTTCTTCTCTTTTCCCCTAAATTCTACTCTCGTCTTACCATAGCTGATCCAGATGTTTCATTTGGTTCCCCATTCATCCCACTCTGCAGTTCTCCTTAACTGATTGAATTCTCTCTGACAACCACTGCTGTTTCTCTCCAACTTGGGCCACAGATTCAACTTCCTGTTGATTACCTCATTGTAGCTATCTCCGAGGCACCTCAAGCTCAACAAATCCAAAGTGATTTCCTCTGTTTCTCCTCCCTTGCATATGGTGTTAGTCCCATCCAGCCAGGGACCGAGACACTAAAATGGGATTTCTCACAGGCTCCACCCTCATTCCAAGTTTTAATTTCATCCAGTGTCACATCTTGTTTTGTTATTCCTTTTCATATTACTCCAGTATCTGCATAACATCAATGTGGGAGGAGGAGTTGTTGGTGCTCACAAACACACTAACTTTGTTACACTGGAAATGGCAGAACATAAAGGGTATGTTTTCTAAAAGTGAGGCTTTCACCAACACACGTAGTGACATCTGAGGGAGGCCACAGGGATGAGATTTCAGGAGTTAGACCCTGTTAGAACAAGTATCAGTGGAAAGGTATTAAAATAATAAAAACAAAGATGCACGTATTTACATGATGTGTACCTTCTTCTTATAAAAATGTATGTTGTTCTCCCTGTAGTCTTTATTAATACACAGTTCTGTGTAGTTGAAAAATACTTGTCATGTTTTCAAACTCCTTTAAAGATTATGATTATTTCCCATATTTCAGGTAACCACTTAAAAATGAGTAGGGAAAAAAATGGATACATGCATTAGTCCCAACTCTGTTGATAGACCACAACTGGGATTAATAGCTACTTGAGAACTAAAAGTGACAGCCTAATTAACTGAACATTTTAAATTTGCAATTACAATTTGAGATCAATCATAAAATATAAAATGTGCTTAACTCATTTATTTGAACCTAATAGTCAAGCTAAGCCTACATTCTCTACTTGCCTATGATCTCTAATGATTTTTTTTTTTTTGGTGTTGTACTTTCAAGCTACATAACAAAGCACAACAAAACTTGCTTAAAACAGAATTTATTTTTACATATGACAATTTTGTAGGTTGAAAGTGGACAGGGCAGTGTGAATGGCTCCTTCACAAAGTTTCTGATCTGCAGCAGGGCAGATAGTCAGTTCTGAATGTTTCTGTACTCAGCTGAAAGGATATTAGTGGCTGGGATGGAACAGGCATCCAATCCTCTCTTTTGTAGCCAGTTTGCACTTTCTCAGTCTGGCACTCAAAGGGTAATCCTGTGTGTCTGATTCTTCTGAGAGCAAATGTCCAAGAGGCCCAAGCAGACTTGGGGCTTCTTATAATCTGCCCTCTGAAGCTCAAAAGCATCCCTTCTACCCTGATCTCTTAGCCCAGCATATCACTAAAACCAGCCCTGATTCAAGGAGAGGACAATCAGATTCCACCTCTCAATAAGAGGAATTAGTAAAACTTTGCAGCAGTTTTAAATAAACCATAGTTTGTACTCTGGCCACAAATTATTTACATTTCTGCCACATGCTAAATACATTTTGATCTTCTCGGGAGCCCCCAAAATCTTTTCCTCTTATGGCAGTGGTGAAAAGCCTGACGGAATCAGGTCCCAGTAGCCTACCATCTGCCCTGCACACACACACAGCTCATACTGAGGAGTGTGGCACGAACATGGTGGGCTCTTTCCTTCAGGCTGTAGTTGTAGGAGGTGAGAAGCAACCTTCAGGCAGTGGACTAAGCACTTATTCCCTTCTGCCACCTGCTCCAGTTCTTTGATTAGGAACCAGTCCTGGTGTCCAGAAAAAATGCTTGGTTTCTCTTCACTCTGCCCTCTGGGATCTTGCCATTATCAATATTCTGTCCAACTTTCTCTACCTATTTCTTCCTTATGGTATATTGTATATCCAATGGCTGGCTGGCTGGCTGGTTTTGTTTCTTTCTTTTTTTCCTGGCTGTGGTCTATTGAGTCAAGAAATTGTATTCAGGGTAATCATTTCTCTAAAAAGCATGGGTACCAAAATTCACTAGACCAAAGCCGCTTCCACAAAGTGAGACAAACCCTTGCTACTCTGGCTTCCCCTTCTCTCCAGGGCTGCCTTGGAATAACAGCCTTAAAAGTTCTGTTCATCAGTCACCATAATCTCCTTAGAATGCTGAAAAAAAAGTTTGCACTTTTATCCAGAAATAAATTTTTGAAATTTTTATTTGATTTGATATACTTCTGAAAAATATTTGAATTTTATTTTTAACTGAAACATAAAAACAGAAATTATATGTATTTATGAAGTGCCAAGTAATGTTTTGATATGTGTGTAATTGTATACAGTTTAAATCTACAAATATTTTTGATCATTTATCTTTACTAAAAAATCAAATGGAAAAACCAGGCATGAAAATAGTTACATTTCAAACCCAGAAAGTACTTCTATATTACTCCTAAATTCTGTTTGAAAATTCAACTTGCTTCTTTAGTGCACTTTTCTTCTCATAATTTCTCAGTAGCAGAAGTATCACTCCATATTCTTCCCAGAAGTCTCTTTAGGCAGAACTGAGATGGTAAGCTGCCCTTTTCATTTTCCATATTATGGTTGCCCACAGTCTTCTAGTGTAAAACCCATATTTTCCTTCAGTTTCCAGTGACATTTTTATCACTTTCCTTCAGGCACTCACTAGGAGTCTTCATGCCCTTTCTAGATTGCATTTGAAACCCAGCTTCTGTTCAATTTCATACCCAAGGGCTGGGGATTTAGCTCAGTGGTTCCACCACCTCCCTCGAAAATGCAAAGACCTGAGTTCAATGCCCAGTACAAAAAAAAAAAGAGCACTTTCATAGCCAATACTGTATTATTGCAGATAGGTAAGTTACCTAGGTTATCTTGTAGGCAGTTAGACAGGGCTGGCCATCAAAAAGCCAACATGGAGGACAATCAAGGAGCCAATGTGGAGAGCAATCAAGACACATCCACTGAAGGCCAACATTATAAAAGAAGACAAACTACTACACCCTCATGGTTCCCCTGGGGATGAACAGCAGTGACTGATATTCTAAATAAGTATGAGTCACCTGAGGGAGAGTACTTGTACTCTTATTGGGTGGTCATGGTTTTGCCCCCCTCATGCTCACCTCTTACTTTTCCACTGGGTCTTATAGTTTTGTCCCACTTTGAACCCGACTCACCTTGTGGCTTTGCTCCATAAAATGCCACAGGAAAAAAAAATGCCATGGGAAATAGGGTCCTGGGCAACTCACTTTCCAGTCCCCTTTCTGTCTCTCTTAGACAGAAGCTATTTTTCTCTCAATAAATTTTTTCTACTCTTAATCTCCAGTGTTCCTAGAATTCATTCTTCAATTTTAGAGAACACAAACTTGTATTTCAGAAACCTAGCAGGTTTGGGAGTTACATCTCTTCCCCCTATATCAATGTGACAATGAAATATTATTACATATCAACTAATTATAAATTATAATTAAAATTTTATATAATAACCTTGTCTCTTTAAGTCTTATTTTAACTGATGTAATTGTTCCTACTCTTGCTCTCTGTTGGCTTCTATTTGCACGGAATGTCATTGTGTCGCGAGCAGGTACCGTGGGTAAAGAGGACTCGGACTCGGATGGCAATTCACACACTTATCTTATATTATCCTAATTCATTTCAATACAATTACCACATAATATTAAGTCTGCCAATTACCACGTTCCTGTACCTGTACTGCACAAGTCCTTAATGGGAGCTCGACGTTTCCTCCCGCAGGGTCAGAGGGTCCGATCCTTCGAAGGGCGTCGAGTCGGCGCTAGGCTATCCGCCTCTCCCCTTGCCTCGTCCTCTGGTCTCCTCTGGTCGGCGACGATGCTCATCCCAGTGGGATCAGGTGTGCAGATGTTTCGGTCGGTAGTCAGATCATCAGAGTGACTGGTCGACTGGTCGGTGGGACGGATCGTCGACTTGCTTGGGGTCTTCAGCTCCTTTTATACTATTCTAGCTGGGTGTTCATGGTATTGGTTCAGACTTATCACACTGTCCAGCTTGGGAGCACACTCTGCCCAATTCGGGGTACTCCCTGTCCAGTTTGGGGTACGCCCTTATCAGTTCTATACCGCTTAAGGTTCTACTTTCATTACTTTCATATCCTATGGTTACACATCACTCTTATGATTGTATTATACTTAGGTTACATCACTCTTAAAGTCACAGCACACTTTAGGGTTACAGCACACTTAGGGTTATACAATTCCATCTTATTCCAAGGTGTTCTCCACACATTGGTTTATCCTTTCATTTTACAGTCTGTGTGTATTCTTCCAAGTGAAATGAGGGGAATTTTCCCCTATACAAGTGGTTTTTAAAATTGGTGCATATCCAAAGAATCAACAAGTGAGATTTCTTCTTATTAAAAAGCTTCTGCACAGCAAGAGAAACCACCAGCATTGTGAAGAGACATCCCACAATGTGGGAAAAAATTTATACTAGCTGTTCCTCAGACAAAGGTCTACTATGAGAATGTATAAAGAACTTCAAAAAATTGGAAAAAAAATTTTAAAAATTTAAAGATCCAATCCAAAAATGGGGACCTGGAATGAATAGACATTTCTCAGGCAAAGAAGTAGAAATAACAAATAAACATTAAAAAATGTTCAACATCACTGGTCATTTGAGAGATGCAAATGGAAACAACACTGAGATTCCACTTCACCCCAGAAAGAATGGCTGCTATCATGAAATCAACCAGTAACAAATGCTGGTGGGGCTATGGGGAAAATGGAAACCTTCTCCACTGTTGCTGGGAGTGTAGACTGGTGCAACCACTGTGGAAATCAATACAAAGATCCCTCAAAAAACTAGGACTAGAGGTCCCATTTGATCCAGGTATTCCCTTGCTGTGTAGCTTCCTAAAAGAATTAAAAGAATAATACCAAAGCAATATATGTTCACTCATGTTCATAGCAGCACAGTTTGTAAGAGCTAAAATTTGGAAACAGCCCAATTACTCATCAACTGGAGACTGGATAAAGATGTGCTATTTTTATATAAAATGGAGTACTACTCAGCCATGAAGAATGAGAAATTAGAGGCATTTATAGCTAAATGGATGCACATTGAGGCCATACTGTTAGGTGAAATAAATAGGACACACATGTGTAAATACCAAATAATTTATCTGGTGTAAGAAACTGAAAGTGTAAATAAGGATCAAAATGTATAACAGATAATGTGAAATAGGAAGAAAAGGTGCAAAGAAGGAAGTGGACAGGGTAGGGGAAAGGAAAGAAGGGAATAAAACTAACATGAGAAAAGGAAAAACTGGAAACAAAGTCTTTGTAAATATAGAGGGGTGGAAGAGTTGAAGGGAGGGCAGGAGAATGGGGAAAAAATAAGAATCAAGATATATGATAATCCCAGACCAGAGGTAGGGGATTCTGAGCCATCATTGCACCGCTCCCAGACCAGAGGAAGGGGCTTCTGGGCTTCCATCAATACCTCTTCTCCTGGCCAAAAGGAAAGGGCTTCTAAGCTGCCATCCCACTACTCCCAGACCAGAGGAAGGTGCTTCTGAGCCACAGTCTGACCACTCCTGGCCCAGAGGAAGGGGCTTCCAGGGCGGCATCCGACCCACCACTCCCAGCCCAGAGAAAGGGGCTTAGGAGCCACTGTCCCACTGATCCCAGCTCAGAGGAGGTGAGCCACACAGATGCCAACAACACTCCACCCAGGTCAAAATGAGAAGACACGTAAATAACTCTCAAAACCAGACATCTAGATCACCTACAGCAACCCCCAAGGGAAATGAGATGGAACACTCTGATACTCAACCACCTGGACCCCCTGAACTGGCAACAAAAGAGGATCTGGAAAAAATGAAATCAGAAATAATTTCTC
>NW_004624737.1:16755795-16775973 GCF_000247695.1 Heterocephalus glaber
GAATAGTTTCTCTAGTGTGAGAAACTGATAGTGTAAACAAGGGTTAAAATGATTAAAATGAATAATGGATAATTTGAAATAGGAAAAAAGGTCCAAAGATGAAGGAGTGAAGGGAGGGGAAGAGGAAAGAAAAAGAGGGAAAGGAAAAACCATGAGAAAAGACAAAAAATGGAAATGAAATCTATGTAAATAGGGAAGGGCAGAGCAGGTGAAGGGCTCACAGGTAATGGGGAAAAGAATAAGAACCAAGATATATCATGTACAGGTACAAACACCCAATGATAAATGTAAACAAATTGTGTACCTAAAATGTACCAATAAAAGAACTAAAAAAAAGAAAGAAAACTCATACAGGGGCAAGACCCTTTGAATGTAATGAACGTGGGATCTTCTGCCAAAAGTTGTACCTTCTGTACATCACAGAGCTCCACACGGGAAAAAGATCTAATGAATGTAATGAATTCCAAAAAGCCTTCTACCAGAAGTCAGCACTCAGCATCAGAGAATTCACACAAGAGAAAAACTTTATAAATGTAATGAATGTGAGAATACCTTTGGCCAGAAGTCAGAACTCAGAGTGATTCTGAGTACCATCACAGAAAAAAGCCTACTGGAAGTCAGCATTCAGTGAACACTGGAGAACTCACACAGGAGAAAAACCATATGAATGTAATGGATGTGGAAAACCTGGAGACATCAGTATTCATTGAGCATCATAGAACTACATAAGAGAAAATTCTATTAATGAATGTAAGAAACCTTTCAGCCATAAACCAATCCTCACTGTACATCAGAAAACTCACAACTGAGGAATTAAACTAACATAAAGAATGTGAGAAAACTCCCCACCATAAGCTATCATTGTGTATCAAAAATGTTATTTGAAAGTAATGTGTGGAAAAATCTTTACCAGAATTCCAATCTTAGCAGGCATCAGAACTCACAAGGGACAAATCTTGTATGACTGAGACCAGCTATGTGTTCTACCAAAACCAGTCTCTCTTCTCTAGACACACATTCTGCAATTCTCAGCCTCTCATTGTGTTTGGGACCATGCAATGAGCTCTGTCCAGGAGAATATGAGACACGAGTTATGAACATTATTTCCAGGCCTGGCAATAAAAAATGTCCCGCAGTCCTCCTTGACTTCTCATGCCTTCTAACATTAAAGGACACTTGACTTTCAAGGTATTTTTGACAGGTATAGGAGAAGAAGGCCAGCATGATTTAAAATAGAAGGAATTGATTGGAAAGAACAGAAATCTACCCATCTCTATTCCTTTTGTACTTTATGTAAGACATAAATACTTAACCTACATGACAACATAGCTCACCATAGCTAATTTACTTAATAAACTTTGCAAGAGAAGTTACCAGTCCTTATGTATCAGAAAATTGACAGAGGAGAAAAACCTGTGTAGTTACCCAAGTCATGTTATGAGAAAACCAAAGAAATCTGGATAAACCATGTAAGAAATTTGGAACTTATGAGTAGGTAGAGACAGCTCATCAAATGCTGAAAATAAAGTAAATATTATAAAAGTTTTTACTGTGTCAAAGCTTCCAATGTCCAACTCTTCTATATCAGAGAATTTGAAAGCCAAGAAAAACTATTCATGTAATGTGGATATTAATTTCCAAATAGAAATATTAAATATGTTTTAAAATATTTGACTGTATACCAGTAATTATGTGTGAGTGGTAAAATTGCCTCTGAGGGATATTTGATCATTTATAGACATTTTTTTGTTTTTCAAAAAGTGGAGGCTGGGAGGTGCTATTGACATCTATTGGGCAGTGGCCAAAGATGCTACTAAGCAGTTTACAGCACACAGAAAAACCCCCTTTACTATTTAGGGTTTATGCATATGAACATCCTATCTTAACAAATTTTCTTTAGCAGGGTCCCAGCATAACTATGGATAGGAAACAAGTAGACTTAGCATAATATTGTGACCTACTTCATGGCTTTCCACATTAAGTGCCACTGTATTTTCCTTATATCTTGGTTACATATATTAAGTCTGAACTATTGGACTACATACTGTTTTCCTTCTTCCTTAGCATTGTAAATTTGTATAATCATTATTTCCAAACTGTCTCTTAAGAAGATGACTTTTTCTAAAGTTGAAGCTAAGAGAACTAGCCAGTAGATCTAATAGAAACATTATTTACCTCAAAATACACAAATCATACACAATTGCTAACACCCCAAGTCTAAATTTAGGTAGCTATGAATAACAGTACTCGTTCCACTCCATGGAAAAGCAGTATCTGGGAGAAAAACTTCTTTTTTGTTCCTATTACTTGCACCTTTAAATGAGACAATACAGTTATATTAGTGTATATATCAAAAACCCTGTAACTTAGTAGTCTATGTTTGCATTTTCAGTGATGGTATGCTACATGAGGGCCTGGCCACTTAAAGGGGCAACATAATTCCTGGCTCCACTTGTAACATGTTAAGACTTTTGACTCTAACTTCAGTGGGCTTCTGTGTCTACATATTGAAAAGGTAGTAATAATAAAGCCTGCCTCAAAGGGTTATTGTGAAGAGTACCTTAGCTCATTGTTGGGATATTATTTGGTACATGGTGTTATGGTTTAGTTCTAAAATATCCCCCAAAATTCTTGTGTGTGGAAAGTGATTGGATCATTGGCTGCTATATTCATCAGTTGATTCCTCCATTAATGAATTCAGTAGCTATATGTCCTGTTAGGAGGCAGAATCTGGTGATGTGGATCACTGGAGGTGTGACCTGGAAGATGATATTCTTATCCCCAGTTATTCCCTTCTCTCTCTGCTTTCTGGCTTCTATTGGATGAGCCACTTGTTCCATCCAGGCCCTCCCACCACGCCATTTCTGCCTTGGAGCTAGCTGACCATGGACTAAAACTATGAGCCAAAATAAACCTTTAAGTTTTGACTATAGGTATTTTGTCTTATCAATGAGAAAGTGATTAAAACACATGGTAAATAACATATATTTGGTTTCTGTGATAGTGATGCTATAATAATTTATAAAATTGCTATGTGATAAGTCAGTAGGGGGAGTAACAAACTTGTTTGGTTGCACAAGAACCATCTTTTTTTTTTTTTAGTGTTGATTTGGTCTTGTTATCTGCTTCTGTACATTTATCCAGGGATTTATCTTGGAGCTTTTTATGATTAGCTGAAACTAATCTTTCCTTTCGTGGTGCTTTTGGCCCATGTGTGTAAGCGAGCTCTGTTTAATGACATGCTAGGAGGGTCCTGTGGCATGTCTGGGGAAAGTTCACCCAAAGAAGAAAAATGTGGTTCGTATGTGGCAGAACATTGATCTTTATGGTCAGGCAGGTCTCCTGCTTCCCTAGGGAGGGTCCAGATCTCATGTGTGGAGGCTCAGAATGGCAAGGTAGAATGGTCACTGAAATAGCCAATCCAGGAACTGCTCTTTGGGGACATTAATGTGGAGTAGTAGGTTTCTATTCTTGTACAATAAATAGTCTTTAATTTATTGGCTCAAAAGTACACATCATGTCTTGGTCACTTTCTCATTACTGGGACAAAATACTCAGCAACTACAACTTAAAGGGAAGGTTTCTTTTGGCTCATATTCTCACACTATGGCAGCCAAGAAGCAGAGAATGATGGACAGGGAAGGGAGACACGTACTTCCAGAACACACCCTCAGTGACCAGCCTCTGCAGACCAGACCTCACCTCCTAACATCACATTTAGCTATAACACCCCCATGATTCAATCACCTTTCAAAAGACCCACCTCCAAGCACATGAGGCTCTTGGAGGACATCTAGATATAAAGAATAACACATTTACTAAGTTTCTGGGGGTCAGGAATCTGGAGATGGCTCAGGCATGTTCTCTGCTCAGGGTCTCAGCTGCAGTCAAGGTGTTGACCATGCTGGCTTCTCATCTAGAGGCTCAACTGGGAAACATCGCTACCAGTTCCATTCAGGTTTGGGCAGAAAGTGTTTCCTTGAGGGCCTATGACTTAGGACTTAGTTCCTTACTGGTTATTGACTGGAAAGCCCTCAAGTTAGCTATCCTATGGCCCTCTCCATAGGCAAGGCACACAGAGCTGCTTTCACCTAGAAGCCCAGTGAGAAAAGGATACATTCCAATTTAGTAAGATAGTCTTAAATAACAGTGTACTTATTAGAGTGACATCCCTGCACTTTGCCACATTCTGTTGGTTAGAGCTAAATCATAGATGCATCCACACACTGGGGCAGCGAAGTACATAAGGGTGTGATTCATTAGTGATCACCTTAAGGTGCACCTGCCACATGTAGATCATCGGCTGGGGGTGGGGGTTAATGAAGTTATGAATTTCTATTTCTTTATATTGGGGAAGGTGTGACAGGGTCTACCCATGTAATTCAGGCTGGGTTGAACTCACTATGTAGCCCAGGCTGGCCCTGAATGTGCAGTGATCCTCCTACCTCATCCTCTCAAATGCTGAGATTACAGGCAAGCATTACCACACCTAGCCAAGGGTTTCTATTTCTTAAAGCAGAAGTCAGATACTTAAGGGCCTATGAACTATCGGGATAATTTTATGAGTTATTTACTTCAGAAATATTGCATACTACAATTACAGTGTAGAATTATTATGCATCAGAAACTGCTTCAAGGATGGCTATTATGGCATCCTGGATAACTCCAAGCAATAAAAATAAAGCTATTATTCTATTGTTTGAAGAAAATGTGTTAGTGCACAGATAGGCTGTCATATCAGTAAAATATTCTTCATGGAATATAGTATGGTGTCAAGGTTTCTTGCCCTTTATGTTCTTGAAAGTGAATATTGTTGACTTTGAATTACTCACTGATACGTTTGGCTGGTGCTGCTTGACTATGAGACCAGGAGATAGGAAAACAACAGGCATTTAGGATAAAATAAACCAAAATAAGCCCTGGAAAAATTAGAACACAAGAGAAAGAGGCTCACTAAAGTCTGCCCCAGAAAGAGCGCAGGGAAAGTTTCTTCTCCTGACATCAGAAGCCTAAGCTAAAAGTGGCATCCACACTGTTTCATTGTCTCATTTTCAGGTCCCCACCAAAATAGCCTCCCCAAGTCTGCATAAAAACACATAAACTTCGGCACCTCCACAGTATCCTCTCAGCTAGTGAGAGCTTTACTTTGTTCTCTTTTACTACTCTCAGAGCGTTTCCCAACGCTATGTCCATTGACTTCATTCTTTTTCATCTTCAGAACAAGAGCCTAGAGATAAAATTGGTAACATCTTGATGTGGTATGAGTTTAGTTTCTAATTTTACTTTCTTCCACTATTATATCTTCAAGCTGCAGCCCAGGCTAATAAACTCCTAACCTATTCTATGAGTCTGCTCAGGCTTGGATAAGAATATAGCAGAGTCTGGATCACTTACACCAGCAGCTTCCAAGCTTTTTGGCACCAGGGATGTTTTGTGGAAGACAATTTTTCCACACATGTGGGATAGGAGTGGTTTCAGGGTGATTCAAAGGAGGGGATGGTTCAGTGGGGTTTGAGCTCCAATGAGAATCTAATGCTGCTGCTAATCTGACAGGAGGCAGAGCTCAGGTGGTGATGCAAGCCATGGGAAGCAGCTATAAATACACATGAAGATTCATTCCTTTGACTGCCACTCACCTCCTGCTGTGTGGCCCTGTTCCTAACATGCCACAGACTGGTAATAGTCTGTGGCCCAAGAGTTGGGGATCCCTGGTTTAAGCAATGGACTTCTATTTTATCACATTTCTAGAGGCTGAAAGTGCAAGATCAAGGTGCCAACAGGTTTGTTTCTGATGAGACCTGTTTCTGGGTTGCACCCTTCTCACTGTGTCCTCATATGACCTGTCCACAGAGCTCCTGGGAGAGAGAAAAACCTGTGTCTCTCCCTTTTATGAGGACAGCAATCTGTAGGATTAAAGCCTTACTTCATGACCACATTTGACCTTAAAGTCTTCTCAAAGACTCTCCAAATACAGCCTCATTAGGGGTTAGGACTTCTACGTGGGAATTTTGATGATACATCCAGTCCATAATGCCCACTAATTTGAAATACCATCTTCATTATATATTAAATTATTATATAGAGTATCTGCTGGTGTTGTCTGCCCAACATTCCTTCCCATGTTATTCTAGTATCAAGCTAGCTGGTGTCCACTAATGCTCCACACTCAGCTCTGTGTGGTGTTTCACCAAGCAACTGGAGTGAGTCTTCTGTGACTTCTATAACCAGAACTCAGAGACCTATTTGTGTTGGGGCTTGGAGCTGTCCACATTAGGAGTCTGTTCACAGGAGAGACTCTGTTCACTGAGAAACACTGTGAGTAGAGTGTCCTGGAAACCTAAAGACCAAACAGTCTGGACACCCCAGGGGTCTACACCATGTGCCCCTCTTACTGTCACCAAAAGAATGTATCTTTTAAATTTATGGGGACTTTTTCTTTCAGAGTCAGGATGCTTCTTCATGCTGAGGGAATAAACCACCACCCCTTCTTAGCTCAGGTAAATGGACAGAATATGCAGATGTTGGCCCCAGGATGTCCCAAAAGCCAAGAATGACCTTAGGGATTGAAAGAACTCAGGAATTCATGATGTTTCTCCCTTTCTCCCCTACAATAAAAGCCCTTGCACATGTGAATAAAGTGAGATGGAGACTTAAGGCCATAAGAGGTCCTTCCACCTTTTTCAGAGCTAGCTTTGAATAAATTATTCTCTTTTCACCAGAGATTGTCTCCTGAGTCCTTGAGGAATAAAGAATAGCACAGACATGAGCACCTAGTAACATTCTGATATTTAACCAGTGCGTTTTTTCCTTCAGTTTCTTTGTTTTGCTTACATACTGTTGAGGTGGGTTGCTCCTATTTGTAATTGAGCTCTGATTTGACTGAATGTATCTGACCTGTGCCTACCTTTTTTATTGCACTATCAGCAGATATTTGTATATAAATACAATAATATCTAAAGTTATAGTACCTTTATACTCTTTTTAATATATTGTAAATATTTTTCATCATCACCCCTAACATTCTTAGTTTTAAAGTATTTGTAAAATATAATAAAATTAGAAATGTGCCATCTTTATTCCCACATCCACAAGACCCTTCTTAAATTCTGATTGGATTTGCAGGCAGCTTGGATCTTAGTAGTTACCCACTCAGGAGGGAACACCTGCCAGGTGGCATGGCTGTTCCTAGGAGACCAAGCTATAATTGCAGTTACAGGGTTCTGGATGCAGCTGCTTCTGTCCCATCTCCTATCCTGGAGACAAGCCTGCAAGTCTACCCTGCCATCTCTCCAACTACCCACTGGGACCAGCCCCATGCTAATCATGAGATGTAGATCTCAAGTACCAGAATAAATACAAATTTAAAGGAAAATAAATGACCATGAGTATTTTATAGGAAAACCAAAACAAAGCTGAAATAGCTAAACTTAGCCAGACAGAGTTGACTTTAAGCCACAAAGTATTTTTTAAAACTTATTTACTTATTTATTTATTTATTTATTTATTTATTTATTTATTTATTTTAGTACCAGGGATCAAACTCAGGACCTTGCACTTTTCAGGCAGGTGCAGCACAAATGAGCTACATCCCTGGCTCTGCCACAAAGTATTTTTAGAGACAGAGGAAACCCTATGCCAATAAAAGACTCAGTTCTGTCAGGGTGGTATAATAATTCTAGATGTCTGTACTCTTCACAACTCAGCCTTGGCATGTGGAAAGTAACATGTCGACTTAGGGAGCAGAGTCACAATGGGAGGCCAGTCACCCTTCTCAGGAGTATATTACCCTGCCAATTTCCTTACTTCTTCTTGCAAGCCATTGCAGGCTGACAGATGCTGGGAGTCATCAGACAGGACTGTCAGGTCACTCACTGCAAGACCCACAAATAGGAAGCCTTGAGCCTCTGGCCAGGACACTGGCTGAGCACAAGCCTGGTGACCCAATCCTGAGAGAGATCTGTCAAGTTCCTTTCATCATCATTCCCCTCAAATCCAACAGCCCTCCCTGTTGTCAGTGCTTCCAGAAATAAGAGCCATGTTCACCTTTCTCTCAGACTATTGCACCTAAGGCCTGTGGTGCTGGAGCCCACCAGGGTCTCTAGGGGAACAAGTGAGCATTGAATGGATGGAGCCTAGCTAGCAGAGCTGAGCTGAGCACACACCCTGTGGCCTATCTTGTGACCTTGGTCTCCCAGAGTACAGCTGGTACTAAAGGAATAGGCAATGCAGCTGCAAGGTGTACTTACTGGCTTTTAAGGAGTTTAATGCAGACTGCTCATTTTCCCAGTACTTCCTCTGTTAATTTACTAAGCTGTCCTGTTTTGAGTTGCATTCGTTTTTAATGAGGTTAAACAAGGAGACTCTCTGAATTTAAATTAGATTGTCTTTCAAGGCAATCAATTTATCTCCATATCTGGAGCTGCTTCCTCATTCCAGCCACCCCACCTCTCCCCTGGTTGACCACAAGGGCCTCCTAGCAGCATCCCTGGGACTCCAGCCCCTGCTGGTCTGTTTAACTTGGGCAGATGGGGAGATATGTTTAAGCACTAATTCAATTACAGGTCATCACTGTTCAAGTCCCTTATATATGACTGCCTGTTTTAGATATAGCTAGCTGCTGTCATAAAGGATTTCCCTTTCCACCTTGTCTCTTACTCTGCTTAGGGCTCTCTGGCCTTCTTGTTCATTCCAGGATGCTTGGTTCCTTGAGGCCTTTCTACCTGTTGTCCCCTCTACCAGAGTACACAACTTTCCTCTGGGAATCTCTGTGTATCTTTCAACAACCAGCTCCAATGTGACTTCTTCCAGGTGTTACTGGAGTGTCAAGGTCCTGTCCCATGGTGATGAAGAGTGAAACTTCGAACTAAAGAGGATATTTATTTAAAAGATATAAAGGCAAGGATATAGAGCTCCTGCTAGGCAAGAGGGGGTCCTGAGCAGGATGCCCAAGAAGATTCTTTGTCTAGGAGTTTATAAGGGATTTAGAAAGGAGGTTGAGCCATTGTATAAATGATAAGTGGCCTTGAGCCAATGCATTTTGTGATCATGTTTTGAGAAGGTTCCTGACAGTGGCACACCAGGCAGATATTTTGTAAGATCCTTGGAGGGTGGTGACTCAGAGGACTCCCATTTTGGGCTTCCCGCCTCCATTTGGGGGCCACTGTCCTTATAGCCTTACAGAATCCTGATCTCTCCCTCACTAATTCCTGTCTCACAGGGCCCCTTGGATACCAGTTCAGCCCCCTCCTGTATTCTCAAGACAGCTGCTGCATTTCTCACTAAGTAAGTAACTACCTGCTCACTGAATAGCCACTTCTCCTCTCTGGAAGAATCAGCTACATGATGTTAGAGACTGTCTTACTCTCCACTGGCATGTCTGGCATGTCATGCCCAGTAAGTAGTGGCTCAACCAATAAATATGTGAAAGAATGAACAAGACATATGAAAGGGTCCAAAGTGAAACAGTAAAATCCAAGCATTTTATTGAATAAATAAGTAAAATCTTCTGGAATCCCAGGACCTTGTGACAAGTATACTAACAAACAGACACAAATATTTGATATGTATATTTGCAGGAGAAAAAAGTAGGATCATCATCCAGATACTCTTCTTACTCCTATAAGGCTATGTCATAAATACTGACTAATTTCCATTGAGTTCTTTCCCTATCCCAAGTGCTTCATGTTCTAGGTACTTCACATTAACTCATGTAATCTTCACAATGACCCATTTTACAGATGACAAACGAGGAGCCCAGACCACTTGATAATTTACCCAAGGCCACATAGCTAGTAAGTGGTAGAGCTTAGATGTGAGTTCAAGTGACCTCCCTCCATGCCAAACCTCTTAGCCATCACCATATACTACTGCTCAACAAGAACATCTTTCCAAATCCATTGTAATCCTCTTAAGAGTTGAAGAGTTGTTCCTTGTATGTATGTATATATATACACTAATTTACATAACCACTATCCTACCAATGGACCTGTAAGCTTATTGCAAACAAACAGCTTAGTATATATATCTATGTGTATTTTCCAAGTATTTCCTCAGCATAAATTCTTCATAGTAGGATTATTGCATTAAATGCCATTAAAAATAAGAACTTCCAAGAACTGAACAAAGGAAGAGGACCTATGTTCTCAGGCCACTTTTGGAAGGTAGAGGTGATGATAGTATCAATCATGCACAGTTTGGTGGTTTGGGAAAATGATAGAGCACAGACACAACCTCAGGACTCACATCTCTGTTCAGAGAATTCCTCTGCCCTGGCCATCACATCTCATAGGAAGGTGTAAAAAGACACCTGTGATGGAGATAGGAGTATATCCTAGTTTTCATAGACACTGGCTAGGAGGTGTGCAACAGTTGCCTCAAATTGGGAAATGTAATTGCCCTACAAGCAGCAGTGAAGAAAGGCAGAAAACAGTGAAGCAGTGAAAAACACTATAGAAGAAAGCAGATCCAATATGGATTGCAAGATGTGAACCAATGGAAAAGCATACCCTCACATGAGAAAGGCAGATTTCAGCCCTCTTCAAGGCATGAATCAACATTTCACATAGTTCCTCATCTCTTATAATTACAGATAAATATGATTTTAGTTTCTATAGCAGGAACTGGAGCTCAACATTTAACCTGATCCACGTATACACCTTCATATTTCTAGTTCTAAGTTTGTTTCTCTGTTCCAGTATTTACAAGATAAGATGGAAGCCATCAGTGGAGAGTGTAATATATTCAGTATCAGGGTCATGCATTCCTGTCTTTGCTTCTTGCAAGATTGGAAAGTCTGCTTTATAAATAAAATAAACCTATTAAATAAAGATGGGAGATTAGAAGTCTGTACAGGGGAATGACCACACTAGAAATCCAGATAATGGTTAGTTCCTAAGAAAAAAAAATACTCCATTACACTTCCAGCACAGTTAGAGATGAAGAAAGCTCAAAAGTAACCTGCAGCAGTGACCAGAAGAGTTTGTTAGACACATTTCAATTGTGCAACCCGGGAAACTGGGGACCAAGTAGTAGCTCCTAAAATATCTCCACATCCTAATCCCCAGAATTATGAATATGCCCTTATTTGGAAAAATTCTTTGCATAAAAATAAGTTAAGAATCTCATAATGTGACTATCCTAGATTAACTAGATGAGCCCTAAATCAAATGATAAGTGTTCTTATAAAAGACAAAAGAGGACACAGAAGATAGAAGAAGCCATGTAAAGGGAAACATTTTATCAATGCATTTGAAGGCATTGTACTTGATGTCTGGAGAGGGAAAGACAGGATTCCCCTATGGAACCTCTAGGAGATGCACAGGTCTTAATTAGGGGCTTCTGGCCTCCAAAATGGAAGAGAATAGGTTTCCAGTGTTGTAAGCCATGCAGTTTGTAGTAATGTGTTATACTTACCCTAGAAAATGAATATAGTGTTGTAGTTGCTAGCTTCACTTTCTAGGAAAACATTCGAAAGCGATGTCTTTACATGGTTTTTTATAGTATTGACTCTCATGGCACTCTGGAAAACTCAACACATGCACATTTGTCATTGACAAGAAGATGATATTCCATGACTCAGTGATGGCCATTTTCCTTGGGAACTGAGTTACACATGTGGAGCTACATAACTGAAAGTCCCAGGATTTACAGAAAACAACGCATATTTGAAAAACTCCTTTTCCTAGCAATTAAAATGAAATGAAAGAGAATGTGAAGGGTCTAGGGCAGTAAGCTTTGATTTGGGTAAACTGTGGCCCAGGGGATCCAGAGACAACAGGGATCATCTTTGAGTTGCTTTTCATCCACAATAGCCTAAAGATCATTTGAAAATGTGATGCCTCTTCTAGAAGGAAAGAAGGCTTGGACAATGTTTTTCTCTAAGTAAAGGGGGAAGTTGTATTTCAGGGAAAAAGGAGGTGGCAGTGGCACACAGAATCCACCTGTGCAGCAGTAGGTCTGGTGACCTAGAGTGATGAATGCACTGGAATGTCACAGGCTGGTCCCGCGGTCATGAAGCCAGGGCCACTCTGACCATGATGGCACCAGGGACATCTGGAAGCATGACATAACATTGGAAAAGCCATTGGAGTCCAGAACTCCCCTTTGAACTGGCCAGAGCATTCACAGAGCTACTGTCTTTCCTTCCAGGGAATGGGAAACAGCCTCAAAGCAGTTTGAACACGAGCTCATGGAGGCTTAAGTGCACTAGTTTCTCTTTATAAAATTAGTGTTTTATTGAATTTGATGGATGCAAATGTAATGCTGCCTCCCCCATGAACACATACATCTTTCCAATGACGGTCCAAATAATCCATAAAATAAAGTAAACAGAAAGAAATAAACCTCATCCCAAATGACTCTGAAGCTTGGTTTCTGAGTAAAAATTCAAAGTAAAAGTAATTAAAGTCAGTATGATTCCTGGAGGGTGGTAAATGATCATACCTTCTATAGTTAGTAGAGAAATCATTTCTGAGGTTCTTGGCTAAACACCACTGCCAAGACAATCCAAACAGCCTCTTTGGAGAACACGAATGTGTTCCTCCTGCTTGCTTATGGGCAGGCTTCTTTCCATCTGGGAAACTCAGTTTTCTTCAAATCCACCCTCCTTCTTCCACCAGGCCAGGGTAATTGTGCAGTATTGGCTGCACTCATTTTCAAAAGCAATTGATGCCAACATATTTGCATGTAAAAGTCCAGCACTCCCTTGCTGACCCCTAAGGAAGAGCCTTTTCCTTGAACATTGATCTCATGGGTCCAGTGCTTCAGTGCTTCCTCGGAGGCTTTGTGCAATGGTGGGTTGTTCCTTTTCTTTCCTCTACAGGATGGAGCTTTTCTGCCAAATATAAAACACAAGCTCTCAAGAAGAAAAATTCACATCTCTATAGAAGAAAATGTGGTCCCCAAAAGCCTACTTTGAAAGAAAGTGGTCACATGGGAGGTATAATGCCAGATGATATGACCAGTATTTTGACAAATGGGCCAAATTTACAAATCTAGGGACACATGGTCTTCTACAAATGGATCAGTTTTTATTTCATTATTGGAAAAACCTTTTTGTCAGCAGCTGTGGCAAATTATTTTGAAAGGGTAAGAAATCTTAAATTCTTCTAAGTTTTACTTTATTTTTAATAGCTATAATATTGGAACATTTTTCTGGAGTACAATATATTTTCATATGTATACATGTTGTGTAATGATCACATTCGAAATTAGCATATCCATCATCCCAGACATTTATCAGATCTTTGAGATGAAACTCTTCCCTTCTAGACATATTGAAATATATAATACATTAATGTTAGTTACCCTATTGTGCAATAGAACACCAGAATTTTCTTCTATCTAATCATAATTTTGTGCCCATTGACTACACATGCCACCATCCTGTTCCCTTCCCCACCCCCTGTTAAACACAATTCGACTCTATTTCTATGAAATCAAATTTTTTAGATTTCACATATGAGTGAGAGTGTACACCAGAAATGACCCCAGACTCAAACCATGGCCTGATGAACCCAGAGTACAGAGAGTTAATTCTCAGCATTTAAGGACTATAGCTTCACTTTTTTAAAAAAAGTCAACTGTCAAACGAATATCAAATGACACAGATCTAATCATTTCTATGTGACAGACACTGTGCTAGACACTACATATACAAAGATACAAAACACTTAGTCCTTCCCCTTTGAGTTCAGAACTGGGGGACATGCAGACACACAAAAGAGGGCAATGATAAGTTATTTACAAGGTCTCAGTGGGGGTGGGGTGGTGTTCTATCCTGTTGTGCAACTGGCAAATATTAGATTTGTTTTCACTATTAACATAACAATCACCTTTATAATTACATAAAACAAATATACAGGGCAGCATAAAATACTCTTGAAAACATTTTGTTAAATTTATTAGAACATGAGATTTAATATATTCAGCATTAGAAATATAGGTGCATTCTGCTTTACTTTAAAATAGATTTAAAGTTAAAAATCAAACTGGCTTGTCAAAATTTGCATATTTTGTTAACCGAAACAGAGTATCAAGCAATTGGCTTAGAAAATAAAACATGTTTTTCTAGCATTTCCACTGAGCCAACCACTATAGGAGGAAGGATTAAGATAATACAAGAAAAGCAAGAAATGGTTATGGGTGTCTATAATCCCAGCCCTGTGGGAGGTTGAGTCAGGAGGAACCAAAGTTTGAGCCCAGGCTGAGCAACTTAGTGACTTAGTGAGACCCTGTCTCTAAATTTTAAAAAAGAAAGCAGTAAGGGCTGGGGATATAGTTCAGTGTGAAGGCCAGGAACTCAATCCCCAATACCAAAACAAAGATGATAGAAGACAAGTATGATAGGAGTGACCATGCACCCCGACTGGCACCTTGCTATCACAGCATCCTCACTCAGCCTATCCTCTTTGCCACTAACCCTCATAATACCTGTGAGAGTTGGTACCCTTCTCCCATTGTGCAGACTCTGATTTCAGGAACCAGCACATCCAGAGTGGGCTATTACGGCAGCTTTACTTGCACAGGTCCTGGTGTTCACTGTTAGAGACAGCCACTGAGCCTTCTGGATTTAAACAGAACAACTGTATTAAAATAGCCAACGCTAAAAATTGGATTTCAACCCGCCAGAGATTAAAACTAGACCCATATCTATCATCATGCACTAAACTAAGATAGAAGTGGATTAAAGATCTAAATATTAAGACAGAAGCATTAAACTTGCTGGAAGATAAGTTAGGTAGAACTCTTGAAGACATTGGCAAAGGAAAAGACTTTATGAACAAAACTTCAACAGCACAGGAACTATCAGAAAGGATCAACAACTGGAATTTCATCTTATTAAAAAGCTTCTGCACTGCAAGAGAAACCACCAACAGAGCTAACAGACAACCTACAATGTGGGAAAAAATTTTTAGCAGCTGTATGTCAGACAAAGGACTACTATCTAGAATATATAAAGAACTGAAAAAAATCAGACCCCACAAATTCAAAGACCCAATTCAAAAATGGGCATCAGAAATGAACAGACATTTCTCAGACAAAAAAGTAAAAGCAGCAAATAAACATATGAAAAAATGTTCAACATCACTGGTCATTTGAGAGATGCACGTGAAAACAACTCTGAGATTCCACCTCACCCCAGAAAGAGTGGCTGCTATCAAAGAAATCAACCCATAACAAATGCTGGTGGGGGTGTGGAGAGAAAGGAACCCTTCTCCATTGTTGGTGGGAGTGCAGACTGGTGCAACCACTATGGAAATGGAGATACCTCAAAGAACAAGGGCTGGAGGTCCCATTTGACCCAGCTATTCCCCTGCTGGGTATTTTCCCAAAAGAATTAAAGAAATCATACCACAGAGATATATGTGCACCCATGTTTATAGCGGCACAGTTTGTAATAGCTGAAGGTTGGAAACAGCCCAAGTGCCCATCAACTGGAAATTGGATAAAGAAGATGTGTTTTTTTTATAAAATGGAGCACTACTCAGCAATAAGGAACAAGAAACTAGAGTCATTTATAGCTAAATGGATGCATATTGAGGCCATACTCTTAAGTGAAATAAATAGGACACACATGTGTAAATACCGAATAGTTTCTCTAGTGTGAGAAACTGAGAGTGTAAATAAGGATTAAAAGGATTAATAACTAATAATTGATACTTTGAAATAGGAAAAGGTCCAAAGGGGTAGGGGTGGTAGGAGGAGATGGGGAAAGGAAAGAATGGAAAGAAAAAATTATGAGAAAAGAAAAAAAATGGTAACCAAGTCTATGTAAATAGGGAAGGGTGGAGGGGGTGAAGGGTGCACAGGTAATGGGGAAAAAATAAGAACGAAGATACATCATGTACAGGTACAAGCACCCAATGATAAATGTAAACATATTGTATACCTAAAATGTACCAATAAAAGAATTTAAGCAAAAAAAAAAATAGCCAACTCTTGTCATGCTTAAAAATAAGCATTTTGAAATGAGGATGCCTATTTCTCCAGGAATAATCACAAGAGGCATGCACCCCCAAAGTCTAGGGATTCCAAGTGTGAATGGATTGTCACTCAATGCGAAAGACAGAAAACTATGGATTCAGAGGATTTGAGGAAAGCACTTATATTTTCAAGCATATCTCTAGGAAACCATGAAAACCTACGAGTCACAGATATAAAAGTGATTTAAGGTTGCCAAAAGAACTTTCCAGCTTGTTTGAAGAAAACCCAGAAGGTCTCAGAGGAGGGAGAAGGGGGAAGCTTGTCTTCCACAGCACATCTGGGCTGGAGCAAAACTGGGTCCACAGGAAAATTCCAAAATATGAGATGTTCCTGCAATACCAGCCATACCAGCAACAATACCATTAAATTAAAAATGGTTTCCAGAAATAGATGCACAATTAAAAAGCCTTATGCAGCCATCATTTTTCAGTTTCATACATATTCATTCTACTTTTCTGAGTTTAGAAACAATAGAATGCCAAAAGCCCCTTAATTTTGGATATTTCATCACACTAATTTAATGCCACATTAAAGTTCAAAAACCATTATTCATGAGGGTTTTTTCTGTTCATTTAAACATTGAACATCTTCCAACTTAATAATAGCCCTTTTTTAACTGACGTCTGCTTGCATATGAGTGGGAATGTAGTGAAAGCCCAGAATTCTTCAAGGCTGACTTTCTGCATTTCCATTTGAGATGTCAACAGGAAAAGTAATCACTTTCAATAAATAATAGTTAAAGATAATTACAAATTTGCTATTACAATCACACTAATTCCATTTGGAACCATGAAGAACAAAATTAGATTTCATCTTAAAGACAAAGTACACTCACACCTTCTTAGAGCTGTACAAACACATTTAAATAGCTCTACACACTAATCTGTCTTTACTTCTGCTTCAGTTAGGATTGCAAGAAAATTTCCTGTTGAATGCTTCCCAAATTCAAATTCTAATGTGTTCTCTTACGTCATGCAGAAATAGAGAGCTTTAACAACAAAATGGCTTCAATTGTGACACAGATAAAAATAATAATTGCGGCCCGGGGATTTAGCTCAGTGGTTCTGCCACCTGCCTCACAAGCACAAGGACCTGAGTTTGATCCCCAGTACCAAAAAATAATAATAATAATAATAAAAGCTATTATTATTACTATTATTGCTCATATGCCCAGCATTTTGCAGAGTATTCTAACTGCAATACTTCACTTAATCCACACAACACCTTTATGATACATATTTAGTATCCTGGTTTTTTGTTTTGTTTTGTTGGTGCTTTTTTGGTGCTGAGGATTGAACTCAGGACCTTGTGGTTGCGAGGCAGGCAGTGGCACCACAGAGCTAAATCCCAGGCCCAGTATCCTATTTGACAAATTAAGAAACAAAGACTCAGAGAGGATAGGTAAATGGTCTCCAGTCCAATCACACAGCAAGCAACAGAAGCAGAACTAGAATCACTGCCCCAACTCTGATGTCTGTTATTGCAAGTTGATTCCATTAATGTTCCAACTGTCTCCTCCCTCCCATTTATCCTCTAATTTTGTGTCTACCTCTGATTCTGATGCCCAGTGGGACAACTTTGACCAATGGGACAGCACCAAACTTGATACCAAGAAGCTTAAAAGGTGTTATGTTCCTTCCTTTCTTGACGCTCTGTAGTGAACATGAGAGGCAGGGCCATAAGAGCCCAGGACAACTGAAATAATCTGTAAGACACAGAGGACAGATGGGTTGCTCCCAGCTGAGATCACCCTAGATTGGCAAACCTGCCAGCTGACTGTAGACATAGGAGCAAGCCCAGTTGAGACCACCCAAGCCTGGCCAGATCAAGCAAAACCTTCCCATTGGCCTGCAGACCTGCAAGAAGAAACCACCATGGTTTGAGGTACTTTGTGGTGCAGCATTAGAGTTCTTAGCTATTGAGGAGACTTTACTATACAGCTGGTGGTCCCAAAGTTGTCCAGGTCCTAAGACCTGAAGCCCGTGACTGTTTTCTTATGTGGCCAGAGAGACTTTGCAGATGCACCTGCATCAAGGACCCTGAAATGGAAAGATTATACTAGATTGTCCAGAGGAGCCCTAAAAGTAACCACAGAGCTCCTTAAAAGAGGGAGACAAGGGACATTCCAGACAAAGGAGGAAGGTCACTGAGGCAAGAAGCTGGACTGTTGGTTTCAAAGGGAAAGGAGAAACCAGACACCAAGGTATGCAAGAAATGCAGCTCCAGACCCTAGAAAAGGCTAGAAAATTATTCACCCTGGATCCACTGGAGAGAGTGAAGCCCTGTCAACTCCTTTTGGCTAAGTAAGGACAATTTTAGACTTCTGACCTCCCAAAGTATAGAAGAAAAAATAGCTACTGATTTAAGCCATCAGTTATAGCAGCCATAAGAAACTAATGCATACACCATTTTTAGGGAAATGAAAACACTAACTGTTTTAATTAGTCTAAAACCAAATTCAAAACAGAAATTTACATTCCTCTCCTGTCTACAAGGCCATAGGCCTGGCAACACAAATAAGCACTGGGAGAGAGGACAACCAGTGCTCAACTGGAGACTACAGAGTTAGAGCCCAGGCCCTGAGGACCAGGGCACAGCTGCCTAGAGGCAGCAACCTCAGGAAAAATAGGGGGCACTGGAAGTTGGCAGAATCCCTACACTTGGACACACTCAAGCAATTTATTTAAAATTTCTGCTTTCTTTAAAAATGTGAACTCTTTAAAAGCCTCTGACTCATTTCAGACAATAAACATGTGCTATTTAGCCCAGCACTGCCTGCCAAGATTTTCTACAGTGGCAGATGTGCTCTATACCAGTGCTGTCCAAAGTGGCAGCTATCAGACAGAGGTAGTTTTTAAGCACATGAAATGTGACCAGTGCAATTGAGAAACTGGGTCATTAATTTTGCACAATTTTAATTAATTTCAATGAATGGCCACCTGTGCCTAGTGGCTTCCACGGGGAACAACACAGGTTTAGTCAGTAGAAGAACTTAAGGCTCACTGAACTGAAGAACTGAGGTAAGATAGAAAAAATAAAAGAGAGGTAGAAAGGGGACAAGGAAATCATAAGCCTAAAAAAATGTACTTTGAGGAAGACTATAACTTCTATGACCCAGTCAAAGTCACCCAAGGTGATCCATGTCAACATGCCTTTGATTAAATTTATACTCCTTCCCTTCCAGATCCATCACACTCAAAATTCCTGAGGAATACTGAAAGTCCATAAATTGGCATAATTGAGAAAGTGAAGGGCAGGAATCTATGAAAGAGGAACAGGTTGAGAGAATTCAAACAGTGTTTAAATTATCCATCTGAAAAAAAAAAGTGTTATATCTATTTTATGGGCTAGTACCTTTCTAAGGGGTGGGCCACCTTCTCCCAGGGATTCTACCCCTCAAGAGAAGCATAAATATTCTCTGTTCCAGGAAATGATGCACCTCTCTCTCTTGAGGGCCCACACTCTATTTCTTTGAGTGTGTACCTTTCAATTTCTGCATAAAAAAACCCTTCCTAGTGCAGACGAGGCTTCCAGGTCAACGTGCCACAGCTCCCAGCCCAGAGGAGGCTTCCAGGTCAATGTGCCACAGCTCCAAGCACAGAGGAGGCTTCCAGGTTGGTGTGCCACAGCTCCCAGAGCAGAGGAGGCTTCCAGGTTAACATACCACAGCTCCCAGTGCAGAGTAGAAGGCTTCCAGGCCAACCCACCACCGCTCCCACCACA
This sequence comes from Heterocephalus glaber, assembly GCF_000247695.1. Next base: position 16,775,503 of record NW_004624737.1, read on the forward strand.
GAGGAGGTGAGCCAAGTGAGCACCAGCAGCATGCCCCCCTCCCCTGTCAAAATGAAAAGTCAAAATGAAAAGACACATGAAGAAGCCTCAGAGCCAGACTTGCAGATCACCTAAAGCAACCCCAAAGGGAAACAAGATGGAACACTCTGATACTCAACCACCTGAACTCCCTGAACTAGCAACAAAAGAGGATCTGGAAAAAATGAAATTAGAAATAATTTCTCACATAACAGCAGAGATTGTGCCCATAGTGCAAGACATGATTAATAAATCTAGAGGACTCAGATTAAAAAAAATAGAGGAGCTGAGGAACATGATGGAATCCCAACATAGGAAACAAATTGAATCAATAAAACAGATGCAAACAGATTTCCAGGAGATTAAAAATTCCATTGAAAGTCTATGCAGCAGAATGAGCCAATGTGAGGACAGAATTTCAGATATAGAAGATAAGATTGCAATTAATGACCA
>NW_004624737.1:16797406-16813939 GCF_000247695.1 Heterocephalus glaber
CCCAATTTTTCCAGCACCATTTATTAAAGAGGCTATCTTTCCTCCAGTGAGGGTGTTTGGCTCCTTTATCAAAGATGAGACGGCTGAGTGTGTCTGGTGTTGTTTCTGTATCTTCTGATCTGTTCCACTGGTCCTCAAGTCTGTTTCTTTGCCAGTACCATGCTGTTTTTTATCACAGTAGGTTTGTAGTAGATTTGCAGGTTGGGGATGGTGATACTCCCTGCCATGTCTCTGTTACCTAGAATTGCTTTTGCTATTCTGGGTCTCTTCTTATTCCAAAAGAATTTTTGGATTTTCTCAAGGTCTGTGAAGTATGCTGCTGTGATCTCAATTGGAGTTGCATTGAATCTATATAGTCATTTTGGAAGTATGGCCATTTTCACTATATTGGTTCTTCCTACCCAAGAACAAGGGATACCCTTCCATTTTCTTATATCCTCTTCAACCTCTTTTTTTCAAAGTGCTGTAGTTTTCAAGGTAGAGGTCTTTTACTTCCTTAGTTAGATTGATTCCTAGGTTTTTCATTTTTTTGAAGGCTGTTGTGAAAGGAATTGTTTCCCCAATTTCTCTTTCAGTGAGTCTGCTATTTGTGTACAAGAAAGCTATTGATCTTTTAGTATTGATCTTGTATCCAGCTACTCTATTGAATCTGTCAATTAAGTCTAGAAGTCTTTTTGGCTAAGTTTTGGGTATCTTCTGTGTAGAGTATCATATCATTAGCAAATAATGACAGGTAAAATTCTTCATTTCCTATATTTATTCCTTTTATTTCTTTTTCTTGTCTAATTGCTGTGGCTAATGTTTCCAGAACTATATTGAACAAGAATGATGATAGTGGACATCCTTGTCTTGTTCCTGATTTTAGTGTGAAAGATTTCAGTTTTTGACCATTTTGTATGATGTTGGCTGTTGGTTTTTCATAGAAACCTTTTATCACGTTGAGATAAAGGCTATGTATTCCAATTTTCTGTAGGGTTTTTATCATGAATGGGTGTTGAATTTTGTCGAATGCTTTTTCTGCTTTTATTGAGATGCTCATATGGTTTTTGTTCTTGGCTTTGTTAATATAGTGTATTACCTTTATAGATTTATGTATGTTGAACCATCCTTGCATCCCTGGGATGAATCTGACTTGGTCAGGGTGTATGACCTTTTTGATGATCCTCTGTATTTTGTTTGCCAGTATCTTATTAAGGATTTTTGCATCTATGTTCATTAGTGAGATTGTAGTTCTCCTTTTGGGGGTCTTTCTCTGCTTTTGGAATCAAAATAATGCTTGCTTTCAGAAATGAATTTGGGAGTGTTGTTTCCCTTTCAATTTCATTAAAGAGTCTGAGAAGTAGTGGCATTAGCTCTTCCCTAAATTTCTTGTAGAATTCAGCAGTGAAGCCAGCAGGACCTGGGCTTTTCTTTGTTGGTAAGTGTTTAACTGTGTTTTCAATTTCACTTATTGAAGTTGTGGTGTTTAGAATTTTTGTGTCTTCTTCGTTCAACTTTGGTAATTCATATGTATCTAGGAATCTGTCCATTTCCTCTGTTTTTTCCGTTTTATTGGAGTATACGTTCTTGAAGTAGGTATTGATATTCCTCTGGATTTCTGCTGGATCTGTTGTGATTTCACCCTTTTAATTCCTAACTTCATTGTCTTTTCTTTCCTTTTTTTGATAAGGTTGGCTAAGGATTTGCAAATTTTCTTTATTCTTTCAAAGAAACAACTCATCTATTCGTTGATTTTTTTGTATCATTCTCTTGCTTTCCATTGCACTGATTTCTCTTCTGATCTTTATAATTTCCTCCTTTGTACAAGCTTTGGGTTTGTCTTGCTCTTCTTTTTCTAGGAGCTTGAGGTTCAGCATTAGATTGTTTATTTTAGTTCCCTCTGTTTTCCTATTATGGGCATTCACTGCTATGAATTTCCCTTGTAGAACTCCTTTCATTGTGTCCCATAGATTCCTATATGTTGTATTGGCATTACCATTTAATTGTAGAAACTTATTTCTTCTTTAATTTCCTCTGTGACCCACTGGTTGTTCAGGAGAGTGTTATTCAATACCCATGTGTTTGTGAAGTTCTTGCAGTTTCTTATGCTATTGATCTTCAATTTAATTGCACTATAGTCTGATAATATACAGGGGTAATTTCAATTCCTTTGCATTTACTTAAACATATCCTTTGAGCTAGAATGTGGTCTATTTTAGAGAATGACCCATGTGCAGCTGAGAAGAATGTGTATTCTGATTTTGTTGGGTGGAATACTCTGTGAACATCTATTAAGTCCATTGTTCAGAAGTTTGGTTTAGTTTTAATATTTCATTGTTGATTTTCTGTCTAGATGATATGTCTATTTGTGACAGTAGAGTATTGAGGTCCCCCACTACAATTGTATTAGTGCTTATTTAGTTTTTCATGTCCATTAATATTTGTTTTATATAGTTGGGTGCACTAGTATTTGGTGCATATATATTTATCATTGTCATCTCTTCCTCTTGGATTGTTCCCTTTACAAGGAAAGCGTGACCTTCTTTGTCTCTTTTAATTAGTTTAGGTTTGAAATCTACGTTGTCTGCAAATAAGATAGCTAGCCCTGCTTTTTTCCAGGATCCTCTCACATGGAGAATTGTTTTCAATCCTTTTACTTTCAGTCTATTAATTTCTTTTTTAATTTAATGTGTTTCTTGTATACACGATATTGTTGGATTTTGTTTCTTAATCTATTCTGCCGGTCTATTTTTTTGATTGGTGAATTGAGGCCTTTAATATTGATGGTTATAACTGATATATATTGACTTACCCTTGTTGTGATATTTTCCTATTGTTGGCTCTTTTTTTATCCCCTGCTTCCATTCAATTTCTTGCCTTGACTGATGGCTTTGCTCTGTTGGTCCTCATGGAGTTGTGACCCTCATTGTCTTTCTCTAGGATATTGTTTAGAATTATTTAGAGTGCTGATTTGGTATTCATGAAGTTTCTCAAGTGTTCTTTTTCATGGAACTATCTTATTTACCCATCAATTTTGAAAGATAGTTTTCCAGGATACATCAATCTAGGTTGTAGGTTGTGTTCTTTTAGAGCTTGAAATCACTCCAGGTTCTCCTTGACTTAAGGGTTTGTTTTAAAAAGTCTGCTGTGATTCTGATGAGCTTTCCTTTGTATGTGATTTGTTTCTTTTTTTAAATTAATTTTGTGATTTGTTTCTTTTCTCTAACTGCTTGTAGAATTTTGTTCTTCTGTTAGATTTCTGGAATCTTAACAATTATATGCCTATGTGTAGATTTTTTTTGATCAAGGCTAGTTGGAGTCCTATATGCCTCACTTATCTGTATGTCAAGTTCTTTTCCCCTCCTTGGGAAGTTTTCTGTCATCACTTCTGTGAACAGTTTTTCATGTCATTTGTGCTTTCTACTGCTTTTTTGTGGATTCCTATCAGTCTTTTGTTATTCTTCTTTGCATCATCTAACAGCTGCTGGATTGATTTCTCATGGTCCCTTACTATTTTCAAGAAATCTCTCTTATTGTTGACACTAATCTCAATTCCATCTTCTATATCTGATATTCTGTCTTTATATTGGCTCATTCTGCTGCACATATTTTCAATGGAGTTTTTAATCTGGATATCTGTTTGAGTCTGTTTCATGGATTCCATTTCTTTTCTATGCTGGGTGTTCATGGTTTCCATTTCTTTCCTATCCTAGGTATTCATGACTTCTATCATGGTCTGGAGCTCATCTAATAATTTTTTATCTGTTTCTGTTCTAGAATCTCTAATCATGTCTTTCATTCTGCTCACCATCTCTGTAGTTATCTGGGAAATTATTTCTGTTTCAAATTTTTCTAGAACCTCATTCATGTGTTTTGCTACTTCCCATGTTATCAGTTCAGGGTGTCAAGGTGGTTGATTATCAGATTTTTCCACCTCATTGCCCCCAGAATTTGCCTTTGTTGAACTGGAAGTCTGGGTTTGTGTTTTGTTTAGGTGTCTTCTCATTTCTATTTTTGTTGGTGGTGCTGTTTTTGGTTTAATTCCTAGGTTGATATTTCAATATTGCTTATTGTATCTTTCTTGCTTGTTTTTACAACACTTACGGAATGATTGCTTTTCAGAGGTATCTTCCAGCTATAGCTGGTCTTTAGGTTTTGAGTCTCTAATGACTCTTAGGCAATCTTGTTTGCAGTATACCAAGAAGGACAACTGATTAGATCAATCACCACACCTTAGCCCAAGTGACACAATCAGCATCAAACACAGCTTAGAAAATGGCAATTTGTGTTAGCTATTGATCTGTCACCTTTAACCATGTGAACCCAGGCCAAAATCGAGGACCAGCACAAAATATGTTTGTAGTAAATAAATCCTTCAATATAGCAAATTTACCCTCAAGGACTGGGAATTTAGCTCAGTGGCACTGCACCTGCCTTGCAAGTGCAAGGTCCTGAATTCAATCCCTGGTACTGAAAAAAAAGACATAAAATACCCTTCCAGATGAGGACTTAGAAGGAGTTAGAGAGGGAGGGATAGAGAGATAGAAAGAGAGGGAAAGGTTAGAAGTGAGGCTAGAGGACACAGGAAGATCATGCAAATTTTGGGAAACTGTTGAAGACAAGAGGAAAAGACAGAGCAAAGGAGCAAAGACAAGAACAGAACAAACTAACAGAAATCAGGAAGCTAGAAACTGTATACACTTTCCTATAAAAATAATGACAATTGAGAGAAGGAAAGAAAAAAATCAGAAATAGGACAGGAACAGGAACAAGAAGGGAGAGAGAGAGAAAAAGAAAAGAAAAATAAACAAATAAAATTTTTTAAAATTGAGGCCTCCTTCAGGGTATGTCTCTGCTGTCATGGTAGACAATGTGGGCAGCAGTGTGCAGATCTAAGTTGATTAAAGTCAGCAAGCCAGCATAGTCCACTGAGATTCAGGCTGAATTCTGGCTGCAAGGCCCAAGTTGAGCTCCCTGACCTCCTGAAGGATTGAATTCTGCAAGGTTCTACTGCAGGTTCAAGATGCTCTTTCCCTGAAAAGAGTCCAGGTTCTGATGGGAGGTGCTGATCCCAACAACTTACCGTCCACTGCAGTCCAGTGTGCCTTTATTGCAGAGATTTTCTTCACTTTTTCAGTGGGGTTCAATTTTCATCAAGGAGCCTCAGAGAGGCCCTCTCTCTGTTGTTCACTTCTGCTCTAACTTGTGGAGCTCATAACCATGGCCTTTATGGCCCTGGGTGCCCCTGTGATGTGGCTGTAGATCCCAGTGCAGCCCTGAGTGGTGGTCTAAGGGAGACTTGCCTATATGCAATGATGCCAGGGCAGCCAGGGCAGCAGGGGAGGTCCTGGGCCTCACGATATGGCAGACACTGGAATGTTTTGATTCAAGGATAGACTCCAGGAGCATAAGCTCCCAAATTTTTCTCCTTCAGAAGCTTCTTTCAATAGTGTGAGATAAGAGCTCCCCAACATCATGAGCTTACCTAAGACATTGAGTTGCAGCAATCACCTTTGTCCCATTTCAAGAAGGGAACCAAGTCTGATGGCAGAAAGGCACCTGTGTTTCCAGAAAAGAGCTTCTGAGAGCTCCATGCAAAGTCATTATTTTCAGAGCTGGAGGGACCTTAAAGAAAGTGGAGCCCCCTTTCCTCACACTAACCTAGTTTGATTTCTTCTATCTCCCCTCAGATCCATCTTATAATACAGGTTTAAATCAGAGCCAGTCTCTTGCCCCTACTTGCTTTCATAAAAGTAGCTTTTATTTCTGTAGGCTTTGGGACATGTAGTATTTTATATTATTCATACCATTATAATTCTGTAATATTAAACTCAGGTTGAAGAAAAGCCCAGTTGGCTATAAAAAACAAACAAACTACATAATATTGAGAAGATATAAGAAAAGTGAAATAGCAAAAGAGAATCCTCAACTCTGGCTTTTGAGGATTAAATTTAATATTTGACAACACTAAAGCATACATCTGTCAGTGCATCCTAAAAGCATGGAGCATCTCACTCACAGGCTGTCGCAAGAGCAGGCCTGTCAGCACACTGCAGGGTCTCACTTGGCACCATAGCAGATGCTGAAGGTCAGCAGTCCTCTTGCATCCTATGCCAAGGACAGTGGGGACTAACTCTGCACACTGTAAAAGTAAGACTCCCCCACACTGCTGGAAAATATGCTCCCTGGAGGGATCCAACATCCACAATGGACTCAAATGGGCTACAGTAGAAATTCACCAGGCATATTCAGGTGGAGGAAGAAATTAATACAGGATCAGTGTCAAGCCCTGCCCAGCATTATGTTCACTGGCACAAAGTCAGGAAAATCCCTAAGGACCAGAGAAACTGGAAATAATTGATTCCATGTTTACAAGTCCCAAATTTGTGTAACTCCTCAATTTGTCTCAAATCTGCAATATACTGTATACTGGAGTTAGGCTGCAATACCACAGTTAGGCAATAGTTGTCCCCATTCAAGACATTAACATTCCTTAATTTCAAGGAACTTTGTGTATAAAATATGTTTCCTAGTTTATCAGCCTCTAAGCTCTATTTTATTTATTTAGTGTAATGGATTGGACAGTGCCCCCCAAGACTCAAGTCTACCTGGAACCTCAGAATGTGGCCTCATTGGGAAATAGGCTCAGGGAAATAATTAAAATGAGGTCATACTGGACTTGGGTGGGATCTAAATGCAATGTTGGTGTCCTCATAAGAAAAAGAAAGGTTGCACCCAGTAGAACAGGATAAACAGGAAAAAGCTCAAGTGAAGATAGATGCAGAGATGGCAGTGATACTGCCATAAACTCATAAAGACCCAGAGACACCAGAAGCTGGAAGAGACAAGGAAGTCTTGTCCCCTAGAGCCATAGAAGGAACCATGCCCCTCCCAACACCTTGACTTAGGAATTCTGATTTCCACAGGGAATAAATATCTCTCACAGATAAATATTGTTTTAAGCCACCCTGTTTGTTATACTTTATTAAAGCAGCCAGGAATTGTAAACACTTAGTGTAGGTATAAAAGGGAAGTGCTGGCTTCTATAAAACTGGCTCATGATCTACATTAAACAAACAAGCCATTAATTGTTTTATAAATATGAGAGTTTCAGAACCCAAACATTGTAGGGTGCAGGTGACCATCATGTCCTACCCCTTGCACTGGAGACAGCTCAGATTTGAAAGCACAGAAGCCTTCCTCCTCCTGGGATGGAAACTGCCCAACACATCCCACAACCCCAACATCCTCCCACCCTCCAATGCAGAAAGGGCATGACTCAAAGCTGTCACTCAAGAATTCCCCACGCTGCCATGAATACTTGCAAGAAAAATATTTTACCAAATATTTTATTCTTCAGGAAAAGATTCAGGGTTGCGCCTGTCAAAATTATTTCCTTTGGGCTTCATTATACATTTCTCTGCCTCATTTGAAGGCTTGGGGAATATAGTATAAAATGACCCTATTTCCCCTCTAAAATCTATGTGGCCACATCAAAGTTAAAATTACTTTTCCAAAGATCTTATTGTGTTTTGGGTTTTTCTCTGCTTTATTAATAATGTATTGAGCATGTACATGACTTCCCTTCCAGTTTTATTTCCTAACTTGAACAATTGGAAAATAACCTGGAAACCTTTTGGCTGGACACTGGACTGAGATGTATAAGTGCAAGATGAAATGAAGTCAATGCACAACAGTCCACAGTTCTCACAGGGTTGATTGATAGCTCAGTAGCTCCATATACAGATACATACATTTATAAACAAACATACACATGCATACATACATGTTGAGAAAATCTTTCCAAACATTTTTCCATAGACTCTTTGCTTTAAACAGTACTGCACTGATTCCAGAGACGCTTTAGATAATCATTAAAAGTCAGGTTAAACAGAGGCTTACCACTCATGAAGTACAGCCATAAGACAGCACTTTCTGGGCCTCAGTTGCTCATCTGCAAACATGGCCAAGTCACCTAGCTAAAAATGTGGTGCCCCCACCAAGTAGAGGCTCAACAAGGGTCAGCACCTGCCATACCCTTCCCAGTATACCTCAAAAAATGTTTCCTTTTTCTGGCAAATAGCCACAGAAAATTGTCCTTCAAGAGAAAATGGGAGTAGTGCTTACTGAATACTTATTACATGCTATTCTATGGCTGTCAGAGTTTCCTCTTATTTAATTTGAAATGTCATATAAGACACACAAAACATTAACAGTAGAAAGTAATTTGAATTTCCAAAAGATAAGTCATTTTTCAAAACATCATTAAAAGAACCAAATAATTCTTGACTTCCTATTTTGAGGCTGTAGTGACCAGAAGTCTTCTGGCCAAAATTGGGAAAGAGCTCTCTTGATGCAATACTGTGGGAGTGTGACCTGGCACCCCAACATCAGCGCCTTCTTTTGGAGTGCACTTTAACAATATCCACCAGTATTTCAGGTGTACCTGGGCCTGACCCAGTTACCTCTATTCTATGCCTGAGTATCATGGAAGCACGTGGCAACAGTCACCAAGATATACCTACCATTATTTCATTGCAGAGGTTTGAAATAGTAAATGACTAGAAACCACAACTAGGGGACTCATTCAAAATATAAAACATCCATTTACTGCTATTCCAAGCAGCCTCCCGATAGATGGGGTAGATCTCTAATGTGAAACCATTTCCAAGACACATTGGGTGAAAAATACAAGCAGAGTAGAATGTACGTTTGTGTTTTTATTCTCTTATGTGCATGTGTAAAAATATACATGCTTTTATATGCCACCATTTTGGGAATGATACCCATTGAGAATAATACCCAAAGGACTAGTGATTGTGGCTGCCTCTGGGGATGAGACTGAAAATCTGCAACTAAAGGGAGGCAGATTTTATACTCAAGTTCTAAATTACTAATAATTGGATTGTTTACCAATCTGATGAAAATAGCTAAACCATTCATTTGCTTACCAAACATTATGGAGCCCTTCTAAATGTTCAGTCATGAACCAGAGTAGCCAAAATCAGCTTAGTGAGGCATACTATACCATCTTATCCATGGAAATGACCTGCAAAGCTGCTGCTTTAGGATTGTAGGGCTGCATTCAGCTTCACATGGATTCTGTGCCAGGTTAGAGTGATGAGGATGACCCGTTCTCTAGGAAGGACTTGAGTAAAGGACTCATGCCCAACACAGGTGTTAAAGCAACACCTTTGCCAAGGAGGAGCCCCACCCTATCCCAGGAATAGCATAGTGGTGTCCAGGCTTTCATGATAAAGCCTGTGCTTCATCTCTGGCATTAGTTTCTAAAGTTTGAAGAATCTCATTTCTCTATGCACTAATGAAGTCATCTTCACCTGCCAGCCCCATGTGGCACAGTATGGCCAGCCACCCACCCACAGGACTCAGATGCAGTTCAAACAACCAGTAAATCCCAGATCTAGACAACTCCATTCTTTTCTCATTAACTAGAGTAAAAAGCATTATGGATTTCTCTGACATAATGCATATGCACAGATAAACTTTGATCTGCCATCCATGGCACACTACAATTTGTGATTATACAATATGCACACAGTTTGCTGCCATTATATATTTTATTGCAAACTTACAGTTTATATTGTCCCTGTCTTGAAAGAGCTTGGATTTTCTCTCACCCAAAAATGTGGGTTCATCTTGATCTGGTCTTCTGTCTGCCCAAGGGTGGCAGCACTCTCTTTCCCTCCTCACAGGGTCCCTAGGCCAACCCCTGCCTCCCCTCTGCAGCCCTCTTTCATGGGAACTGTGGCCCTGGCTTCAGCCAAATGAAGCTCTCAAAGGTGGTCTCCAAGTAGCTCCTTGACCTGGGGGAGGGAACTGGTCTCCATTTGTCCCACTCATCAACTAAACCAATCAAGAGAGATGAAGGAGCAAGGCAGAGGGGGAGTATGGGTCTCCCTTTCCCCTTTGAAGAATGGCTTGAGTGCTTGGGAACAGGGAGCTTCTAATTCCACACAGAAGAAATAGATAACTTCCATCCCAGCCCAGACCAACAGACAAACACCAGCTCCCTCAAGGGTAGGGGCCTTGAGTTATTACCTTTATCATTATTATTGTTAACATCCCCATTGCCTTCCATTAATAAGCAGTCCACAGCCTGAAAATCTCAATACAAATTGCATTTGGTACAAATCGGGGTATTCTTGATGAGAAGACATCCCTCTACGGAGCAAAGCAAACATTTTGACATAGGAAGAAAAGATTTAAAATTAAGATGTAAAAGTTGGAGTGAGTCCCTGCTGCCCCCAGGTGGGGAAATTGTTGCTGGAATTAGTCTGCAAGGCTGTGTACCTCCACCAGAGAAGAAATGAGGGATAGGAGGGGTCCTAGGGGAACGGGGTGGGTGTTGGGCACAGCTCACTATCAGGATAAGTTTATTTTTCCCAAAACAGAAACATAGTTTTGCCTTAGGCATCTCTGAAAGGCTCCTTCACAGCCACTTTTCCACCGCTAAACTGTTTTTCTAAGTTGGTGCAGAGAAAGTGAGAGGTTGGAAGGGCTGTTCCTTTGGGCAGCACTGCCAGGTACGGGAGCCTAGGAGGGAGGCAGCCCCAGCAGAGGACAGAGCTGAGAACAGAGGAGCTGGAAGAGAGAGGCCCAGACCAGGGCACAACCACTGGCAGGCAGGCAGGCAGGCAGGAGCTCTTTCAAAGGGCAGCGTTCCAGCGTTCCGAGGAGAGGCAGTGACTGTGGGAACTCCCTGAAACCAGGGGAGCAACAACTAAACATTATCCTAAGAAACAGCCAGCATTTGGACAGTTCTTGAAAGTTCAGGCAGACTTAAAAGTGAACTTGTTTATCTTTACAAATCCCTGAGCAATTCGCTGGGGAAGATAAGGTACAGCGCTTCGCTTGTTATGTTTCAAAACGAGACAAAACACAAAACTCGGGCTGCAAAGGAAACATGGTGTTCGCACGGCATAGGAGAAGTGACAGTTTATTAAAAAATATAGGCTATGCCGGGGAAAAGTAATATTGGATTTTATGATTATTTCATACTGGGAATTGTTACATAGTTCCATGCCTGTTTATTATATAACTACAGATTGCAATAATACACTTTGTAGCTTGTAGAGTTCTGAACAAGCAATTTTTACAAAGCTATGTTTAGTAGGTTGGTTTTTGCTAACAAAAAAAAATAGGGAAGAAGTCTTATGTTAAGAACAGAGAAAATAAGCCTTTGGGAGAATTAAAAACTATGGTATTATTTTGTGTTGTTTCTTTACAGTTGGGCAGAACTTGTCTTTATGGTGTCTATCTAGCACTTGCCTGTATTACTAGTTTTGCAATTAGATCTTGATGTCATTAGCTAGAATTGGCCCTCTATGGAGCTTTGTAAAGTCAACAGACAAATGATCATCCCCAGTGGCCTTCTCAGAATTATCAGTGGGAATGCTTTTTATTTATTTCTGAAAGTTCTTAAGTATCTACTATGGCTAGACTCCGTAGTGGACACTAGGCACAATCTGAGTTTTTAAAAAATAGCCTGTATAGCCCCATGCTTGCAGAATTTATAAATTTAGGAAAAACAAACAGCTGTCAAATAAGTCACATGCAATAATGCCAACTTAAAATTGAGATCATTTCTAGAGAGTACATACATGGGCTAATGGACAATTAGGACACCAAAGAGGCTATCAATGACCAATTTTAAATTCTGATTGGAATCCATCCTTCCTAGTGAAGTGGGGTAAGTGGTTCTGCAAAAGTAAAATAGTATTTCTATGACCAACAACACCTTAATACAAAGTGGTACCCCAAGTAGCTAATCCTATTGTTGGGAGCACCTAAGCCCCTTTAGATGCATTGACAGCATTAATAAAAGAGATAAAAATCATATTCAAATCTTCCAACAGAGCCATAAGGTTCTTGTCTTAGAGCAGTCTTTGAGCTTTCTGAGGAAGCCCTTTCATAGGAAGCTAAAATAAATTACTCCCTTGGTTTCAGGAGAGGGCCCAACAATCAAGATGATATCCGGTAATGTTTTGCCTTGAGGTTTAATAAGAAAGCCAGCCCTGTTTGCTAGAATGCCTGTTCTTAGACACATGAACTCAGACCAAAAGATGACATTCATTGCTTTTTAGCACATCTGACTGTTGCAATACTTCTTCTACACTGTGACATATCCATTGGGATAAACAAATAGTCCACTAACCCAGGCACCTTCTAAGTGCGAATAAAAGAGATAACAGGAGGAGGTTGCTTTAAAAGGATTTCCAGTAATGAGCACTTTTTCTCTGGGCAAGGAATGAGCTATCATAAATTCTATTTTACTGACATTGCTACCCTCTTAGACCTGGACCTGGCCATACAGGAGCTCCAGATCCACCTCCCAGCCCTGTAAAATGGCCTGGATTTGGCCTCAGGGAACCAGAGCTGTAAGGCTCCTCTAGCATCAGAGGAAATCAGAGTGGAGATAGAAGGCCATTTTCAGCTGATGTGTAGCCACTAGAAGGGGAGGGATGCAGTCCCAGTGGACTGTGCCTGGAAGAGGGAAGAAAAAATGAGGCCAGGAGCCACTAAAGAACTAGAGTGAGACACCAGCTAGTGCCATCTCTGTGTGCCCAGATGAGACTCCAGGGCTGCATACTCTGGAAGCTTCATGCTGATTGCTGCACATACCTCCATCATCACTTTCCCTTCAAAACAATGCTGCTCTGAACTAAATGCAAAAGGAAAAGTCACCAATGATTTGTGACAACTTGCTAAACCAAATAGAGAGGCAGTCAGACCCTATCATTCCAGAAACACAGAGAAGCCAGATACTGTATCTTAGGGTGTCATTCTTAGGAGTTAGACCTACAGAGAAATTCAGGTGGTGACAGTTACTACTGTCTGAAAGTGTGAGGACCAGAGCCTGTTTTTTTGTGGGTAGACCTGTGTCACCCAAGAAAATACACTGAAGTCCTAAACTTTGGTGCCTGTAAGTATCATCTCATTTGGACACAGGGTTTTTGCTTATTGAAGCAAGTTAAAATGAGGTTACACTGGAGGAGGGTGGGAGAAGGAAGCTTTGGAGACACATACAGGGAAGAAGTTCACATGATAATGGAGGCAGAGACTGGAGTGATGTAGCCAGTAAATATAGAGGATTGCCAGCAACCACTAGAAATTAGGAGGCAAGGAAGGAGCTATCCCTGGGTCCTTCAGAGGGAGCGCAGCCCTACTGACCCTTGACTTCAGATTTCCAGCCTCCTGAATAAGTTTTATTGTTTAAAATTACCCAGTTCATGGTCATTTGTTACAATAGCCACATGAAACTAATATATCCTCCAGGTTGGACCTCTACATTTTGTTGCACACAATATGTGTAATATTTATGTATTTTCAAAATTATAAGTAAGGAAATGATAAAACAAAAACTAATAATAGGAAAAAGGAAGGTTATCGGAAGAGAGAAGAGGGAACAGAGAGGAAAGCTCATCCTTTTTAATGCACCTGTTTTTATATTTTGAATTTAGACTATATATTTTCTACAAAAAAAGAAAAATGGCCAACCTTAAAAATCAAATATAATCTGAAACCAAAAAGCAAAAAAATTAATAATAGGTCAAATTGGTAGCACAACCACATAAAAAAATTAAATAATTTGAGAATGATTCTGAAATGGAGTACTTTAACTGTTCAGACCTTAGTATGACATGGTTTGTAACCAAAGAAAAATCTTAAACTGAAGTCAATAGTTTTAAATTTTAGACAGGTATAGTGGTGTAATTTCAGCACTTGGGAGGCTGAAACAGGAGGATCACCATGGGTTCCAGGCCAGCCTGGGCTAGTGAGTTCAAGGCAGCCTGAATTAAATAGTGAGACCCTGTCTCAAAAAAAATTTTTAATGTCAGGGGTTATAGTAGATTATTCACAATAATTTACTTTACCTTCGTGTTGGGTGATCTTGCATTCCTGACTCATTGACAGCAGTCTTGGCCCCATAATGGCAGGGTCCTCCTGTAAAAAGATTAGAAGTTCCTACCCTGATAAACTCAGGATCAGCCATGTAATTGCATGTGGCCCAAAAATGTGGGTGGAAGTATTATGATTTGGATCAACAATGTGCCCCAAAGGGCAATATGTAAAGGCTTAGTCTCCAGTCTATGGCACTTATGGGAGGTATGGGCCCCTTATTTAAGAACTAGAACTTGGTAAGAGGAAGTTAGGTCACCGAGGGCATGCCCTTGAAGAGGATATTGGCACTCCAGCTCCTCTTCCTGTCTCTTTTTTTCTTTGCTTTTGGGCTGCCATGAGATGAGCAGCTTGCTCCACCAAGTACTCCCACCATGATATACTGTTCCTTCACAGGCTCAAAGCAATAGGGCTAAACAACTGTAAACTGAAAGCTTTGAAACTGAAAGCCAAAATAATCCTTTCCTCTTTTTAAGTTGATTGTCTCATGCATTTTATCACCTAATGGAAAACTGCCTAACACAGGAATTGATATTGCAAGAAGTTTAGAAACTGATGTCTAGCCCACCAAAGCTGTTTTCTCCCTTCCATGATAATCCACTCATTTTCAGAAATGGAGCTTCACCAGCCTGGGCCCTTGAGCAAACCCAAGGAGAAACAGAACCATGCCAACCCCACAATACTCACAGAGTAGGAGCACAGGATGAACAATTTGTTGCAACAAATCACAGAGACATGGGGCTGTTGTTTCCACAGCGTGACTAGCTCATCTCTATAAATATTCTTGGATATATAATAAGTAGTATAATTATAACACAATAAGGAACATAGTAATTGTGCTGCTAAGAATCAAGATTTTCTGTGCAAAAGAGAAACAAATATAAAATCAGAGTAATTGAGTTTAAGACCCTGGAATCTTTCATTTGAATTGTTATTATCAGTATGAACTCATAATTTTTTTCTTTTCTAAAATGTATGTGTTTCTTATCTCTATTCATTGAAAAGGTCTAAAATAAATGACAATCCAGAGGCAATGAGCACCTCCAACACTCAGATGATTATCTGTGAATGCCATTGCTCTCTAAAAAGAACAAAAGCTCCTTAGAAAAATGGCTTATTCCAGATCTGCAGCAAGATGAGTTTGAGAACATTTTATTGGCCCAAACATGTATACACATGCATACGCACGCGCACACACACACACACACACACACACACACTCACCTGCATGATAAGGAACAGACTAGATAGGGCTCTCTCTAGCCAAAACATAAAAAACTGGAACATCCAAAGAAATTAACATTAAGTGCAATGTGGTCTCTCAAATGGAATCACTTAGAAGAAGAGCATTGGTGAAAAAACTGGAGAAATTCTGTTAAAGTTAAATTCAGTTAATAATAGGGGCCCAGATTAAGCTCATTGGTGCTGTGCCTCCCTCACAAGCACAAGGTTCTGAGTTCGATCCCCAATACCCCCCCAAAAATTTCTCACCAATAATCATGTATCTATGTTAATTTCTTGGGTCTGTAAAGTGTATTATATAACAACGGATGTTAACCTGAGGGAAACTGTGAAGAGGAGACACACACTCTGTGCTGTCTTGGCAACTTTCCTGTAAACCTAAGATTATTCCAATAAACATACAAAAAATATATGTTTAAAATATAAACAATTATGATAGATTAAACTATAAATAAAAAATGTATGTGTACATGATGATACTAGAAAACTCATTGGCCCCCTCTGAAGATTGCTGTGCACCAATTCATCAGCCTAATAGCACTGGGGGACCCAAGGCTACAGTACAGGGAGAAGGGGATGTGCTCATCTTCCCTCTTGGAAGGACAGTATCTCAAGTGAATCAACAGCTCATTATGAAGTTTCCAGCACATAAAAATGATTAACATTTGAAAAGAAAGAAATGCTTATTTACTCTGATTTGATTATTATACACTATATACAGGTATTGAATTAACAAATGTACGCTATAAAGATGTACGAGTAAATACAAAAATCAAAATAAAGGGTTTATGAAGGGCAAGATTATCTTTGTTGGAGTCCACAGATAGAAAATGCAAAAGACATGATAGAATAGTTTAAATTACTATGTTGCTGTTATAACCATCACAAGGGGCAGGGGAATATGGTAATATACAAAAAAGTTACACCTGACCCCCGCCAGCACACAGGAGGTGAGGCACTCCCAGTGCACAAGAGGAGGCTTCTGGGCTGCAGAACATCATTTATATATCATGTTTTTTGTATCCTAGGAAGTTCTTGCCTACTCTAAATTCATAAAAATTTTCCTTTATAATTTCTTCTTAAAGTTTTATAGTTTTAGTCTTTCATATTTAGGTTCATAGACCCTTTCAAGTTATTTTTATATATGGAAATAAAGGTTGAGGTTAATTTTTGACATACAGATACCAGGTGTTCTAATGCCATTTGCTGAAAACACTATCTTTTCCTCTGCTCTTGAATTGAGTTTATGTTCCATAAAATGTTAATGTTAAATAATCTTTCAAAACTCAGTGGACCATATATGCTTGGTTCTATTTCTAGATTCTCTGTTTTATTCCAATGATCTATATGTCTTTCCTTATACCAACACTGCCTTGATTACTGTAGCTTTAG
>NW_004624737.1:16839215-16858567 GCF_000247695.1 Heterocephalus glaber
ATCTGCAAATAATGACAATTTGCCTTCTTCATTTCCTATCTTTATTCCTTTTATTTCTTTCTCTTGTCTAATTGTCATGGCTAATGTTTCCAAAACTGTATTGAACAGGAGTGGTGATAATGGGCATTCTTGTCTTGTTCCTAATTTTAGTGTGAAGGATTTCAGTTTTTGACCATTTAGTATGATACTGGCTGTTGGTTTTTCATAGATGGCTTTTATCAGTTTGAGGTAGAGACCAAAAAATGGCCTTTCTAATAAATGGTGCTGGGAAAACTGGCTATCCACATGCAAAAGATTGAACCTAGACCCATATTTCTCAGTATGTACTAAATTAAAATCAAATTGGATCAAACAACTAAATATTAAAACAGAAACAGTTAACTTGCTGGAAGATAAAATAGGTTAAACTCTTCAAGACATGGGCATAGGCAAGTATTTTCTGAATAGCACCCCAATTGCACAAGACATAATACCAAGAGTCAACAAATGAGATCATATGAAATTGAAAATCTGCACAGCAAAGTAAACAACCAACAGAGTGAAGAGACAACCTACAGAATCAGAAAAAATGTTTTGCCAATTATTCATAGGACAGAGGACTAATATTTAGAATATACAAAGAACTCAAAAAAATTAGACTAGACAAAACAAAAGACTCAACCAAAAACTGGGCAACTGAAATAGAGACTTCTTAGAAGAAGAAGTAAAAATGGCCAATAAATATATGAAAACTGTTCAATATTGCTCACCATTAGAGAAACACAAATTTTAAAAACACTGAGATTCCATTTTACAGCAAGAATGACCATCATTAAGAAATCACATAATCAAACACAAGGTCCTGAGTTCAATCCCCAGTACCAAAAAAAAAAAAATCAAATAATAACAAATGCTGGAAAGGCTATGGGGGAAAAGGAACACTTCTACATTGTTAGTGAGAATGTAAACTAGTACAACTACAATGGAAATGAGTATGGAGATTCCTCAAAAATTAAAACTAGAAATTCAATTTGATCTATCTATTTCCCTTCTAAGTATCTTCCTGAAAGAGTTAAAGACATCATTTTACAGAGATACATGCATACCTATGTTCATAGCAGCATAATTCACAATACCTAAATCTTGGAAGTGGCCTATATGCCCATCAACAGATGAATCAGTAAAGAAAATGTGGCATTTATACACAATTTATATACATATATACATTTATATGCATATATGGAGTACTACTCTGCCATAAAGAAGGGTAAACCAACTCATTTGTGGAAAAATGGATGCACCTTGAGACCATAATGTTAAGTGAAATAAATCAGACACATAGGCTTAAATGTTGCATGATTTCTTTTATATGAGAAACCCAAATATAAAGAAAGGGCAAAATAAAAGATAGATAGTAGGGGAGAAAAGAAAATTTCCTAACAGAGTTCTTGGCTTATTAATAAAAACATTATGATTTTATTTCTACATCTTGTGATGTTTGTAGTATTTGACAGCTTTTAAAAAGGGTGTAAGCTTTAGAATTCACTAACCAGGGTTCTCTCCACTCATGATACTATCACTTTTTATTTTTGTCCAGTAAATAAACCCATGGATGTGAAAAAAATTAAGTTAAAAAAAGAAAAGAAGGAAAAACTCATAAAATAATACTGAGTCTTCTAGTTCATGGACATGGAATGTCTTAGTATTTATTTAGATTTTATTTAATGTACCCCATTTATGTTTCATAGCTTGTAGTGTACTTTTTCCACTTCCTTTATTAAACTTATTGCTATATATTTTAAAAAGAAAAGAAAACATAGGAGAAATCCTCCTGATTCTGATTTAGGTAGAGATTTTTTGACAAGACACAAAAAGTGACGATATGGATGAATCTCAAAAGCATTCATCGAAATGAAAGAAGCCAGACACAAAAGAGTAAATTTTGCATTATTCCATTTAAAGGAAACTATAGAAATGACATGTCTCACTGACAGCCACAGAAAGCCAACCAGTGGTGGAGGAGAATATTGTATGCACAGGTGCCAAGGGGGCTTACTGCATGAAGGAAATGTACATTATCTGTACTGTGGAAGTGGTGAAACAAATATCTAAATATGTCAAAACTCATAGAAATTCTATACTTCAAGAGGCTGTGTTTTATTCTACATAAACTTTACCCCAATATTATTGATTTTTTTAAAATTAGGTGTCGAGAATAGCTAAACTTGGAGAGTTACACTCACTAGAACCCCCAGGGTGAAAGATCCCATGCAGTGGCTGGCTCTGGTTGAGTAGAGTTGAAGGAAAGGCCCCTCTGAGGGTGCTGAGATTGCCACCTGTGCTAATGTCTCCAGATGTAAGTGTGCAAGCCCAAGTAGATGCCCAGCCCCGCAGGCCAGGCCTGCCTGCAGGATGGGCAGCTAACAGTTCCATGGGCCAACTCCATGGCTCACCCAGAAACAAACATCAGAACAGAGGACAGTGAAGCTAATTGCAAACCATACCAATGGGCAAGGGGCACACAGGGCAGTGCCAAAAGCAGGGTCTGAGCCTGGCAGAGCAGGCAGAATATGCATGCACAATATGGCTCATCTGGCTTCAGGCATTGCTTCTCACTGGCACAACCTGCAGCAGTCATCATTAGACAGCACCTCCCAGTAGCCATGGGGCAGTAAGGGGCCAAGTCCACTCTAAGAACTCCATTAATTTGATTTGCTTATAGACATAATAGCAATGGTACGGAGTCACTTATTCTGTGACTACATTGTAGTAGCCTTCCTTGGTCAGGGACATATCAGAGCCCATGAAATAATATGCTTCCAGGCACCTAAGTACATGTGGAATAAAAGTGCAGTAAGACCATGAGGGTAAGGGCATGTTCCCTGAGTGGCCAGGTCACTGAGTGGTCTGCTCCCTAGCTAGGTCACAATAGAACACCATAGCTCCCCTTCAAACCATCTTTGTTCTTATAAGGCCCTTTCTTTTTACCCTAAACACATGCTACCTCAGATAGACAATCCCTAGCAACCCTGATCGCCCATAATCATATCACCTGGAGCTAGCCACAATTCCTGTTTTGGTGTAGTCTTCTAGAATTTCATCTTACGTCCTATTTCTATTTTTATACTGTGTTATTTGGATCATAATGATTTAATGTTCTACTTTTCTACTTAACATTGACTTATCTGGACCCTCTTTCCTTGTTCTATTTAAATGAACTTCCTGTTTCCTACAGAATTTACAAAAAGTCCTACAAAAAACCCCAGCCTGCCCAGCAGCTTCAGGGAGTCTGCAAGCCCAGTGCTAAAAGTGAGCAGGCTCTGTCCACCACGGATGGGACGGTGGCAAAGTATGCCAGCCAGAGAAGAAGGCCACCATCATAGGCCAGAGCACCAAGTTCCCACCTGAACATAACCCTTGAGTCAGGTCACATCCAGCTGTCTTCCAGAAAGGTGGCCATAGCACTCCTGTCCCTCCTGAGTGGGGTCACTCTGCGTTCTTCCCTTGTCTAGCTGATTTTACGGGACATTTTACAATTTGACCATTACTGTACATCAGCCAGAAAAAAACAGCCCTGAGAAAGCACACATTTCCACACAATGCTTTTTTCAAATTTGATTTCTATTTATCTAAAATGACCTACAGTAAAATGACAATGTCATCATGAAGCCCTAAAATAGGTCACCCTTGTGATATTCTGGGCAGCAACAAATATCCACAGACCTTGTTACCTGGGCCCAGAAGTCGTTGCTTAGTGGAAGTGCCCATAAAAATAAATGACACACAGCATCTGCACAGACTCAGGAAAAGAATAAGGTGTAAAGTGATGCAAGCATATTTTCCTGAATTCTTAGATATGCCTGGGAGTCTGGGAAGCCAGAGCCACACGAGGCTGACAAAGGCTAAGGTCTTTCCATTGGCCTTGTCATTGGACAGGTGTCCCTGAAGAAGTTCTCCAAAAAAAGGAGATGGGGACCCCTACTTGCTCCATGGAGTAGGTTCAGATTCTTGTGATAGAAAAGAATTTCAAGACGTACCAGTGAGAGGCAGAGGCAGACTTACTAGTTACAAAGTAAAGGGAAAAAAGGGAAGAGACTCCAGTTTGAACAGCTGGAGGGGGAACATGTGATGAAGAGGTTCAGAATGGCCCACTCTAAAAAGAAAGAGGCCAGTTTTGTGGATTAGTTGAGGTGGTTGGAGATCCAGTAGATCATTATCTAGTACTTGTTTCAGAGATCTAGAGGATCCCTATAGTTTAAGGGGTAATTCAGTTCCCATGAGACTCTTGTTTGGGAGGTGGTGCTGCTTCGGTTTCCATCATGGAGTAATTGCTCCTTGCTAGAGGGAGGTAACCTCATCCTGGGGTGGTCCATGAGTCTCTGCTTTTCCTGGAACCCAAGGTGATTACAAGTTGAGCACAGTAACCGGAGACTTCCAGGCATTGCTCTGGGGTTTGGAACTAAACTTGTTAAAACTCACAATTAAATAGGTATCCCTGCAAGCCTTGAAAACTAATTACTCTTATCTTGGCGTCCTCAGTCTTGAAAGGGGATAAGAGAGACTAATAAACCTTGAAATACAGATGCTCCTTGAGTGATTAACATGGCTAAATCCAAAGATGAGCAGGACTCTGAACCAGAGTTTTAAGTAAATAAGACCAAAAAATGAAGGCAACAAGCCTTAGAAGTGTGGTTTCCATATCTCCTTTCTACCTACCTATATTTCTTCTATCCTATTTCAGCCTGATCTGCAGGCTTTCTGGGCAAGCCCACCATGCACCTGGCTTCAGCAGTTCCTGGAGTCCCATGTTTGGTGGTAATATTTAGCATTCTCCTTTATAGAACCTGCCCTCCCGCTGGACCTGCAGCCCATCACTGAGGACCAGAGTTTGCCCGGCTCTGTGGGTTTGCAACCTGTCCCACAGGCTCTCAGGTTGAGGATCAAAAGCAGCCCTTGGCATAGAGATTTGGGTATAATAAATATTCATTAAATGTTCTTGTTCTTGCAGTATTCATTGCTGCAAGCCCTGAGGCCAGCCTTCAGCTCACTCTACCAGTCTCCCTGTCTTCTCACTCTTCCCTAGCAGTGAGCTATCCTTCTAAAGACAGCTTCCCTCTCCAAGTCCTGTGTCATCTGGCTGGATTATCACTCAGTCTGGGCCCCAAGCCTGACTCTGCCTTTCCCTTGAAGATTCTCTCCTTATCCCCTTGGAAAACAGAACACTAGGACCAACCACTCTAACTCCCACTGGGATTAAGGGCCTGAGGCCCAGCTCTATGTCTGCTACAGTGCAGATGTTTAAAAAACTCACCAAATCCAGCTGAAGCCTTGGCATTTATATGCATAGACTGTGTCCTGGAGAAATTTTACAATGGACCTAAGTCTCTGATGTCCTGTTAATTTAAAAGCTCTTCTGTTTGTATTTTGAAAACATGCTGGCTTGGGGAACAGGTTCCTGTTCCAACATGAGAAAAGCATTACAAATCGGGGAAGTAGGGGGAGCATGATTTTAAGCCACTAGGAAAAATAAAAAATGCATAGGATCACCAAATAAAGAGATTTATTAACATTTTAAATGCAGAACAGAGCTGTGGGGATGGGGGGGAA
This sequence comes from Heterocephalus glaber, assembly GCF_000247695.1. Next base: position 16,844,802 of record NW_004624737.1, read on the forward strand.
GTGGTTATATAGAAAATTTAATTTATGTCAATCCTAGAAGGCCCCCAAATCTGCTGAATTGAGCAGAATAAACTCAGTCTCCCCTTTCCAGCTATAAGTGCTAGCTCCCAGGGCTGGCCAGCACTCCCCATGCAGAGGCACTGGAGGATATGGGTGTGGGGGGACAGTTCTTGGATACTACCCATGCAGAAGCTGACAAGGATATAGGACTTAGTCACTTAAATATGTCCATTATGCCCATTGACGTTGCAGAAGCTTTAAAAGCAGGACCTCATGATTCCCATCTGTAAAATTAGAGGTTCATAGTTTCCCTGTATTTCTTACCTCAAGAGAGTATTGGCAGATACACAAGCATTGTGCTATACTATGGACTCAGAAAACCTCATCTATCCTTTCACAACCTTGCAAAATAGGATTATTGTCCCCCCTGCACAAATCAGAAAGCCAAGACACAAGATACTAACAAGATTACTATATAGCATGCAGTTACTACTGTGCAGAGAAAAACTAAGGCTAGAATGATTCAACTCCAGGTCGGGAGTAGGAGGAGGTTTCCCCAACAGTCTCCAGGATGTAGCACCCATGGCATAGCCTGCGGGGCCTGGATGTGGCTCCCACTGGTGGATCTTGCCGTGTTGGAGCTAAGACCATTCAAATGCCCCCATGTGTCAGCAGAACTCCCATGCCTCACATTATAATACTGGAAGAGCTATCCTGAGTGTAGCTTGAGGATCAAAGGAAGACTAAGTGCATAGTCACTAGTGAAGGAGCCATGATTTTGCTCCAACCTGTACTTGCTCTAATGTGTACTCAGTCTAACTTTTCTGCCTTTCCTAATTTTCCTGTTCACCCCATGCTTCTGACAATAACAACTGCCCCAGGGGCAGCACACTTGTTGTTTCTATTCTTGGATATTTTCTCAAAGTGTTTTCACACATGACATTTCATTCAACTTTTGAACCATCATATTTGCTCTCCTGCCTGGCAAAACTTGAATGATCTCCCCACGGCTTCACAGAAAGACAGGACATCTCTGGCCCCCCTGATTTTACCCCATGACCAGTCAGGCTCTGTCTGGAAGATTAAGGACAGGGCTCTTTCTCTGTCTTCCAAATCTGGCACTGAAATCTCAATGATCACAAAAGGGCTCCGCATTTACCTTCAGGGAAATGCAGAAGAGACCTCACTGTGGTGCCCTGCCTATAGCCCCAGGCAAGACAGTAATCCTGTTTTGTCCATTATCAACAACTGCAGAGGAGTCAGGAAGAGCTGAATGGCTGAAGCTCGTTTTCCCAGTTGAGGCTGGGGTGCAAAGGCAGTTCCCCTGGCCAATCTCCTTCATCTCCAGGAAATGCATCCTCTGAACATCTCTGTCACCCTTTCCTGAAGACACCGCTCTTCATCCCACAGGGAGTCTCCCATGTCTTAGCTGCCTCTAGTGTGAGTGGTCAATTCCACCCTAGCCTGACCCAGGGGGGCTGGGTGGGCTCTTCAGGTCCTGTAGGTAGCACATGGGCCGCCACTCAGACCCTTGGTACTACCCAGAAATAGGCTCTGGCTAGAGGCTCACCTTGAACCTCCACAGTCCATTGCCAGGTCCTGATCACCCAGCTGCCACTCCCACCAGAGCCCAGAAAGGGTTAGGACCTGCAGAGAACACACTGACCCTATTTCCTGGAAGCTGCCTGACGGGTCAGCTCAGCTGCCCTAGCAGAACACAAACAAATGGATTATAAACAGCAGAAATTTATTTTCCTGGCCCTCTGGAGGCAAGAAGTCTGAGATCAAGAAGTCCAGACACTTGCTTTCTGCACAGATTGTATCCACAGAAGCCCCAAGGAGTCCCATAAAGTGTTGAGAGTAGTTTGTTTGGGAGCTGATTCCTGGGAAGATCTCATAGAGATGGCTGACTTAGCCAAGCAGATCTTTTAGTAGGTTAGACCTGGCTATCCATAGCCATCTCTGTACCTGTCAGCAATACTTAAAGCTGCAAGTAACAATAACCCAAGAGAAACACAACTCACAGTGAGCAACTTAAACATGACCTGAGCCCAAGGCTGGTGCTACTGGCCTTGGTTCTGGGGTTCAATGCAGTCAGGAACAGCATCCATACAAGTCACTCCAGCTGCCCGTGCTCCAGCCACCACACCACACTCAGTGCAGAAGGGAAGGAAGGAGCACAAGCAAGACAGAGAAGGATCCCCTTGACTCAGGAAAGCTAGGAGATTTCTTAAGGGCCCCAGCAGATATCCAGTGTATGCTTGGTCAACTTACAGCTATGTACTGAGGTACATCCAGGATGTTCCGGAGAACCAGAGAGGCTGCCACAGCCTCTGATTCCCCAAACGCCTCTGCCTTTCTTTCCCCAAACGCCTCTGCCTTTCTTTCCTTTAGGGCAGCAATTTCTTCTAAAGTACCAGCTACCCCCAGGAAGAACCAGTAAGAAGGAGAATCTCAATCTGCACCTTTCCCAATCTCAACAAGACTAGTCTCAAATAAAAGAAGTGAACTGTGCAATTTGACTGACAGCAAATGGGCCAAAGGAGCAAATCAATTTCAAATTAATTGAAAGGAAGACCACACTGAATATTTCTCACTCACTACATAATAGATCCTGACAGTACCAAGGCTGCAATGTGGACTTATTAAAAACTAGATGGTAATATTGGGCATGCTGGTGCACACTTGTAATCACAGCACTCCAGGAAGGTGAGACAGAAGGATCTCATGTTCAACCCAACCTGGGCAACTTAATGACTCAGCAAGACACTGTCTAAACAAAAAATAAAAATGATCTGGGGATGTAGCTCAGTGTGAAGGCCCCAGGCTAAATCCCCTACACTAAAACCAAAAAACAAAAACTAGATGGAGAGAAGGATGGAAAGGAATCCAGGGTGTCAATCAGAAAGTCCTCAGCGTTTCTCTGTCACAGAAGCCTGGGCAAATCAGTATGCTGCTGAGCGTTGGGGGCAAAGGGAGAAGACAGCTGCACTGACCTTTCCTCTCCGTATCCTTGCCCCTACACCAAACCAAGCGCAGCCCAACACTCCTGAGAACTGCAAACTCACCAAAAGGATGAAATCATCAAAGCCTGCAGGCTCTTGATTAAGCTGACAAGCATATTTAATTTGAAAACCAGGATGAAATGCTCCTGGAAAAAAATGTCAGAGTAATCCTTCTTCAATAATTAAGAACTACCGAATCTGATTGATAAGTAATGCAGAGCTTCACTGACACAGAACCCACATGAAAACTTCAGACAAACCCTGAGTTACAGTAGAAAGAAACAGTTTTTAAAGGCAGTGTCATGTCCTATTTAGTCAAGCCCAACCCCTGCTGGGGCTGTGCAGTTAGAGCGGCAGCTGCCATGGTGGCTCCCATAGCCGCTATGGGGACAGAACACCCCAGGGCTTCAGAGCCTCAGTGATAGCCCCATCTGGCCCACATGTCCCACACAGGACATGTGAGAAAGGTCTCACCTTGGCAGTTGTCCCTGAACATGGTTCTTCCTGTCCCCAAAGCCCAGATGAATAATCCAGCAGTACTGGTGTCAAGATGTATCTCTGAGGAAGTTCTGCACCTGGAGCCTCAATTGTGCCAAAGCCAGCTCCTGAGATCCAACTTGGAGGCTGTCAGCTGGAGCAAGACATGTACACAGGCCAGAAGTGAATCAATGCGATTAGCCTGGTCGCAAAGCTGCTATGTTCACTCTGGAGCAACCAGCAGGACCCAGGGCACTGGGGCAGCCAAGTGAGGCCTGGCCTGCAGAAGGGCTGAGCAAGGAGTTCTTAAGGAGCTGACAATACCCCAGAGTAGGAGGCCAGAGCAGGCAAGGGGGAAGCCCAGTGGCCAAGAGCAGAGGCAGAGAACAGGCAGGGAGGCAGAAATCTCTGCCCTGAGGCAAGCTGTGCACGAATTAATGTGGTCAGCAGAATTGTTACCAGGGCCCTGGGGTGCTGTGTGCTCCTTCTAGAGATTCTTTCCAGGTTCTTGTTGTCCTGAACAAAAATTAGTCAAGACAAGCACAAAAGGTAGCAGGGTTTTATATTAATTAGAGAGAAAGGAAATATGCTCTGTAGAATGAGTGCAGGCCAATTAAAGGTAGGAAAAGAAGTGCAGTGCACTCTACAGAGTGCAGAGGGGACCACTGAGAGAGAGCACAGTGGTGAGAAGGTTAATGACCTCCGTCTTTTGTATCTCTCATTCCTCAGGCTAAGGTCAGATCTAGGGCATCCTATCAAAAGACCTCACTTGATCTTAGCCAAAAGGCTGAGAAGTGATCCTATCAAAAACCTGCTTGATCTCAGGTCAGAAGAATTGAAGATGACAGTTTCTGATTGTTCCCAGGTGCAGAGCTTGGGCACTCTTCTGCATGTGTGTTGTGGATCTCCATGATTGACGGGTCACACCCACTCGCCCAGCCAGCTGGACATGGGCTAATCTCCAAGAAGGTCCATATGAGAGGAAAACAGTTAGATGAGTCACAGTCACCTCACAGGTGGTGTGAGAACAGAAGCAGAGGTTAGAGAGACACAGGCTGTGAGAGCACCTACAAGACAGAAGCATGAGAGAATGGATTCTCCACTAAGCCTCTATGAGGAACAATCTAGCTGGCCTGTTTGGGGTTCTAATCTAGTTAAGAGAAGAGAATAATTTGTGTAGTTTGGAGCACTTCATTTGTGGCTATTTGTTGCATCTATAGGAAGTCAATGCAGTGAGCGGCGCCACCCTTTGTGCTGTTCTGCTCTAAACTTGTCAAGTCTGGATGGGAAGGCTGAGTTTCTCCTCACCCTCTCAGAGAGACACCAGACCTCTCTTTCTCATTCTGGTCCCCTGTCACCAGGCAGGTCTCCTACTGTTGGTGTTTATCACCCACCAGAGGGCCAGAGCTGGCTTTCTCATTTCTGGTAGGCTGTGACCCCCACGCAGAACTGGCTTCCCAGGCTGGGAGAATGCATGGCCTGATGGCAGCAGTGAACACAATGCAGCTAGGCATGAGGCCACCATGAAATGGGAAAGATGCACCCCATAGAGGTCCCTCAGGTACCTGAGCACTGGGATGGTGAGCAGGTCCTTACAAATGGGAGCCTCCAAAATTCCCAGACCACCCCCTCCACATCTGCCAAGCAGCCAGGTAATGAAGTTATATCTAGTGTTCCATTATTGGAACACCACAGAACAACAATGGAACACAATAAAATTTTATTCTCTTCAAATTCTTGTTCCTTGAATATTTCTAGATAACATATAAGAATTTCACTCACAAATTCAAAAAACTGCAACCTCGGGAATAAATGGGTTTAAGAACCAGATTTAATACAATTTAGAAAAACAAAGAAGTATGACATGCCCTATATGCAAGAGTCCTGGAAAATTCTTAGTTGTACTGAGTTAGGGTAGAAAAAGAAATAAAAATAGAAAGGAGACAAGGAAATCATCACTTTAAAATTGCACATTTAATAAAAACTGCAGTTTCATGACACAAACCCAGTCAAAAATTATTAAGGTCCTTAAATAAAACACAATAAGCCTAGACCTTTCTCTTTCACCTGTACAACAGTCTTTCTTACCTGTGAACAGATGAGCCCTTTCACCTGTTAAAATGGGCCTTTCCTTATGCATGGGTTACAGCTCTGTCACCTACTGACAGGCCATCACCTTCCCCTGGAGAAACTGCCCCCACCTTTCATCTATAAGTAGATGCCCTCTTTCCATAGGTTCAAAAGTTCCATGGATTTCCACCTCCAAATCCCCACAAATACACCCACTAGAGGTCACAAGGGTCTCTTTCCCCTTTGAGGGCATACATGAAAGAAATAAAAGGAGAGAAAAAGATAAATTTGTAGCAAGGACAGGCTTTATTTAAGATAAAGACCTGAAAGGGGCCATTGGCTCCAAAGTTCCAAAAGCAACTCTCTTTTACAAAATAAGGGTTTATAGGTGTTAAAAGGAAAGAGGAAGTTAAGGGCCTGGTATTCTTGGGATCTGGTCTTTGAGCCTGTGATTACTGGTCCTTCCTGTGTTTGTGCAAGGTTTCCTTTTTAAGAGTCTGAACATCCCTTGATCAGGAGTGTTTTGTACAGTAAACAGCTTGAATGGACTTCATTATTACGGGGCACAGAAGCATGTGGGTAAGGGTTGCAACTCATGGGAAATGTCCACTGGTTTTTCCTTCCAACACACTCTATTTCTTTGAGTATGTATTTTTTAAATGCTGCCTAATAAATCCCTTTATGCTTCTTACTGATGTGTCCAGAAAATTGGAAATTAACAAACCTGCAACCATGGGTGAGGTGAGAGAAGATCCCCATCTCCACCTTGGGGACCTCCTTGGATCCCCCGGTGACAGTTCCATATGTGCTGAGTACACCAAAAATAGTAACTTGCTCACAGACATTTTCACACTGCTCCAAGAGTTTCTGGAAACATCTTTAGGGCCCACTGTGGAAGGACATGGGCCAGATAGGCATGGACCAGCACTGCTGCTCAGCCCTAGGAACACAAGGACTCTCCAGGGTCTACGGAGCTGCCTCTGGCCCAGGTGACCGTGTTTAAGGTACGAGCTGTCTAGACAGTGCTTGGGATTAGTAAAACCCCACAGCCCAGACACAGATAACAGTGTGCCCAGGGAGAGAGCCGCCAAAGTAGCAACCACAGGACAGCCCCCACCCAAAGGGGGCCAGCATGGAAGGACATGAGGACCCTGGTTAGTCCACATAACCTCAGAGCTGAAAGACTTGGCATGGTAACCAGCACTCCATAATGAAACTTTAAAAGTTAGGGTTTTTTTCTTTTCCTTTAGCAACAAGTGGCTCCCCCAGGTCTAGGGCATAAACAGCTTCCCCACCTCACGTCAGCCCAGATGAGTGGACAGAATATGCAGATGCTGACACCAGGAATCTGGAGCCAATTCCTTTCCACAAGAAAGGGGACACAGAGCTGAAGATGGCCAGAAGTGAGAAAGCAAGTATGGAGGTCGCTCTGGGCTTTACTACGCCCTCTGTTCCTTACTATAAAAGACCCTTACCCACCTGTGCATGGTGAGATGGCAATTTGAGGTAAATGGACCCCTCCATCTCCTCTGAGCTAGTTTTGAATAAATCTTTTTCCCTTTGTACCAAAACGCGTGGCCTTCTTTTGATTTGACCAGTACTGAGCAAATGAACATGAGCGTATGAACGTAAGTGGCCAGTAACAGTATGGAGGCTGGGAAAGAGCTGGAAGGGGTGCTTCTTATGCAGATAGGGCAGACAGTGGGCTGGGCTGTGTCATCCCTGTGTGGCAGTCACAATTGCCAAGGTACGGTTCCCTGGGGGAACCAGGGCCAGCTGCAGGTGCACCTCCCTCAAGCTACAGTGGAAAGGTGGAATCATTCTTCCCATTCTAAGGTACCTCTTCCAAGGCCTCCCACTCCCACCTTGGAGACTGAAGTCAGTTGTCTTCTCTTATAAGCCTGGATGGCTAGCATCTTTCCAGAAAAGGGAATTCTGCAAGGGGGATGAGTGTGTAGGGCTTCTTGCCCCAGGACAAACTCCTTAAAGTTGACCTTGAAATATCTGCTATGGGTTTTTTAGGGAAATCAAAAGAGGAAGGATCTGGAGGTCCAGAACAGAGCATCATGGGATATTCCCCTGCCAGAAGCCCTACTCTCCCTGAGGACAGATGAGTCACACAGTCCTGAAGCCTGACCCTGGGCCAGCTGGTCCGCTCTGCCTGGGCACTGTCTCCTTCATACCTCCCCCACCTCAAACTTCCCAACCCCACATACCACCCTTCATCTCTCCTGCAGATCAAACATTCAGACACTAGCAGCTACTCTTCTGAGAATTCACATTTTTTAAAAGGCCCTGGGAAGGCAACGGTCAAACCCAACACTGAACCTCCAGTAGGAAAGGGATGGGTACTGGTTCCTGAGAAATAGGCACAGTGGAGCATGGTGGGGACAGCGACTTCTTGTCCATTTCTTGATCTACCCTCACCCTACTCTTCTCCCCAGCCATACTCTCCTTCTTCCCCATATTCATAATTACCCCTCCCCATACTCTTCTCTCTCCCCACCCCCTTGGGGCTGATTCCACCTGGACTGATGCCACCCCTAGGATAGCCTAACTGCCAGGAAAGTCAGCCCAAGTGGGGGATTCTTGTTAGCCAAGACCTTGGAAGTATCACTGTGGCCTTCAAGAGCAGAGACATACAACAGTAATTTGCTTTGGAATTTTCTATAAAAACAGAAAGAATGAAATTACCTTCTTAGTGGGGCAATATTAGTTTAGCATCAAACAAACAGAAAATCACCATCAGCCTCTAAATGATTGCTTTCATCTCACGCCTGCCTTCCTGTCCGGGTCTGAATAAATAACCAGGGCATTAATAGAAAGCACAGCTATTTACCTTAAAGAATAGAATTTCAAATTCCACAAAACAGTTGCTGCAGTTTCAAGCTTTGATGAGAAAAGAATAAGTTTACACCAAATTGTATTTTAATATGTTAATTAAACCAATAAAGAGTAACTGTATTTGAGTTTCCTGATCTAATAATTAAAAAGATATGTTTGGCTGACTATTTAAAGTGCTTGATGGAATATTTTATATGCTTTATTTACATAATGAATAAATGCAAGACTAACATGCTGAGTTTTTGTAAACTGCTTGGAATGCTGCACATGGAGAGATCTGCAGAGGTGCAGACAACCCTCCCCTGTAATTAACTTTCATTGTTTAGAAAACCAAGGCTATAAAAGTCTATTTAATCAAACTTCTCTCTATGTGCTTTCTTTTTTAAATTACACTTAGAAATCCATATACTGAGAGTCTCATTTTAACGGTAGATCATGAGAACATTCAACTAACTTCCATAGAAAAAAAATCACAAATTGAAAAGAAGACAATTAGCAAAACTGAATTCTGAAACTCACATAAAATATCAGAGACCATTAGGTTTGATTGATGAGCCTTACTTTTGACAAGTCTGCCATTCCTAACTTGGGCTAGGGCTGGCTCATGCTATGCTTGGCCCATAAATTGATGGGGAAATAGAGAGCATAGACAATGTGCAGCCGACCATATGTCATGTCTTCTGTGACTTAGGCTATCCAAGCTTAAAAGCACCACACCATAAATCTCATTTCACTCCCTGAAACTGGAGACAGAACAGCGGTTCTACTTATCCATTGCTGCATAATGAATCATCCCCAAAATGGAGGGGCTCTCAACAACCACAAGGTTTTATGATCTCTCCCAGTCTGGTCCTCTTTACATCTCTCTGGGGTACGCACTCCTTCACATATCCGGAAGGCAAGCCTGACTGGACTTTCATTGCTAGATGCTCAGCAGTGCTGTTGGCCACAACATCCCACCCCACCCCCACAAGGTCCTCTCTGCTGCCTCACTCTCTGCTCAGTGACCAGGCTCCCAGTGACCTCAGGAGCAAGCTTTCTGAGGAGAAAGCAGTTGGGAACTGTGCTGCTTTTTATGACCCAGCCTCAAAGTCCCATAGTGTCACTGTCCCTGTAGACACAGTCTCTTGCAGACTCCACAGGAAAGAATCAGACTCCACCTCTTCATATTATAAGAATGGGCAAGAGGAGGGCTGGGCATGTTGTTACCCCACCCTAATCTTGTTTATCTTTGAGGACAGGATGCCTGTCAGCCAGAGGTCTCTCCAGGTAGCCAAAATGGGATGGATCTAAGATAGCTACCAGAGTGACCACCAGACAACTTCTACCTTCATTATAATCCATCTACATGATAAATGACACATGCCCCCAGTGCCATAACTGTTGATAGTTGCCATTATAATGGCCAGAAAGAATCATAAAAGGAAATTTCTTTCTAGGTGGCACTTGAATTTTGAGGAAAAATCACCCATTCCCAGGAAAGGCATGAATATTCCTCCCTTTTATTGGCCTATCCCTCATCCTTATTTCTGTACCTTATATCTATAACCTCCAGACCTGACCCCCACACACAGATTGAGAAGTTGACTTGTGAGTTTATTCCTATTTTTTCTATTCTTGGCTAAGAATAAAAGTCTCCTCTTCTGTTCAGTCTGTGCTTGGTCTTGTTATTGGTTCCACAGTTTCAAGAGGGAAAAGGGATCCTGTTTGTGGTTAGGAATTGGTAATAAAGTTGGAACCAATACTGCTCTAAAGCTGTGTTCTCATCTGATTAGAAACTGCCCCCTCCTAAGCCTGCAGCCACCCCTCTGTCCTCAACTTCAACTTGCAAACTATCTCCAGTTCATCTTCTCATGTACTCAAGCCCCATGCATGAGTATGATGGGTTTGTGTCCTGCAGAAAGTTCACGTGTTACAGTCCTAAGCCCAAGTACTTCAGAGTATGACTGCATTTGGCAACAGGATCTTTAAAAAGGTGACTAAGGCTAAGCAAGGTCATTGGGGTGCGCAATAATCCATATGACTAGTGTCCTTACAAGAAAAGATTAAGACACAGACACACACAGAGGGATGAGGGCATATACAAGCCAAGAGAAGAGGCCTCAGCAGAAGTCCACCCAGCCAAAACCTTCATCTTGTTCTTCCAGCCTCCAGAATTGTGAGCAAATTAATTTCTGTGGTTTAAGTGACCCAGCCTGTGGAACTGAGCTATAGCAACTCCAGCAGACTAATATACCAAGGCAAACTTAGTTCCCTATAATTTGTGATCTTAAAAAATGGACATTTCTCTCAGCCAGAATCCTAGAGTCATTCTGGATGACACTCCTCAGTCTCCACACCCAGCTAACCAACCACTCCTGCAACAAGATACTCACACCCTGAGTCCCTACCTCCCACTGCCCTGCCACTCCTTCCCCACCCTCCCAGCCATCTTTCAGATGTGTACACTTGCAGCAGGCCCTGACCTCTCAGCCTCATACCTTCTTCTCCAAGCCATCCAAAGCCAATGCGGCCTTTGGGAAAGATGGAGATGATTGTGCCACTCCTCAGATTGAAATTTCTCAATGGTTTCCCATTGCCTTTAGGATGCTTCCAACTCCTGGGCCCTTCACCAAGGCCACAGAGGCAGCAGAATGTGATGCATAAGGTATAAATACTACCTGACCTATGTCCCAGCCCCACCATTCACTACCATGGGATGCCCTGGGCCTCAGTTTCCTCTGCAATGAATGAAGATGATCATACCTGGTGCAGAGTGCAGGATGGGTAAGTAAACCAGCATGCAGAGAGCAAGCTATGGTGATGGTGACTCACATCTGGCTTTAAACATGGATTCCTCACTGCCCAGGCTCCTCCCATGAAGGGACCAACTCCCATCATACCTCATTCCTATGGACACCCAGCAACCACCTCTTGCATCTATTCCAACTCCTTCAAGGGCAGTCATGTGGAAAACCTCCCTGGGCTCCCATGGAGGAGTGAGCCCCCTCCATCCCTTCCCAACCCACCCATCATGTCTTTCTCCATTTCTACCTCTCAGCCCACACAAGGTACACTCCAGAACTGAAGTCATGGGGATGCATCCCAGAGAACAAAGGCATATTTTCACACAGAAACCTGTACAATATTTTATTCACCAAAAACTGTTAGCAAACAAGATACCCTTCTGAGGCTGAGTGGGTGGGAAAACTGTAGCCATAGGGTACTACCCAGGGCTGAAAAAGAATGAGCTATTGATTCATGTCACAATGTGGATGAACCTAAGTGAAAGGAGCCAGATCAAAAGGACCACATACAGTTTTATTGCATTCCTGTGACATTTGGAAAAGAGCTAGGAAGATCAGTGCTGTTGGGGGCTGGTAGATGAGGGAGTATTGCTGCAAAGAGAAGGCAAAGGCAATGGAACTATTCTATGTAGTACTCGGGCAGGATACAAAATCCATAGTACTAAACATCACAGAGTGGACTTTAATGTACACAAACTTTAGAAAATCAAGCAGGAATATTAAGGATCCAGTCAAATTGTTACAAGTACATGACATACAACCCCACTGCAAGAGGATGTGGAGCTGACCCAAAAGCTTTAAGAAAATTAGTTTTTTTGACTGAAAATTGTGGGGCTAAAGCCAAAAAGAACTATCCATAAACATTGTACACTTTGGCAGTCATTCTTGCAGAAGCTGGGCTCACAAATTTTGAAACTGCTTTTCCTGCATACTGAAGTGGATCAGTAAGTAAGCAGAGTGGGGGCAACCAGGGTCTTCCTGGCAGAGAAGAAATTACAGATGGACAAGGGAGGAGGCCAGCATGCACCAGGTGCTACTAGATTAGAGTCAGACACATAGGTGTGGACCTGGGTTCGTCTTGATGCCCAGACAATCACAGAGGGGGCCTCACAACAGCAGCAGCCTGGCGAGAGTGAGCCCTCTTGACACCCAGATCACCATGCTAAGCACCAATCCCAGTAAAATGAGCTGGGGCTCCTGGGAGACTTGGCTGATTCTAGGGTCAGGACAGGAAAAAAAAAAGTGAGATGAGCATGGAGCATCTCCTAGCACCAGAAAGAAAGGAAATACTGAAAAAAAAAGATATGGACATGTCAAAGGATGCAGGTGCCAACCTACAAACATTTCCAATAGCCAATACTGGGATGACCTGAGCAACAAAATAAATTACATAGGGTTGAAGTATAACCAAAAGCATGAACTAAATACGTATGAGTCTCTAATGACATAAATAAATGTATGAATAAATACAAAAAGGAGAAAAGATGTCTTCTACACAAAGACTGAATAATTTATGTCACTATTTCCTCTCCAAGGAGTGGCACTTATATCCCTCCACATGGAGTGAGGCTGAACTCAGTCACTTGACTCCAAAGAATAGAGTCTTGACAGGAGGGAAAGTGACCTGACATGGAGACACTTGGTAAAGATGACCTTAAATAAGGGGGGAGGTCACACACTTCTGATATGATGCAACAGATGAGAGCAGCTCACTCTGTGGTCTTCTTCCCGGACATCCATAATGCCATTATAACAAGGAGACCATTGAGAGGGATTCTACAAAATACATGACCAGTGCTTCTCAAAAGTGAGGCTTCACCACATCCAACCGAGGTCCCCAGTCGTGCAGACTACGCCGAATCAGCCGCTGCACACAGGAAGGTCTGTGCACGCCCTATGGAGGTCCTGAGTCACATGGAAGACAACAAATAACCCCGCTGCAGACAGGCAGCCACCTGGTTCCACACTACAAAGATGCAGAGGACACCAGACGACCAGACCAAAGTACTGAGTCCCGCTGTTCCTGGCCCAGAGGTAGGGGCTTCTGAGCAATCGTCCCACTGCTCCTGGCCCAGAGGAAGGGGCTTCCAGGCCACCATCTCTCCCACTGCTCCCGGCCCAGAGGGAGGGGCTTCTGAGCCACCATCCCACTGCTCCCGGTCCAGAGGAAGGGGCTTCCCAGACACCATCCCTCCTGCTGCTCCCAGGCCACAGGAAAGGGCTTATGGGTCACCATCCCTACCACTGCTCCTGGCCCCTGTCCCACCTCACCCACCTCAGAGGAAGTAATCCATGCAGGTGCTAACAGGCCCCACCCCAGTCAAAATGAGAAAACACATAAATAAGTCTCAAAATCAGACTTCCAGATCACCTAAAGCAACTCCAAAGGGAAATGAGATGGACCATTCTGATACTCAATCACCTGGACCCACTGAACTGCCAACAAAAGGGGATCTGGAAAAAAGGAAATCAGAAATAATTTCTCAGATAACAGGAGAAATTGTGCTCCTAGTGCAAGACATGATTAATAAATCTAGAGAGGAGCTCAGGAACATGATGGAATCTCAACATAAGAAACAAATGG
>NW_004624737.1:16863762-16902875 GCF_000247695.1 Heterocephalus glaber
AAAAAAAGTGAGACTTCACGGTTAAAATGAGGAAAACAGGATTAGGATGTAGCTCAGAAGCAAAGCACTCTCCTGGCCTGTGCAAGGCCCTGGGTTCTATCCCCTTTTTAAACTATGGGTCTAAGAAATGGTGAAAGATCAGCCAAATGCAATATCATATTCTGAATTCCATCCTAGAAGAGAAAAATGACTGGTAGAGAAGCTAGTAAAATTCACATCTAGTCTAGAGTTCAGATAACAGTAATGTGCTCATGCTGGGTTGGTAGTTATAACAAATATACAAAGTTAAGCAGGTAACATTAGGGGAAGCTGAATAAGGAGTATTCAGAGATTTCTGTACTATCTTTGTGACTTTTCTCTAAATACAAAACTTTTACAAAATGTAAAGTTTTTTTAAAAAAATGAATAAAGCTCAGAGGTCTTGGTCTATTTGGGACATCTTCCAAAATCCTTTTTTTGCTGGAAGCTTGTCCTAATTTTTTTCCTAATAACCCTTGAAGAGCAATAGACACATAATCCACCCCACCACTCTCCCCCAACTGCTCCCCCATCTGAGCAGTGTTGCCATTGTTCAACTGAACAGCCAGGTAGAGAGGTTGGTTTGGGACTCATTTTAATTCAAATGATTAAATCAACAACACATAAAAATGAATGGGCTCTGGTAGCACAGCAGACTACCCCATTCTTCTAGATCTGTGTAAACAGACAGTCAAGGTGTTATTTCCTGGGGAGACAGGAAAGATAAACAGTCCTCTTCAATGTCTCATTGTGGCACAATGAGACTGTGGTGAAATTGCAGTCACACAGAATACAAGACCAGGGGACAGATAGAATCAGGGCAAGATGGAGACAATTATATAATTGGCACCCTGGTGTTCTTAAAGACATAAAATGTAAATTACCTGGTTGAAAATCATACTTTGCCTGTTTATAAAATGCGTGACTTTGAGCAAGTCATTTTAGCTGTCAGAGAGCCCCTTTCCTCATTTGTGAAATAAGGACATTGTTGTTTGTACAAACAGGGTGCCCCAATCACAGACAATTGCTTCAGGTTTTAGAGACTTGCCAAGGATAGTCCTCCCTGGGTGAAAAGAGTCCAAGTTGTTTCATACATAAGCCTTTTGAACTAAATATGGATGTCAGCCGGACAAAAGTCCATACTAACAATTCCAAGCATCTGTGCCTGATGCTGAAGTTTGAGCCTTAGCCAGAGCAGACCATCTGCAGGTCAGGTGAGATCAACACAACCTACTCTTGAGCCCAGCTACACAAGTCCCTTCTCTGGGACAAGCAATAAGGAAATTTCCACTACATGTGGAATCTGATAAGTGAATATCTGAAACAATGTCTCAATCAGGACTGGAGGAAAGCCCATGAAGAGTCTCCAATGGGACTGCTGATAGACAGTGAAGGCATCCAGAGTCCAGCCACTGCCACTCCTGGCACCAAAACAAGAGGGCAGGGGAGAAGCAGCAGACCACTTCGTCACCCTGCCCCAGGGCCCTCCCCGCCACTCACTGGCTGAACCAGCTGAAAGCCAGTCCATGAGAGTGTCCAGGCAATGCCATGGACAGAGTTTAGCCTACTGGCCACCAGGAATGCACAGAAAGAAGAAAGGTGTACAGGCCTACAGAATAGCAATGTGGCATTTGTATGGAAACCTGAACCACAGACTGATAGGTACTTAAAAGCTTTGCTACTTTACCACATGAACACCTGAGGACAAAACACACTCATGTTGAAAGTTAAGAGGAAGTCCTCAGAATGTACTGGGCCAGGGGAAACTTCATTTGCTTCTTTACACTTTTCTCTGGCTTCCAAATTCTGACAATAAGTTTATCATATTTTACATTCAGAAAAAATAAATGTTTCTGAAAAGTAATGTAAAATATACACACATTGACCCAGATATATTAGATTGAACCATAAAATCTGCCATTGTAGGTCAACACAGATAAGTCTGTGTTCAACTTAACACCCTCACACACATGAGTATACACACATACACTCATGTACACATTGTAAGACCGAGGGCCTTACCAAACGCTCTGAAGAGCTGACTGCAGTGAAGAACACCCAGGAAGGAACACACCTGACAAGTTGGAAAAGTAAAACAGACCTTTATTAGTCTGGCCAGACGGCACTCTCCAAGCAACAGGCTTAGAGAAGGCCTTGAGTTCAGGGGGTTGGAAGGTTTTATAGGGGCTGCAGGGGTGCTTAGCAAGCAGAACTACAGAAGTGGAATTTTTGCAGTTAGGGGATGGTTGGGGGGAGGGTTGCAGATGTTCTTTACTTAGCAAACAGGATGTTCCTTACACAGAAACAATGGTGCATTCCTGGTGTCTTAACAGATAAACAAGTACATCCCGGGAACTCTGCATCCTGTAGTGAACCCAAAACCCACAGGGACAAGATGGAGGGCCTGTAACAAGATGGCGTTACTTGTGCTAAGTCTCATCTAGGTCTTACATTCCCCACTGATTTTATGTAAGCAAGTAATCTTACATGTGGCTTTCTTCATCAAGAGGTACTGGACAGTACCTAGCCTGTTGGTTTAGAACCATTAGGCGAACAGATCCTACCTGGGCCCTTACATAGTCCATAAGTTTATTAATAATGCATGGGCTGAAAGTCAAAGCTAGTAACAGGATTAACAGGGGCCCAGCAAGGGCAGAAACAAGGGTAGTCAACCAGCGAGACCAGTTAAACAAAGACTGATACCACCCAGAATTTTCTTCTAATCTGTCATATTTTTCTTTCAAATGTTTGTTCACTGTAGCCAGGCTGTCTCGAATAACACCTGATTTATTGGCATAATAACAGCACTGTTCTCCTAAGGCTGCACACAGCCCGCCTTCTTTCATGAACATGAGATCAAGACCTCGGTGGTCCTGGAGGACCATTTCCGCCAAGGAGTCCACTTGTTTTTCTTGATGGGATACTGATTTAGTGATCAGGCCCAAGTCTATCTTTACCTGTTGAGTTAGGGCCTTAAAGTTGGCATCTTGCACCACCAATGCTGCTGTTCCTAGGGCTTCGGATGCTGCAATCCCTCCTATAGCCAGTACTGGGATGAGGGCAGGATGACGCTTTATTCTTATAGGGTGGACTTTTCTGGTCAAATATTACCATCCCTGTTCTCCACCATGTATAAATACCTGGGCAAGATATGGACCAGCACACAAACCTCGGGCTCCCTTTGTAGGACAGCAACAGAGAGGCAAGGGGTTATGCCTCCTGTACATGCCCACCATGAGTTGTTTTCTACCCTTAGGTACTTATCAGGTTCTGTAGAAGCTGTTTGGTAAAAGCAAGCACTGTCCAAGTAAGATGAGGTGAACTTAGGGTTTTTAACACACGACCCTCTTCCATGTATATCCCCTATTGACAACCTCTGTTTCCAATCACACCCATCTTGGCTGGTTTCAGTGTAAGTTCCATTGATTTCTATTCCTATATAATATGGGGGCTTTGGGTTTAGACACATCCAACATTCATTAGTAACATTATTGTTTGATCCATTTAACACCATAAACATAGCATCCAGCATTTTTAAGTATGGTTGGATTGGCGACTCTGGGCAGTTACAGGTACCTTGTTGGGTAGGGTGTTACCCGGGTGGCCGGTGGGGTGAGTGCATGTTTTCTTTCTCGGCAGTGAGGAAGTGGAATTTCCTTGGTGCCTGTGGGGTTGGTCACTGTCTTTCTGGGGGCTCAATAGCTTATAAAGTTTTCCCACTGGTTTGGGCAGTGTCACTACAGGACTTCGCTGAATGATGATGCCTGTCATTGGGTCCTGTCCATTTGCATTCAGTGCCACCATCCAAGATTTACCTTCCTCCCATTCTTTGTATGGATTTTGCCATTGTTTTAGCATTAACCGAATGGGATTACAATGTCCCAGGGAGCATGAGCTACTAGCTGTTCACCACTCCAAGGGTAAATACTGGTCATTATTTTCCATAGGGCTATGGACTTGCAGCCCCAATAGTAACAGTGGTATCCTGGCCCCCCATTATATTTTGGGTCTTTACCTATAGGACATGCATAAATATCTATGGTCTGGAGACCCCTTTCTCTGTTAAGTGTAGACCACCCCTGTTTCCCCCCAGGGGTTGAAGGGGGATCTGAACATAGTCCTGCAATGTCAGACACTCCCACGGTCCCAGTAACCAGTCCTATATCACACAAGTCAACCTGAAAGACGGGCTGTCTGTCTGTTGTGATAATGGCAATCAGGGCTCCAATAAGTGAATTTTTGAGAGACCATGTCCAATTTTGGGGGGCATGGCTGGAAGGCACCAGCTGTTGAACATCTCCTTGTACCCAAGCCGACAGGACCAAAGTTCCTATAAATCCCCACATTACCCATCTCAGTCCTTGATTAATCTTATCTTGAGGGGGTCCTCTTTGTTCTGGTCAATCCGCCATGTCGACGTCGCTTCCTCAGGGGGTGCCGCCTTCAAATGGCTGCGGTGGATCCAGGCAGAGTGTCCAGCTACCTTCACTGCTGAGGGAGTCACCAAGACAAGGGGAAATGGTCCCTTCCAACGGGGTTCCAGGGTCTTGGAGTTGAACCTGCGAATAAAAACCAAATCTCCTGGCTTATAAGGCAAGGGTTGTAAAGGTTTCTTGTTGGGGTCAGGCATGGTCTTTCTCAATTTATCATGTAATTCTGACTGAAGCTGATGGACAGCCTTTAAAGACTTAAGGAGCTGGAGGTGGGAAAGCTTTTCCCCCAACTCCAAATCCACCAGGGGGATGATTGGGGGAGATCACCCGTAAATGATCTGGAAGGGTGACAGATTGAGGGGCGGCTTAGGAGTGCACCTAGTGCGAAGAAGAGCAAAGGGGAGAAGCTCTATCCAACCTAGTTCCGTCTCCAGGCATAATTTAGTTAGGGCCTCCTTTAAAGTTTGATTCACTCTCTCTACTTGCCCTGAACTCTGAGGCCTATAGGCACAATGTAAATTTCATTTTATCCCTAGAGCTTTACCAATCAATTTAGGTATTTTAACTGTGAAGGCTGGGCCATTGTCGGACCCCAGGGCTAGGGGCAAGCCAAAACAAGGAACTATTTCTGTCAAGAGCTTTGTGATGGTTACTTCAGCTGTCTCTCTCTTAGTGGGGTAGGCTTCTATCCATCCTGAAAAGGTATCCACAAAAACTAGTAAATATTTATACCCATACATGCCAGGCTTTATTTCAGTAAAGTCCAATTCCCAATGTTCTCCTGGAGTTAATCCTCTGTGTCAGACCCCAGGGGGTCCAGTCACCCGATTTGCATTTACCTTGAGGCAGGTGGGGCACCATCTCACCATGTCCTGGGCCTTTTGGGCCAATCCCTCACTGACAAAATGGGGTCACAGGTAGCCATCATCCTTTTCTCACCAAGGTGCGTGGACTCATGTAGTTCACGCAGCAACCTGTCTGCTACAGTGGCTGGGAGCACCACCTTTCCATCATTAGTCATCCACCACCCATGTTTACCTTGAGTCCAGCTTTTCCTGTTCATTTCTGCTACTTTTTTATCTGTGTATTCAGTTTTTTCTGGGAGTACTGGTGTGGGAAGCAGAACCATTTGCTTCCCCACTGATTTTGGGGCAGCTTGTTTTGCTGCCTGATCAGCAGCATTATTACCAATCACCTCAGGGCTAGACCCCTTTTGGTGCCCACAGAAATGGATGATGGCAACCTCTTGGGGCAACCAGATGGCTTATAGCAATGCCAATATCTCAGTCTTGTTTTTAATTTCTTTTCCTTCAGAGGTCAGCAGCCCTCAGTTCTGATAAATCTCCCTGTGCACATGGGAGGTGGCAAAAGCATAATGGCTGTCAGTGAAAATATTTATCCTTTTGCCTTTCCCCAGTTCCAGAGCCTTAGTCAAAGCAATCAGCTCAGGCCTCTGTGCCGATGTCCCTTGGGGTAGCCCCTGCTCCCATTCCACCTGCTGGTCCTGGTTGACCACCGCCACCCCAGTATACCGCACTCCATCTCACACGAAACTGCACCCATCAGTGTAAAGCATTGTCTGTGCATGGGGGAGGGCCTGGTCCATTAAATCTGGATGCCTTCCCCTCAAGTTTTCAAGAGTCTCGAGGCAATCATGGATGGGCATGTGTTCATCGGATTCTGGGAGTAGAGTAGCCAGATTGAGGCTAGCGGTGGTGGCAAACTTAATGCATGGCTGTTTTAACAAGAGTCCTCGATATTGTAACAGCCTGGCATTAGACAGCCATTTGCTAGGCGAGCTATTCAACAAGGGCTCAATGGCATGGGGAGTGATTAAGGTCAAATCCTGTCCAAATGTCAGTTTGTCAGCCTCTCGGGTTAGAGCAGCAGCTGCTGCTACTGTCCTGAGACAGGTAGGCCACCCTTGGGCCACTGGGTCTAGTTTCTTTGAGAGGTATGCCACTGGCCACTTCCATGGTCCCGAAAGCTGAGTAATCACTCCCTTGACCACCCCATTTCTCTCCACTACATACAGAGCGAAGGGCTTGTTTAAGTCTGGCAATGCCAGGGCTGGTGCCGATGCAAGCTCAGTCTTGAGCAATTGAAATGCCTTCTGGCAAGCCTCAGTCCATTCGAGGGGCGTATTTCCCCCCACAGTGGCTTCATGCAGGGGTTTGGCAATCTCAGCGAAGCCAGGAATCCAAATTCTGCAATATCCAACTGCCCCTAAGAATTCCCGCACCTGTTTCTTTGAGTTCGGCTCCAGAATCTGGAGAATTGCTGATACCCTTGATTCTGCCAGTCTCCTCTTTCCTTTCTCAAGAATATACCCCAAGTAGGTTACCTTGGTCTGACAGAGCTGAGCTTTCTTCCAAGACACCCGATATCCCAGGTCTTGGAGGGCTTCCAGGAGGCCCTCTGTGGCCAAAAGACACTCTTCATCAGTCGAAGTTGCCACTAGGCGGTCATCTACATACTGAAGAATAGTTGCTTGGGGAAAAACTCTCCTTACCACTTGTAGATCTTTGCTGAGAGTTTCTCCAAACAGAGTGGAGGAGTTCTTGAATCCCTGTGGCAACCGGGTCCATGTCAGCTGTCCGGTAGTCCCGGTGTCTGGGTCAGTCCATTAGAAGGCAAAGAGGGGCTGGCTCACTGGTGCTAGGGGCAGGCTGAAAAACGCATCTCTGAGGTCTAATACTGAGTATCACACATGAGCAGGAGGGATGAGACTCAACAGAGTATAGGGGTTTGGTATCGTTGGGTGGACAGCCTCCACCCAGCTGTTTACCTCCCACAAATCCTGTGCCTGTCTGAAGTCTGAGGTGCCAGGCTTCCTCACAGGAAGCAGGGGTGTATTCCAGGCTGACTGGAAAGGGACCAAGATGCTGGCTTCCTGGAGTCAGTGGATGTGTTTGGAGATCCCCACCTTGGCCTCCAGCCAGAGGGGGTACTGTCGCACATGGACAGGGGTAGCAGAAGCCTACAATTGAACCACCACCAGGGCATGGTGTTTGGCCAGCCCAGGTGGATTGGTTTCAGCCCATACCCAGGGAAACTTTTTCTGAAGGTAGTCCCATTTCTGTTCTGGGGTCTCTGCACCCTCCTTTAGCAATTTAAATTTATCTTCTAGGAGAACTGTTACCATAATGGCAGAGGGTGGCTTGAGTTTGAAAGTCCCTCCTTCAGGCTCAAAGGAAATAACAGCCCCCAATTTTGGTAGCAAATCTCTTCCCAGCAATGGGTATGGGCACTCAGGGATAACTAAGAAGGAATGGGTGATGGTGCCTTTTCCTAGATTTACAGTTCATTAGTGGTCCAAGGGTAGGAGGCCAACCTTCCTGTGGCTCCAGTAATGGAGGTTTTTAAGGAAGTGAGGGTTCCAAGGGGGGTCTTCAGGACAGAATGGGCCGCACCAGTGTCCACAAGGAACTGGACATCTGTTCCCCCTATTTCCAAAGTCACCATAGGCTCATTAGGATTAAGCGGCCATGAGCCTCGGCCCCATCAATCTTCTTCATCTACTAAGAGGACTCCACCTTTTTCCTTTTGAGCCTCCTTTTCTCTTTTTTTTTTTAGCTTTTCACAATCCCTTTTAAAATGGCCCTTTTCCTTGCAATAGGCACACTGATCTTTTTCTAATAAGGGTCGGATCTTTCCCTTGTTCCCTCCTTTGTTTTCAGGTCTTTCTTTCTGGACAAATCCTCCATCAGCCAAGGTGGCTATGGTCGCTTTTCCCAGCCTCTTGGCCATTCTCTCTTCCAGGGGATCCCTGTTGTTAAACGCCTTCATGGCTACACTCATCAACTTTTCTCTATTCTCTTCCTCAAATCCTTCTAGCCTTTGCAGCTTCTTTCTAATGTCTGGGGCCGACTGGGTAACAAATGCCAAATTTATTGCCTGCTGATTTGCAGGGGCATCTGGATTGACTGGAGTATACATACAGTATGCTTCCAACAGACGCTCCAAAAAGGCAGAAGGGGATTCCTCTGATCCTTGAAGGACCTCACTTACCTTGCTCAAATTGGTAGTGTTCTGAGCGGCTTCCCTCAGGCCGGCCAGGAGATGCTGATGATAGTTCTGGAGAGCCTCTCTCCTGCCCCAGGAATTAACGTGCCAACGGGGTTCAGTGGACAGGAGTTGTGCCTTAATACGAGCCCACTGCTGTTTGTTTAGGGGGCCCTCTGCTCCACCTAATACCGACCTTACAGCTTGTCCCCAGATTCTTTCCCTCTCCTCTGAGGTAAAAAGGGCCTGGAGGAGTTGTTGGCAATCATCCCAAGTAGGATCATGGGTATGAAAGATAGATTCCAGGAGAGAGATTAGAGCTTGGGGTTTCTCTGAAAAAGGAGGATTCTGGTGTTTCCAATTGTATAAATCACTGGTAGTGACCTTGCTCAGTCTCCCGAAGGGGCAAGAGAGGAGCCGAACTAGTTTCCCCTGAGGAGACCTCACTAGGTCCATATGCAGCCCCAACTCGCGTGTGTGGGGGAGAAGTCACTGAGTCCAGGGAGTGGGGCTCCTCAGGGAGAGGAGGATAGAGAGAGGTAGGAGCCAAAGGTTGAACAGATGGAGGAAGGAAAGGAGTTCGTGGTTTAGAATGGGATTCATCTGAGGAGGTGGAGGGTTCCACACAGGGCGGAGGCCCTCCCAAGAGATCTAGGGGGTCAGGTTCCTGTGAGAGTACCAGCTTTGGAGCCCGGGTCTTAAGTTCCCGGGGTCCTTTCGGGGCAGCGACTAAAATGCAAGTGTCTGTTCGAAGAGAACAGTGCTGCAGCCAAGCCAGGGGCTCCTCACAAGCCTGAACCCAGATGTCTATGTAGGGAAATTGGTCTGGGTGGCCAGGGCGACCGGTGACTTTGTCCCACACCTTCTGGCAAATACTGGGGTCAAAAGTCCCTTTGGCTGGCCATTCCACTCCGAAGGCTGGCCATTCCAGTTGGCACAGGGAGCAAAGTCTTTTGCGAGAAAATTTTTCCCCGTATCCATCTTCTTGTTCTGGAGAAAAAGCCAGTTTAAAATTAGTGAGAAAACAGTCAAGCAGAGTGGACCTGGTAGAGCAGGATCCTCCCATCACTCTGCTCCTGATGAGAACTGAAAAGAATGTAAAATCAGACACACAACAGACACAACACTAACACATAAAAGACGAGACAAATGGGCACCTCGACAAACTGAAACTAAATCTTCCCTTATTCCTCGTCAGGAACCTCGGGGTCAGGGGAGGCTTCCCAGCTCGTCAGCCACCTCACTCCTGACTTAACAAACAGTTGCAACCGGCCAAAAACTTACCTCTGGAGGTTTTCTGAGGTCCGTACCCGAGAGTCTCCTGCTGGATCCCGCCACAGGGTCTCGGCTGAACCAAGGTTCCTACCCGGGGATCTCGCTGGGGCCTCCAAAATGTAAGACCGAGGGCCTCACCAAACACTCCGAGGAGCTGACTGCAGCGAAGAACACCTGGGAAGGAACACACCCGACAAGCTGGAAAAGTAAAACAGACCTTTATTAGTCTGGCCAGACGGCACTCTCCAAGCAACAGGCTTAGAGAGGGCCTTGAGTTCAGGGGGTTGGAAGGTTTTATAGGGGCTGCAGGCATGCTTAGCAAGCAGAACTACAGAAGTGGAATTTTTGCAGTTAGGGGATGGTTGGGGAGGGTTGCAGATGTTCTTTACTTAGCAAACCGGATGTTCCTTACACAGAAACAATGGTACATTCCTGGTGTCTTAACAGATAAACAAGTACATCCCAGGAACTCTGCATCCTGTAGTGAACCCGAAACCCACAGGGACAAGATGGAGGGCCTGTAACAAGATGGCATTACTTGTGCTAAGTCTCATCTGGGTCTTACAACATGTGTTAGACATGCACACATCCTGTGATCCTAAATTCAAGGCCAAACAGCTAATACCAGCTGGTGTTTATAGACTGACAAGGCCATTTCATGAGTTGTGTTTCTATGGCTACTCTCCTGGTTAAGAAGGATGCCTGACCATTTTTTACACCACTGACACCTCTGGTACATTACAGTGTGAAGTCTACATGGCACCTAGCTCAGGACCTGCTTTCACATTTCAGTATCTATGATGACTCATGAAACTAAAAAAATAAGGCATTGTCCTCTTCTATGGCAAGAATGTGTTTTGTTTCTGCAATGACCATGGGCCAAAGGGCAGTGTTTTACCCAAGTGTGGTTTTACCTGCTAAAACCATTGCCCTGCTGGCTGGGGCAGGTGGGAGCGTCCTGTGTGCTTGGCAGCTGGACAGGCTCTGGGAGAGGCCCCTCTTCCCAGAGTATTTCTGCTGTAAGTTAGAGCTGAGTAAGCTGGCAGCCAAGTCAGAGTTACTTATAACAACCCATTCTTAAAAAGATATGCCTTGTGATGGTGAATTTGCACCATAGCTGTGATTTTGTGGAAAGTTGATGGCAGGATACTTTCTAAGCCCTGAACAAATGTCTCCCTAGTCATACATTGTCAGAGAACATGGAATTTCTCTGCCTAAAGATAGATACTTGCTCTGCAAAGTCCTCACCAGGGGTGACAGACGACAGCCCCTATCAGTCCCTCCTAAATCAAGCCCCTAGCTTGGCCTAACCCTTTCCCCATTTGAGAGACTCACCTATTCAGAGACTTGTAATCCTCCTCTTAGTGTGGGGTGCTCACTGACCCTAACTGCAGCCAGAAGCCCTTTACCCAGCACCCACAGTCTCTGTGCTCCCACAAGCACACAGCAGAAGCTCACAGTTGCCTCACAACATGCTGATGTCCCCATTCCCACAGGTGACTTCCAGATCCCAGGCCAGCAGGCCACCAGCAGCTGTGAGCCATTTGGGAGGGACTCCTGTTGCTCCCGGTCTGGGGTTCCATTTACATGCCATTCATTGTCTGTGTCACTCTAAATGTCACCTTGAACTTCCTTGGTGTCCCAAGCTTCTTTCCAAGGATATGAATCTACATAAGACTGACCCATGAGCTGAATTTCAAGCAGTCATCCTCAGTGTCCTCACTTGGACAAAATGGTAGATATAGGGCCAGGGATCTAGCTCAGTGGTTCCACTGCCTGCCTCGAAAGCAAGTGCAAGGTCCGGAGTTCAATCCAGGGTACCAAAGAAAAACAATGGTAGATATGTATGCCTAGCTCAAAGGCTGTCATGAGGCTTAGAACACTACCTGGTAGGCATCCAGAATTCAGCAAGTGGTTTGTCCATACAATAGAATATAATTTAGCCTTTAAAAGTAAGGAAATTCTGATACATACTACAACATGAATGAACTAGGGGACATTATGCTGAGTGAAATAAGCCAGACACAAAGAACAAGTACTGTATGGTTCCACTTGTATAAGGGCTTCAAAGTCATCAGGTTCATAAATAAAGACAGACAGCAGAACGGTGGGTGCCAAGGACTAGCGGAATGAGGAATCAATATTTAATGGTGACAGTTTCAGTTTGGGAAGATGGAAAAGTTCTGGAGATAAATGGTAGTGATGGTTGTACAACTATGTGAATACTGGGCCGGGAATTTAGCTCAGTGGTTCCCCTGCCTGCCTCGCAAGCAAAAGATCCTGAGTTTGATCCCTGGTACCAAAAACACAAACCAAAACAAAACTATGTGAATATGCTGAACTGTACATTTAGAAATGAGTAAGATCATAAATGAGGAAGGGAGACATGAGTGGGAGGAGGAACAGAGACAATGTCAGGAAATGTGCAAAGCAGAGGAGACAGATTCAGACAGGGGCAGTGGATAGTAAGTCAGTCTCAGCAAGTGGGGGTCAGGAGATTCCCAAGAGCACCCCAGGGAAAGAGCTGGCACTGGACCACAGATGCACACAGAAAGCTTCATGCTGGGTACAACCGGGCTAGTCCACCAAGAACATCTTCCCTCTTGCAGTCCCAATGTGAAGGGCTCAAATCATCATCCAGCAAGAGGTGGCATCAGGGCACTCATCCCAGATGTGGCCACCTCCTTCTCATCAAATGAAGCATCTTCTGAGAAAAAGCTCTGCAAATGTACTTCCCCAGAACACCAGACACCACCACTCTTCAAACTAAAATGGATTCCAGAAAATAACACCTACTGTGCCTTATCTTTATATTGCAATTTTTAAAACCTACAATTTTATTATGGAGAATTTTAAGACATGCAGGAAAACAGAAATTATTAGCAACCATGCCACCCAGGATTGACCCCTCCAACATCGTACCATATATTAAATACTTCCAGACACATGCATGTTCCAGAGACTCATCCATATATGTAGACACACATATTGTATGTATCTATACATCACCAAAGTATAGTTTTTATTTCTCATTGTAAATCAAAATGAGATCCAGGGTATCTGTTCTTTTGATGTCTTTTACAACTTTACCTATTAAAAGCTTTTCCCATATGGCTTACTTCTTTTTTTTTTGGTACTGGGGATCAAACTCGGGTCCTTACGCTTGCGTAGTAGGCAGTGAAACCACTGAGCTAAATCCCCGGCCCATGGCTTACTTCTTTTGAATGTTGACTTTCAGTGATGTAATATGACACTCCAAGGCTCTACCATATTTTATTTGAACTAATTCATACTGGGGAACATTCAGGCAATTTCCAAGTTTCTGATATTATGAACCCTGTAGAAATGTGCTTCCTCGTGGTTTAGTGTTGAGGATACTCATTATACATTCCCAGCTAGAAATCCCTAGGTAAAAGGTACTCCTTGATGTACATCACAAAAATATCCCCCAGAAATTCTACCCCATCTCCACTCCACCAGTGATATGTGATAAAGCCTAAAGAAATCAACTCTTGACTCAATTAAACTTGCTAAACAAACACCTACAAATAAGGGCACAAAATGAAGGCAACATAGATAGAATGTGATGACTCCAGAAGCTTTAGTGACTTCCCAGGTTGTCAGTTCAAAAGCTGATAGACATGTGACCAATTTTTAAGGCAAACTTGCAGCAGCAGAAGAAGAAGGAACCAGCTTCTAGGGAGATGTATCTGCACTGCAAAGTCTCCTCACCCCCAAAATGGCCCAAGCCACCAACTACCTCCTGTGTCCTCCAGCCCACCAAGGAAGCCAGAGATAATTTGCACAGAGCTGCCAGAGGGTGGGGCGGGCCACATGACCAGCCCACTGGAGCACATAGAAGGCGCCACCTCACCAGCTGCTTCCACTGGTTTTGATGGCATTGATTTTGTGCCAGAAGTTAGGAGAATTGTTTTAATTGATGGCCTTGTAACTGACCCCTAGAATATATTATTAATGAATGACACATTTGGGTGTCTGTTCACAGTCTTTGCAGCACTGTGGGCATCTTCTGGGCCACAGGACACAGGACCAGAAGCCCTGAAGGACCCAGATGGTAGCTGTCTATGGCAGCTCCACACACAGCAAGGTCCAAGCCAGCACCAGGCAGCATGACGTCTTGAGGCTCCTGGTGCCACACTGCCTGTACCAGACGGGCAACCTGGGGTCTTTGTTGTGGGTCAGGAGCTCAAATCGTATACAAAACTTTTTTTTAAAAAAATGGTTTAGTCCTGCTTGTGTGCAGGGTATGGGCCCATCATTGCCTCCTGTGGATGGTTGAGCGCCACCTACAGGCCACTGGCCTGGAGTCCCAACATTCTGGGCTCCACCCCATTACATGCCAGGCAGGAGATCTAGGGTGGGGCCCAGGAATCTGAATTTCCCATGAGCACCCAAGTGAGCCAGATGGCCCATGAGTTGGAGCCCACGTTTTAGCCGTTGCCGTTCCCTAAAGAAGGGAACTGCTTGCTTGTCAGCTATATCTGTTTTCTTTCTTTTCTTTTTCTAATTCAGCTGGAGAAAACATTGACTCAAACTTTTTAAAATATGTCTATACAGAGGGCCAGCAATGACAGCAGTGTTAACTATACATATTCCAGCCCACCTCGCCTTGGAACTCAGGAAGTGAGCCTGGAAATGAGCATTTCAAGACTCTTGAAGGGATGCTGCAGCTTGGCCAGTTGGAAACAGATCCAGCATGTGACCACTTGGTGTCCCGGCCCACGGGTAAGTCAACGGAGACCCTAGGGGGGGGGTGAGAATGACAAAGGACAGGGGACACGAGAGATGGAGACAAGACAGGTTTCTGATCAAGTCTCGTTTATTGCGGAAGCTGCTACAACATATATACCGTAGGGCTAGAGGGGAGGAGCAAGAGGAGGGTACTGGGGCTACTTCCTTGTTGCCGAGTAGATTTGCAGCAGGCCCGGATATGTCCGTAAAAGGCACTCAAGAGTTCTAGCGGGGGGGCAAGGCCCCCCACAACTTGGGTACAGAGGTGAGATGTACTAACATATGTCCCACCTCTCCCTCTTGGATCCACACAATGTGCTCCCCAGAGGCTGTGCTGTGGCTCCCAACATCCAGATCTTAGGTGCTCACTCTAACAATGTCCCTTGCATTGTCTCAGGGCTCCCTCATGAGCCTCATCACACACCTGCCTCTTGGAAATAGCCACTTCCACACCAACAGTCCACCAGACACTCTTGAGTGGTGGCTACTGAACCCCACCCATCCTCCTCAGCACCCCTAAAGAGGAGGTGCAGGGCATCAGTGGATAGGGCCACTGCCCAGGCCTGCACCAGATTCCATCCTGCTGGTGGTGACACTGCTCTAAACATCTTGCTAAGGGCAATAAAATCCAACAAGAGGAATCTGCCCCAGGAAACATGCTGTTCCCCTAAAAGTCCCTCTGGGAAGCATCTGTCATTGGAAGCACCAGAAAAGGTTTTGCTCCCCATCATGGGCCCTTCAAGGATCCTCCTGGTGAAGTCAGAAGAAGAGAAGAATTCCTGCAAATGCTCAGAGCATGAACCAAAGGGTACACTGATGAACTGGGCCTCATCTTTTGGTTTCATTATTGTTTTTATCCCCATATCATTCCTTCCATTTGTAGTCAGTTTGGAATTTACAAAGGGAACGTGAACTTACAGGCTTAGGAAGGACCCTGATAGCCCCCTATAAGGTGCTGCTCAGGGCAACAGTGGCCCTGGAGGCCTGCACACTGGGGGTCTGCAAGCTGGAAAGGGAGCTGCACAACCCCTACCATTTCTCCATCAGCCCAAGGGGCCAGGGCCGCTGGGATGCTGAGGAGGGACTGACAGGAGGGACCATCACTGTGAGGACAACAGGAGTTCCCAGGAGAAGCACTTGGACCCAACTGCTGTTGGCTGCAGACAGCTTGGGAGCTAGCTGGTTTATCTTGTGTAGCACACTCCCTTCCTCACATCTCACTAGGACGTTACAAAGTGATGATTTTGACTTTCTGGAACCTGGGCTGCATATTACCAAACAGATCATGGGGCTCTAAGATGAAGTTTTAGTTCCCTCTCTCCTTTTCCCTCACTCCTTCCTCTTTCCATTGATCCAAATCCCCACTAACTCTGATCATCCTTCCCCAAGAGTCCTCACTTCCCCACCCCCCAAAAAAAAGCTCAGGCCAGGAAACAGCTGACCTCCATGGCTTCCTCCAACTTTGGGAAACATGTTCAGACAGAAAAGCTCTCACCATGCCAGACTCCCAGCAGGACCACTTATATTAATCCATTAGTGAATATTTACTGTAAGTTCTTAAGCACAGGTCCTTAATTTTGCCAATTAAGTTCCCAACTGCTATGGTAATAGGCAATGTAAAAGTCCTAAAGTAATAAAGATCATTAGATTTACAACAGCTGTGGAAGCCCCAGACCTGGGAGCTGAAGTATTGAGGTCAGGAATCACCCTGACCTTGTTTCTTCAAAGCACAGACTGGTTATTTCTGTGTCTAGCCTGTGCCTGGTGCTACAGGAGGCTGTGGAGCCCACAGAGGTTTTTTGCCTTTCTCTCACTGACTAAGACACCCAACTTCTGCATTCTGTTCATCTTTAGGCCAAAACAGTTATGAAATATAATTTTTAATTATTTTATGAAGGAAAGGCCCAGGGCTGAGGGTAGGAGGGGCACCATCATGAAGAAGATGTGGAGCTGGGACAACCCTGAGCCAGCCCAGATCAGGCACAGCACAGCCCAAATGCCCCTCAGAGGAGGGGGTGGCCTCTCTCTGCAGGGCACACAGTATAAGAGGGAATGAGACCCCACAGGCTGAAGGGCCAGCTCTGGGACTTGGCAGGGGGAGGAAGAGTCAAGAGTAACCCCCACAAGGATTATTCTGGCTCTGGGAGGCGAGCCCCACCCTCCCACCACACCCTTCCGAGCATCTCCAGTCCCAATGAAGAAGCAGGCTCACCAACCAGCCCACAGCAGCAGTTCCCATGAGACACATTTACACAAATCTGTGAGCCCTGGCCCTGCACTACACCAGGGTCATCACCGAGGCGGCCCCCATTCCACCTTCCAGACCCCCGCCCTGGTTCACTAGCCACAGTGGAAGGGCAGCCTCCCAGGAACCCATATCTCTGCAGAAAACCCCCCTCCCAGCTCAGACACTGCAGGCCAGAGGCTGAACGGCAGGGGAAATTGAATATGAGTATCTTTGAGGGAGGCCCCCAACCTGTCATACCCAAAGTTGCCCCTATCAAAGACTGAGCTCCACTTATTTCTATTCTTTTTTTTTGAAACAGGGTCTCACTCTGAAGTCCAGGCTGGACTCTAGCTCATATCCTATTGCTTCAGCCTCCCTAGTGATGGGATTACAAGCACGTGCCACCACATCCAGCTAGGTCTAACTCTGGAAGTAATAGCTGTCGCCCCTCCTTCACACTGTAGGAGCAACCATGCCTAGACCCCTCTCCCACCCCTCGGCCTTCCACGGTTTGCCAGGTTGAGGCAATTGAATCTGTTTAAAAGGTACACAAGGGGCCGGGGATTTAGCTCAGTGGTCCCTCTGCCTACCTTGCAAGCGCAAGGTCCCAAGTTCAATCGCCAGTACCAAAAAAAAAAAAGAATAAAAGGTACACAAAGGCACAGTAGCACTGATGAGATCCAGGCCTCCCCTCCCACCCCCAACACCACCACTGCCTTCCCTTGGCTTACAGAATCAATTCCTCCTGTCTGGTCACAGCATTCACATGCTTGGCCCAATTATCTCTAAGCCCATCAAGTCCACCAAGTGATCTTCCTTCAACCATTAAACTACCCACAGCTCCCAGCTTGGGGTGCTCACTAGAGCCTACAATGTCACAGGCACATTTGTTGCTGAGGTAGGTTGGATGGTGACCTCCAAAAGATAAGTTCACATCCTAACCCCCAGAACTGTGAACATGGCCTTATTTGGAAACAGGAACTGTGCCAGTGTAGCTAAGTTAATGATCCCAATATGAAGTCATTCAGGATTATCTGGGTAGGCTCTGCATCTACTAACAAGCATCCTTCTCAAGAAAGAAGAAGAGGCACGATGGAGAAGGCTGTGTGAAGATGGAGGTGGAGAGGGGAGGTGTCCTCCCAGGGCCAAGGAACACTGGAGCCACCAGAAGAGGCAAGGACAGACCTGGATTTTAAATTGGCTTCCAGGACTATGGCAGAGTAAATTTCTGTTGTTTTAAGCCACCCACCTTGTGATTTCTTCTGGCAGCCCCCAAAAATTAACGCACCAGACCACACACAGCATGGCCAGTGGGAGAGCAAAGGCCTCATATACTCCTGCTTCCTCAAGCGCAGGGAAGAGAAACACACATGTGAGGAAAGGATATGGAAGGTATACTGGGAATTCCTGGCCAACACTGAGGGAAAGAAAGAAGTCTCAGTAAAATGAACGAGGTTCAAACACCCAGAGGTCTTCAGGGATAGAGTCCAGAGCTACCTTCTGAAACCCCAACACTGACTTAGCTCCAGGTGAGGATTTTTCCTGTCACTGGGGTGGTGTTCTTATTACAACTACAGACTGCAAACAACACACATTTTAGGACAACCCAGAACTGTAGAGTGGACAGTGGGCCTGGTTCTGGGGAATCCAGAAGCTATGAGGGGAAAAGGATTCAGTTCCAGGAAGCCCCAGTTCTA
The DNA here is from genome assembly GCF_000247695.1 of Heterocephalus glaber. Next base: position 16,882,170 of record NW_004624737.1, read on the forward strand.
ACCATGCATGGGTGCTGCTCCCTGGGATGCCTCCTGTGGCACCATGGCCACTCACCCTGCAGGCCAGAGACCACATGGCCTGTGGACCACCTGGTATGGCCTGGGCAGGCACCATGAACTAAATAATTCTCTCTCTGAAGCACACAGGAGATTCCTCTTGCTTTCAAGCTATGTCACTTTGGGGTTCTTTCCCCAGCAACAAATTTCTATTTTTTAAACATATGAATAATTTCAAACAAAAGCAGTGATGAAATATACATGAACTTTATCATGCACGGCTTTTTAGCTGGAAAAATATCCTCGTCATTAGAAGAGCTCTTTCCAAGGGTTGTATTGCTAGGAGCCATTTGATTAGGTTGCAATACAAGAGAAACAACATTTACAGAAAGCACAAATCCAATAACCACACAGACCAGGAAATAGCACTGTATTAATCAACAGGACATGAGACAGCTGGGCCCTGGGCACCTCACTGGAGCCACAGAAGTGTCCACATGAGGAGTCGGCATCATTGCATCAAAAATCAAGGAGCCCCACGCTTAGCTGAAGATAGTTGTCCTGCCCATGAGCACATATGTCCCATGCTTAGCTGAAGATAGTTGTCCTGCCCATGAGCACATATGTTCCCTGCCTTGCTGGAGACAACTCAGAGCAACTCGTGGGTTCACCCATGGTCTTTATCACAGCTGCATCACCATCACTTCCTTCCTTGTCCTGACTTCCCTAGGCCTCTCATCGTGCCCTTCAGAACCTTGTGGAAAAGCACCTGCAAGCAAGCCTTCACCTCTGAGTCTACTTCTCAGAACAAACTTCCATTCTCATCTCAAGGACTCTATCTTCTTCCCAGCCTCCTTAAGAATTCTAGCGCCCCCCACCTTGAAGTTGTTCTCAGAAGTGGCATTATTTCCATTTCCTGGGGCAAGCATCTTCTCAGGGTGTGGTCTCCTGATAGGCTGAGTTTCTTCCTGTGAGTCACAATTTTAGTTTGCTAGACTTATGCCCCCAGCCTGGCCTGAGCTATGTGGTGAATAGCAGCTCCCCTGTTAGCATGCGGGGCTCCTACGGCTTGTAAGCTGCTCCATCTGATCCCACGTGGCCTATTGAACCTGCTGCTCCCGGCCTACAGTTTACCTCTCGCTTTCAACATGGTTTCTTCCTCTTTCTTTTTAAATGGCTTCCTTATGGCATCCTATGTCAGGAACAGAAAGAAGGACGGTTCCTGGGTCCACTTTCCTGTCTGGGCTTGGAAGTCCAGCTTGGTCTCCAAGGGACAGTACTGCAGATTAAAAGGTCCACCTGCATTTGGAGTCAAAAGCAGCTCCTCTAAGTTCTATTTGTTAGTCTTAGCTCTGTCCTCTGAAGCCACTGAGAAAAAGTCCTGTTCCCCTCCGTGCAGAGTCCTTCCACCCATGACAACTGATAGACACATCTTCCCTGGGCTACACTTCCTTGACCTGCCTAAAGCCTGTCCCTGAAACCTCTCCCCAGCCTGGACATCCTCACTAGATGCACTCCCCTGTGTCAATTAATATTTAATTCTCTCAATACAATTCTCACTAGTTCCTTTTCCATGGATGAGCCTATCGAGACACCTAAGTTCTTGCCAAAATTTTTCAGTTACAAAGAGCTGGGCACTCACAGCCCAGCAATCTGTTCTAGGACATCCCTGATGGTCGGCCACCTGCACTTATGGAATATCCTGGACCCAGAAAGCACTGACTTCCCAGCCAGCTCTCCCACCACTGGGCAGACGTTGAATCTAAATCTGTCTCCAAACTGCAGCTGAATCAAAGGGCATTTGTTCCACTATTTCTTGTATTGAAAGTGGGGGTAAGGTAGAGGCAGTTACCCAAATATTCATCAAGTAGGGAATTATGATTAAATAAACAGAGGCAGCTCATGCCATGGGAAGGAAAACTTAGCCAGTGCTGACCATGTATCTCCAATGGCACAAGCATCTCCAGGACTTGTTGCTGCCATGTGAGTGTTGGAGCAGGGGATGCTGTGGGCTGTGTAGTGAGCAGCGAGTGATTTGAATGATAAAACATAAATAAATAAATGTGTGCACATGCCTGTATTTGTAAATACATTTAAAAATCGAAGAAACCTGGGAAGCTTCATGCCAACGGCTGGCAGTGGTTCCTCTCTGAGGAGACTCCAAGGTACCAGCAGAGAAGAGCCAGGTTTTCAACTGTGTTATACACAATCACCCCTGCACCATTTGAACTTCTATAGTGAGCATGTATTGCTGCTGTTCTTTATCAAGATAGAGGGAAATACAGTCTCCAAGGCCCTACACAGATGATCAATCATTCTACATTTCCCAGTGTGAGTCTGCGTTTGTGGACCTGTGCCAAGAGCATCACGTGTCCCACTCACTGAGCCTCTGCAGTGGGCCCTGCCAGCATCCCTCAGGGGACAGAAAGGCCAAAGCAAGGAGAGGCCAACTAGTTTACCCCAGTCACAAGGCCAAAAAGGTGCAGGCCAAGGCTGCCATCCTGGTGTCCAGACCCAACTTCACAGGCCTGGCCCCTGTTCCACGCATCCAGGAGTCCTGCCTGCCAACTTGAACTGCAGATGGCTTTTACCCAAAGTATAAGGAGCCAGCCACATGCCTGTAAATTCAGCACTCTGGTAGGCTGAGGCAGGAGGATTCTAAATTCAAGCCCAGACAGAGCAATTTAGTGATTTAGTGATTGATTTCCTGTCTCAAAAGAATGAAAGGGAGAGGGTGGGGATGTGGGTCAGTGCAGACCCTGGGTACAATTCCCAGTAACCACACATACACACACACACACACACACACACCCCTCCATCAAAGGTCCAGCCATCTGCCTCCTCCAGGAAGCCACCCCCAACCCCAGCTCCCCAGCTCGGCACAAAAGAACTCACCACACCCATGTTTACTTGCAGACCCCAGCACACTGCCTGACAGCCGAAGCCACATAATGAACCCACCTTCTAGAGTGCTCTAAAATAATCCCCATATGTACACTAACATCGGGAATTGGCCCTGTTTTTGAAATCCTGAGCCTGGGATTGTTACTTGTGTGGCTTTGATCAAGATCCTCAAATCCTTGAAGTCTCTGATTTCTCGCAAACGTGATTAATGCCGGCCTCAAGATCATTCTGAGGATTAAAAGAGAATGGGTGTGTGGGAGGGCCGAGGGCACACCAGCACTTGAGCATCCGGGACATCGTGAAGCGTTTCTGCCCTTTAACGACAGACAAGAACCTGATCCCCACTCCCCCAAAGCAGCCCCCAGGCTGTGTGGAGGGCAGGCTGAGAAAGCCTCACGTCTCTGCCCTAACTGCACTGCCAGAACCTGCAGGCCAAGTAAGGCTCCTTGGAGGAGGCGCCTCTCCTCTTTCAACACCAGCCGGCCTTCTCACAAGACCAGGACAAGACTAGGGCAAGGGTGCCCCCTGCAGGCAGACTGGAGAACTTCGCCTCCGTCCGTTTGGGCCCGGACCCTCCTGCCGGAACGCGAAGAGACTAGGCATTGTCAGCACTGCTTTGCTGCCCACCAGCCCTCTTTCAAAACAAGTCCCAGCCGAGGCGCTCCTCGGGTGGACGTGGAGCTTTCCTGCACAGAACGTTCCAAACGCTTTTTATAAATGCCGCATATGGCTTGCTGAGTTAATTAACAAAATGAAAATAATGGTGAAAACAAAATGAGCTAACCCGCTCACCATGGCAGCAGCAAGAGGAAAATAAAGGCCTTCAAAATTCTGAATAAGACTAGAGTGAACCCATTTATCGATGTCTAATTAAATACCTCATTCCTTCAGAAAATAAATTTCCATGATTCTGTCCTCAATTAGACCAATAAACCGCTACTTAAGTGTTTTTCTCTTAAAAGTTTTCCTAATTCCTTGCTCTCAGCACTTGAAACCAAATGCTTACACTCAGAAGCTTGAGGCAGGCTGAGGTTTTAAATCCTGCCCGTCTGTCCACCGGTCCTCTTCCCTTCTCCTCCTTAACATTCCTTCCTTTTTCTCTCTTTGCTCATAGGTGACAGTGAAGGCTGGCCTGGGGGAAGAAGGCCTCGGTACCAGGCGCAGCCCTCTGATGACCAGCCGGGTGGCCAGAAACACTATAGAACATGAGTTGGGGAAGAGGACAGTGCACCCAGTGTGACTACAGGCACCCAGGGAGACCTTGTAGGAATTCCTAGACTGTTTTGCAAACCAAACATGTTTACAAATATCCAAATTGTTTCTAGGCCTGCACACTTCCTGGCCTCACCCCACTCCCCACCCTACACCTGGGCTCTGGGAGGCCTGTGCTCTAGGGAAAACAGCGGGGACCCTGGGTTCAGTCCAATAGGCCTGGTGCAAATCCCCACCATGCACTATGTGCCTGTCCTCCGCCCTCTGAATTGCTACTTCTCATGTGCAGACCTGAAGTTCCAGTTACCCAGTTTAGTTAAAATCCACATCCACTGCTGAATCAGCATCTGCAATGCTCAGGCTCTGAAGAGGGACAGGACTAAGTCTGTGACCTCCTCCCAAGAAGTGGCCCCTCAGCATGGTCTGTGCACATGGAGCAGCGAGGCCAGCAGGTACATTGGTCTCCTGATGCCCCTCACCCTTGGGGGCCAGCACTGAGAGACATAGGAACCCATATTGATGAGGCTACTTTAATTGCCAACTTTGATGCATCTTTCCAATATCCTAAAACCCCTAATGAAGATGTATACAAGATTAACAGGCACAATTAGAAAGAAAGGCTTTTTGTTTCATTCTATACAGAATCAGCTTCTTATTGCACTTATTTATAATACCTTCACACTTTCAAAGTCAAGGAATACAGAAAGGGAACACAGCATGCTAGAGCACATCCCATGTAATTATCTTTGCAGGAAAATGAGGACAAAAGTATGAAATAAATCTCAGTGCCCATTGAACAGTGAAAATCCACAAGAGACAGAAAAAAATGCTTCTAAGTTTGCGTTGAAAACTAGTGCTCTTTTAAGTTGTCTTCATAAACCCTTTGTGATCTTCCAAAATGTGGTAAAGTCTCATGGTTAGCACTTCTGACATAAACAAACCATATTTATGGACTCTGTTACATCACATTCTCAGCATGTTTCACGGGCTTAACTTCCAAGATAAGAAGATCAGGCTGAGGAAGAGCTCAGTGGCTAAGCAACTTCATCCATGGGTGGGCTGAGGCAGGACCCCAAAGGTCTGCAGAACGCTATGGCATGGCTGGGGAGCCAACCGCCAGGAATAGCTCCTGTGACTGCTCCCTGACCAGGAGCCCAGGTTGGTCAACAGACCATGCCCTTGACCACCCAGCTTCAAAGAAAGGATGCCTTTTGCCTTACCCACTATCCACTGTGGCCAGAGGCATGGAGGGCACTACTCCTCAAACATGAATGAAATAATAGTCCAAAAACTCATTTAAATCCAAGGCAAAATCAAGGATTTGCAGGGGATTTTTGGCCCCTGCAACTAGGCAGAGTTACCACTCGGCTACCACCCCTGAGATAGCTTGGCAAAACTGAGCACAAGGTGTATGCCTTCCCCCTGCCAAGAAAGACATCCTAGAACCAAGAGCCATCACCCAAACCCAGGTCTGACCCTGGGCCTACAGTGGGCACAAGAAGAGAACTGAGCACCCACCAATTCATGCATGGATGATAGGGGCATTCAGAGACCCTCTGACATTTGGAGCACCAGATATGACACAGAATCACACATACAAGAGTCATTGTGTTTGTCTTGTGCCTGACATTGTAAGGCTCCAAGCCACCAAGGAAGGAGGGAGGAATGGAAAGACACATGAAGGGAGAAAGGAAGAGACAAGAGGAGCAAAGAAGAGACAGAGGGAGGAGAGAGAGGCAAAGAGAGAGAAGGAGGGAGCAGGAAAGTCTTTGAAACAACTAAGCAAAGAGAAAATAGTCTAAAGCTTGAAGAAATCTCCCAAGTGCTATCTTGCACTTGGGAGATAAGGCCTAGAACATGGGGCATGGCCAGGACTGAGGGAAAACCATACAGAGATCACTGGCAGGTTCAGCTGCCTCCCCAGCTGGCACAAACAGGCAGGTTTGAAGGGTCACCACATCTCTGAGGTCAGGCCGATGGCCAACAGAGAACTGCAGACGGCTGCCATCCCTTCCTGGCTCCCATGGGCTCCAGGGTCATCCTGATCCTGAACTCACCACCTCCTATGCTTGAGGGTGGGAGCTGCATCTTCCAAGTCCCACACTGACCATCCCACTCCCTCCACAGGCCAGAGAGCTGCCAGAGTACAGCAGCGATCAGGTCCCAGTCCTCCTCAGCCACTTAAGCAACCAAACGCCCACCTGCTCTGGTCTTCCCTTTCCTCACCTGGGAAGCAGCAAGATAAGTTGCCTTTGCTTCACTGAGGTCTATGAGTGTAAAACTAAATAGCATGGAAAATAGCTTGCTAAATGGTCAAGGATAGTGTAAGTATAATGTGGCATTTTATCTGAAAACAAGTGATAGCATGCTCTAGTTATATCAACATGGCAGACCAGATCTGGGAAATCTCCCAGGATAACCTGAAGATGCTGGAAAGTACATACCAATAATCTTTAAATATACATCTGAGCTCATGAGAAGTTAAGATTTCCAAGGGGCAAAAGCAGGAGGGAGCCAGATCCAGGCAGGGGTATTGATTGGTGTTGGGTCTTCCTATCCCTGTTGGTGTAAGAGAGGAGCTGGTACAAAGCCAGCACCCCTGCAGCTACCTCTGCAGAGATGACTAGGAGGAAAATCCCCACAGGCAGGGAGATATCAAGGAAATATGTTCCCTCTGGCCTGGGTTTGAGGCCTGGGGAAATGTGTCCTGCACAAACGCAGAAGCATGGCTTTCCTGTGATTTGAGATTTATGGGTACATCACCATGTGGTCGGGGGCCCCACATAGAAGAGTTAGAGTAGTCCTGGGAAGGTAGTGTCTAGGGTCCCTGGCAGAAGCAAAGGGAAAAGACACCCTAAAAACCCAGAATTCATGACATTTTCACAAGTCAACCCTTCCCCTGACTAAAATTGCAAAATACACAAAGAAACAAGTTACAATGAGGAAGAGTCCCAGTAAGCAAACTAAAGTATTTGGTTCCCAAGAACATCAGATGGTGGGCTTCCAAAATTCAGGTATAAAATTCACGTACTGAAGATCTTGGAACCAAGGAGAGATGTGTTGGGAGAAGGGCAAAGGCTGAGCTGTAGTCCAGCTGTGACTCGCAGGACTGGGAGGTGGCACCTTCTTTCTCACCCAGGACGAAGAGCCTCATCCGTGTGTTCCCAGAGAGGACCCTGCCTCCCCTCCTCTCCTTATTTCTGGCAGTGACGGTGACAGCGGGCAGGCAGGCAGGAGGTGCAGCCACCCATAAACACACTCCTGCAGACCCCAGAGGAAGTGGAGACCCATTAATCCCAGGTATCTCATTGCCAGATGGCCCAGATAAAGTCTAAGCGATCCTATCCATCACTTCTAGGATGGAGCTGGAAGCACGAAGAAAGAGGAAGATGTTATATTAAAAAGAAAGACCAGGCAAGATTGGAAGAGAACCACACAGAACTTCTAAAGGTGGAAAATATAATTATTGAAACACAAACAATGATAGGCTAAATAGGAGACGGGTCACTGTTAAAGAGAATTAGAGAACTAAATGGTCAATCTGAGCACGCCTCCTCCCAGAGAGACAAACAACAGAAAATAGGAAAGGGGGTTAAGGAACCTGAGACTAGAATGGGAAAGTCTAAAACAAACCCAATGGATCTTCCAGGAGAAAATGAGAGATAGAAATAACTAAAATTTTTCAGAATTGATGAAACACATGAGTTCTTAAATTTAAGAATTATATCAGCCTCGTGTGGTGGCATATACCTGTAATGCCAGCATTTAGGAGGCTGAGGCAGGAGGATCACCATGATTTTGAGGCCAGCCTGGGCTACATAGTGAGTTCAAGACAAGCCTGAACAACACACCGAGACCCTGTCTCAAAAAATCAAAAAGTAATAATAATAATAATTACATCTTATCCCAAACAGAATAAATTAAAACAATTACAGACACGTACTGAAACTGTTAAACACCAGAGACAATGGAAAGATCTAACAAACAGCTGGAGAAAGGTGAAAGATGCCACAAAGGAAGAACAATATGACAGCAGCCTGCTCTTCCTGGCAAAGGGTAAAGGTATGAAAGGATGAACTGCATTCCCAAATGGGTAAAAGGAATGACCAGCAGCCTAAGTTTTTATATCAAGCCAAATCACATTTCTAGAATGAAGGAGAAACAAGGTCTATGAGGCAAACAAGCCTGAAAAAGCGTTGTCACCCACAGATTCTCATGAAACACACTTGTAAAAGACTTACTTCAGGGAAAAGAAAAAACATTCCAGAAAAAAAGTTCTAAAATGTAACGAAAGACAAGTTTCCCCATCTCAAAAAAAAAAAGGTTAATGTGTTGACAAGTATTAACAATGTCTTGCAAAACAGTAAAAATGCCTGGCTTGAGACTTTTAGATAAAGTAGCAGAAAGGAGATGAAGAGGCAGGGAGTGAGGTATAAAAGACCCTCCTGTTGTACAGAGGAGCTGAGGGAGGCTGACCAGGATGTGCTGTTTGCCTACCAGCTTGGAAAGTGTTTTGCTCAAATATTTCAGGACACATTTTTTAAAAATTAAGATCATATGAAGGAAAATAATTAAGAGAAAGGAAAAGGGCACCAGAGAGGAGAGGGCAGTAGATGCCCTTGTAATTCTGACACTTGCCTCCTCAGTGAAAAGCTGCCACAGGGCAGGCACCACCTGGCCTCTCCTCTCAGGCCCCCAGGGCAAAGAATAGAAAAACTACTTCTGGGCCAACCAGCGGAGGGGGAGTGTTCAGACCTGGAAAGGAGCAAGGCTGATGCATGCTTCAGCATGGAGGAACCTTGCCCACATGATGGCCAGTAAAGGAAGCCAGAGTGCAAAGGCCACACGTTACGGAGTCGGTTAGAATCAAATGTCCAGCACAGGCAAATTCACAGATGAAAGGGCCTGAGCTGAGCAGCTGCCTGGAGCTGCAGGAGGGAAGAGAAGTGTGCTCAGTGGATACGACTTTGCCTTGGGGGTGAGGAAAATGAGTTGGACCGAGGTAGAGGTGGTGGTTAGCATTGTAAAGTACAAAAAGCAACTAACTTGTTCGTTTTAAAATGGTAAATCCTATGTTATGCAATTTTCATTTTATTGAAAAACCACAGGAGACCCTGAAAGGATTGGGGACTTTGAGACGTAGGGGTCTGTCAGGCACTCCACTCCTGGAGTTCTGGGACCACCGTGTATAAATGAAAACTGGTATCAAACCTTCCAGGCAGGGGTGGAGGGACATCGCCTGGAGGACAACTCCAGGCCCTGCAAGCCACAGCCTGGCTGCACTCAAAGGCAGGGCCTGAAGGAGAAGCTTTCAAGTAGAAAATGGAGAGGAAGCAGGAGCGGACTGAAGACAGAACTGGAAACAAACACTGCCTCCCCTCAGAAGCCATCAGCTCCCTGAACTGCCTCCTCTGGGATCCTAGGAATCGTAGTTTTCTCATATTTGCTGAATGTAAATGTTCCCTATGAGACTAAACAGGGTGTTCCTCCACCTGGAAGCACAGAGGGCCCCGTGTCACATCTGCTCCAACCCATGGGGTGTCCCAATAGCCAGCTGAGCCCAGTCTGGCCCCAGTGAGCATCACTGTCTGAAGCCTTCTGTCTGACTGACTGAAGTCACTGGATGGTGACACCAACACAGTGAGGACATCTCAGCTCTGAGAAGAGCAGGACCCCAACCAGCTGTGGGGCAGTGAAAGAGTGCCCAGGTCCAGTGGAAGTCCCTTAAGGAAACTAAAGCAGAGGTGTGATCAGTAAGACAGAGCCCAGGACCATGAGCTGCTGGGTGTGAAGGTGCCTAGCAGCTCACCTGCTGGAGCTGCCACCCCCCTGGGCACAGTTAGGGCTGGCTTGACTCGGGAGGGCAGAGACTGAAGCAGTCTTCACCAAGCAGCTGGGGCAGCCATCGAAGGCAGGGATGGGTGGGGGGTGGCACCACAGGCAGGGCTGTAACCCCAAAGCTTAGAGGAACACAAGAATAGTCATCTGCTGAATATTTTTTGTGCAAATCATGTAACAAGATTGTTAAAAATAACCTGTGGGAATTATTTTGACTTTCAAGAACCTATCTTAACAGGCTACTGAGATGCAAATTTCCTCATGGGAGGTTAACAGATCTTTTCATATATTAAAAACTGATTAAGAGTTGGGAAAGAAGTGTAACTCTCAGTACTCAAGTGGAAAGAGGTTATTTGTGGGGAGTTTGGAGAAAGGAGGAGGTTGGACTTTTTTTTTCTATTAGAAGGTGGCCACAACCCCAAGAAAAGGGTGCTAGTTTGTTAGTTATGGAAATCTGGATTTGTGCAGATGAGAAGGGGATGTAGGAATGGAGGGAGCAGGGTAAAAGAGGAAGGGAAGGAGAAATAAAAGAGACTAAGATGTGATATGTATATGTACCAGCTCCCTGTGAGGAATGTATTCATTATGCATCACAAATATTCACTAATAACAAAACACTGAGTTGGCAGAAGGCACTTGAAGGATCTCAGGACAATAACAGTACGGATACCCTTAACATGACTGAACTACACACTTAAAAACAGTAAAAGATGGTGATTTTTATGGTAGTGTACTGCACTAAATTTCTATTAAGGAAAAAATTTATTTCCAAGCAAGATATAGTCCAATCGAGCCTCCTAAGTTCACTACTGTCTGCCATCACTCCCTCAAATTCACCCTCACCTCCTCAGATCCATACTCGCCTCCTCAGATCTATACTCACTTCTTCAGATCCTCCCTCACTCCCTCAAATCAACTCTCATCTCCTCAGATTCACCCTCAGCTTCTCAGACCCATGATCACTTCCTCAGATCTCTCGCTTCTTCAGATCCCCTCTCACCACCACAGATCTGCTCTCACCTCCTTTCCTCGCCAGTAGGTGACCATTTGTCCTGGCTTAGTATTCTCCTGGTTTAAGGCCTAAAACTTCCCTACCCCAAGAGCTCTCTCAGTTCCCAGCAAGCCAAACACAACTGGTTACGTTTTCACTGGGTCTCCCTCCTCAGAAGTACAGTACACATCCTCAGCCTCCACCAAGTCCCCTGCCACACATTCCTAAGACCTTGAGTGACTACCTCCTCCATCCAACCAGCCCCTACCTCCTAACAGCACCCTCATGATCCAGTCACCTTCCAAAGACCCAGCCTCTGAACACATGAGCCTTTTAGGGGACACTCCAGATCCAAACCACAGCACAGCCATGAGACTGTGTCTTCCCTCTCTCCAGGATTCAGGGTGTGCTCCTTTAGCTGGACAGCACCAGCTCATGGAGGACACTGGGCCTCTGCTGTCCTCCATGGTTGCTCTGCAAACATCCCAGCTCAGCCTAGGATGCCTGCTGAGGTTACTGCTGGGCCAGGTCCAGTTCTCCCTGTGAGCCAAGGGTTCGGCCCCATGTGGACTGGTTCTCCTCCTGGAATCTAACTTCTCTCAGTGCATTCTGGTAAGAAAATTGGCCAAGGCCAGTGACAATGTCCCAGGCAGCCCCCAGCCTCATGAAGCTTGAACAGTGTCCAGCTGGCCACCCACTCTCCCCCCTGGGCTCCTCTGTCAAATGTCTCCACAGTGCTCCACAGATCAGAGTCTGCTGCCACTCCTGGTGAAATGTGCCATCCTCTGTGCTCCGTCATGGTGGCACCTCACCCACTGACCCCACATTCTAAACTCAGCTCTGTAATAGTGGCTTTGGCCACTCACCGGCAGCCTCACCCACAGAATGTGCCTCGCACAGGAGTGCCCTTTCACACAGCCGTTCTCTGGGCCTTTGGACCTTCCTCCACTGTCTGCCGTGGTGATTCAGAATTTCTGCCTCATTCAGCTTGGGCCATTGTTCTCCAGGCTTCCAGGAGCCACCTGGAGTCCTTGGAGTGCCACATTTGCATCACTCCCTGTACGCCACTCTTCCCACTCTGTGCTCCACTCCTGAGCATCTTCTAGCTCTGCATCCTCCCCCCGCTCCTGACAGGACAGGGTGCCTGGCTCTGCAACCCTGTGGGACATGGCTCTCCTCAGGGGTCAGGAGGAGGGCCCTGGCCACATTCTGAGGGGGCCACCTGCCTTGCAGGACTGTATCATTTTCATGAGAAGCAGAAAGGAAGCTCCAAAACTGAGATGGCTTCAGAGCAGCAGGAGTTAGGCCACAGCCCATCGGGTGTGGATTCTCTTCCTCCTCTCTCAAGAGCCACCTATTCTCCAAGGCCACTGCACACAGGGCCCTGAGAGCAGCTTCCAAGCTAATCAAAGCAGATGGAGTTTTGGATTGAGATAATAGGTCTCTGACATTCACTAGAAGTTAATTCTGAAAGATGGTGCTGGTTTGTTTATCCTTCAAGGGGAGCGGTGCTGCCGTCAGGTGCTGACCCTGGCATCGCCATGCTGCCTGCACCACTGACAGTTAGGCTGGGCCCCACTGGCTGCCGTCTGCCCATGCCCAGGCCCTGGACCCACCCCAGCCCTTCTCTGCCTCCCTGGCTTCTCCTCAGTCCAGCACTGCTTTCCCTCCAGGGTCCCCTTTCCTCTGAGAGTGAACATACTCAAAGCACAGCCTTGGGGCCAAACATTACTACCTATCTTTTCCCTCACAAGAACATGGACCTGGGGCCGGGGATTTAGCTCAGTGGTTCCACCGCCTGCCTCAAAAGCACAAGATCCTGAGTTCAATCCCCAGTACCAAAAAAGACAAAAGTCAAAAAACAAGAACATGGACTCTGAGACAAGACAGTGACTCCTTTACTTCTAGGTCTTCCTTCCCTCTAGCATTATGCCCAGATATTGGGAAAAGTAGCCCCTCGGCATCACAGCTCCACTGGGGACATTCCTATTGTTCCTTCACAAGCTTTCATGGCCAGGATCCAGCCAGTCTGGCCTCCCTTCTTTCCCAGAGCTGCCCCTACTTGCTCCCACCACCATCTGGGAGATCTTGGAGCCCCGCCCCACCCTCGCCATGAGGGGTCATGGTTTGAGGGGGGAATCTTTTCTCTCTCCTCTTCCTCCTCTATCCCAATCTGCCTTCCTGGGGGCCCTTGCTCCAGGAAGCAGGACTGGGTGTCCCTCATGGCCACAGATGTTCCTCAGGATGGGGAAGGCAGATGCCTGCTTGAACATGGTGTGTGTGTGTGTGTGTGTGTGTGTGTGTGTGTGTGTGTGTGTGTGACTGTGTCTGTGCGAAGGGAATTGTAGGGAGAGTAGAAATCATGAACTATCATCTCAGAATAGCCAGCAAGTCTATTATTATTATTAGCAGTCTGATGTTCCTCTAGACACATGCAACTAAAATATACTTAGAGGAAAGTCCCTAGCTTCTCACTTCCAGTGACTCTTATGAGTCCCTCTGGGACATCCATGTGACCTTCAAAACTCCAGTCTCACTTCTGAATGAAGTCCAGGTAGAAAGCAGTACCTTTACAAAAAAATACCTCAGGAAATGCCCCCAAGAGCTTTTGGTACAAGCCTGCAGATGGAGGGCAGGACTTCAGCCACCAACTGGCCACAGCCCAGGAGTCAAACAGGGAAGGCTCACCCAGGGTTACTCAGACCACATGCAGCCAGCAGGAGACCCAGCGCCTGGTCCCGGGCAGCAATGTTTTGTCGTTATCAGGGCTCCAGGGAATTCGTGATTAAACGTGAAAGGGTGTTTTCAGGAGTAATAAGGTTTTTATATTTATGTTTATGAAAAAGCATTGTGGAATGTGTCCCTGTAGTAAAAGGCCATTTCCATTAACCCACCCAGCACTTCTGATTTCCCCCTACATCTGTAATGCACAGAGCACTTAAAGGTAATGAGGCCAAATGGCTTTCTCAATGTTCTGCAACTCTGACTTTTCACTGAGAACCAGCGAGCTTTTTATTGGAGCATCATCTTCCTGAGCACCTCTTTAGGAGGGCGGTTGCTATAATAAATCCAGTGTGCTGTGAAACCTCCAGGTGAAATGCTCCTTCCCCATTGCTAGCTTGGGATAAAACAGCACATTTCTCAGAGAATCCAAGGACCACTGAATGACACACAACTTTCTGTTTGTCAAAAACTTGGTGTCTTCCTTACAACTTCTATTTTGAGGTATATTTGAAATCAATTATCCACATTCTGAACAGGTAACCAAACATGTTTTCAGCAAAATTCTTAATGAGCAGCTTGCCCTGGTCACTATACTGACTTTGGTGCTTGGGGGGAAGAGGATACTCTACCACCCTTGAAATTAAAGGACAGCACCTAACACCTTCCCTGGGTGATGCTCCTCCTCCAGGGAAAGCTATGGGTACCTGGGTACCAAGGGCAGGAGAAGGGAACCTCGGGGACCAGCTGCTCTGTGCGCGGACTGTGGAGGTGGGCACATGGGCCTGCACACGAGATAAAATCATGTAGAACTAAACACACACACACGAGTGAACACAAAATTGGTAAATGTGAGTAACGTTTATAGATTGCATCTGTGTCAATATCCTAGCTATGCTACTATTATGGCTTGTGTTTTGATGCCCCCCCAAAGCCCATGCTTTCCAGACGTGGTTGAATCTAGAGTGTGTGATTGATTCACGGTGGTGCTAGGCCTGAGGGCACTAGGATTAAGGGCATGAGTGCTACTGCCCTAAGTAGTCTGAATAAGATAATAAAAGGGGCAGAAAGACTTGCTGCCTTGTGTGCACCATGTTATTTATCCCTGCCTTGGAGCCAGCCACCTATGGACTGAAACCTCTACAAACTGTAAACCAAATAAACCTTTCCCCTCTATCTCCGGGTGTCCGGTATTTTGTCTCAGCAATGAGAGAAAAGTAACTAACACAGCTACTGTGCTATAGTGTCTTTGTTTTTTGTTATTTGTGGTGGTTTTTTGGTTTTTGATTTTTAGTGGGGTTTTTTGCAGTTCTGGGATCAAATCCAGGGCCTCCAGTATGCTAGGTACTTGCTTTACCACTGAGCTGCATTCCTAGCCCCAGGCTAATTCTGCAAGATGTTCCCCTTGGGAAGAACTGACCAATCAAAGAGTAAAGGAGTTTCTGTATATCCTTTCTTACAATTCCATGTGAACATACAGCTATCTCAAAAAGTTTTTTAAGGTCCCAGTGGCTGGCAAATGGAGAAAGCACAGGACAGCCCATATAAATGCAGAGGTTAGGCCACTGTGCAGCTGCCCAGGACCCAGGTGAGGAGGACATGGAGGGGGGGCCAGGACAACCTCAAACTCGGTTTGTGTTCTGGTGGAGGGTGCAGGGCTGCCTGGAGAACAGGGATGGGGACGTCTGCTGGGAAAGAAGGAAGCCAGCTTCTTCCAAGGTGCCCAGCCTGGGGCTATGTCTCCTGTAGACTGCCAGCTGAATTCCCCCAAACAGTAAGGCATGTATAGAAATTAACCAAACTTATAACTTTGACAGGCCATTTAAATTTGGGAACAAAGCTAGTTTGCCAAAATGATTCTTCCCTGTTTAATTAAAATCCTTTGTTAACTGCCAAGCTAATACCTTCCCCAAGACAGACAACATAATGAGCTCACATCCATCACTCCATGCTGGAAGCCATCCAAGGAGGCTGGGGTGGGCTCAGGAGAGGGAAGCCAGGCCCTCACAGATATCCCTCGTTGGCACTGTGGGCATGGCCCCAAATCCAAGGCAGGAATGAATGCCTTTGGGCCAATCAGATCTATCAGATGATCTCTGCAGAAGACAGGGTGGCCACCGCTGGTGCCTTCCAGCTCAGTACTGCACAAAGTTACCTTTTCCACTGCAACATTTCTACACTGGGCCGAAAGAGAGAGGCATGTGCCCAACAAGGGCCACAGTATCATCTGCAGAGCAAGACCCTGGTCTCAGCGAGTCCCAGATCGGTTCAGTGTCAGCTGAGCAGGGAACCTGGGTAAGGCTGGTGTGGGACTCTGACAGGAGCCACACCTGGGTCTCAAGAGCCTGACATGACCACAGCGACTAGCACTGACAGGGCCAGGGCCAGGAGAAAGTGCAGAAACAGCTGGAGCAGCCACTGGGGCCAGACCCAGCTGTCCCCACCACGGGGGCCATGTTCTAGTAAGTAACCATCCCCAGTCTGGTTCAGCCCAAGCATATATGGCTCTTGTTTAACTACACACCCCCTACCCTTTAGGTATATAAAGTATATATCCATGAGTGCATTCTGATATAAATAAATGACTGGACAAACAAATGAAGAGAACAGACAACTATCCAAATAGCAGAATTCTAAGTGATTTATATAAATATCTCCCTTCTCTGATGCCCCTTTAGTGTGGTCTGCAAACTGACTTCCAAAGAGGGGTATGGAAAAGGGAAACGCACATCACAGTGTAACATCACAGTGAAAACACCTAACAAACTTTGCCAGAGGATCAAGGTCAGCATCGGCAGTAATAAGTCACATCAAGGAGTCCTATTCATATGTGATGAAACAGCACTTCGTCTCTGCGGTCCTCCTCGCAAAAAACTATTGCCCCAGCAAGGCAGGACGTGTTCGCGGTGAAGAGCTTAGCGAACTTCCCAGCCCGCTCCTGCGAGGTCTGGTTCTCGCGCGCCACCTGGTGTCCGGAGGCCGTATCTGCAGGCAGTGCAGCCGGCAGGTGGGAGCGCGGTGTGCAGCGCCCTCGCGTGGACATGTGCAGCCACTGCCGGCTGCGAAAGACTGCAGCCAGGTGCTGACCTCACCCTTCCGGCAGTAACCAGGGAGGGCATCGGTATAGTTCTTCCAAGGTCACACGCAGGTTTAATCAGGGCACAGCGGCAGGAAAGCTCAGAGTCGGCGGTGAACCTGGGGATCACCTGTGGTCACCGGGCCAGAGGCAGTGGGGAATCTCCTCAGGGCTCCATAGCCAATGCACCCAGTAGTCAAGGACTCGGACCCAATCAAGCCTGGCCGAGCTCAAGACAGGCAGCGACGCTGGCATCCGGGTCCAGGTGTGCCTGGGACGACCTCTGTCCAAGGGAAGTGCACCCGGGCCGCCCTTGCAGGAGGGGCGCGCACCCCGAGGCTTTCTGTCCCCAGGGGGGGTCCGTGGCCGCAGATCCCCCACACCATGCAGGTTTGGGCTAGGGGCGGTGACGTGAAGACCTGTGGATTCAGCTGTGGCATCTACCCCTGTGCGCACCAAGGCCCTGGAGGAGGGGGACGGAAACGGTCTGGGTAGAGGGGACCAGTACGGACGGAGCAATCTACCCTGACCCAAAACAGCACCCCCGAGAACTCTGATGGCTCTAAATTCACATGGTAGCCGTCCAGATCATTGGCAGGCATATTTGTCAAGGTCAGAGGGCTGAATATTTGAGGTTTTGTTCTAGTGTTTACACATGGAGAAAGTATCCATTGGAACTCCAGCCCCGTGAGCTCGTGCCTGTCCTCTAGTACAGAAACACAAGTCCCTCGAGGCTGCGCCGCAGGGCCCGGCGCTCTCACCCGTGACCACTGTCTGGTCAGCCGTGTGCGGGACTTTCCTCCTGGGAGAATCCCACCTGCCACCCAGGCCTGAATGCTAATGGGGGTCCAGCAGGAGCAGGGTGACCTGGTAACGCTGGCCGAGTCACTTATCCCTGAGTGGAATGCATGTTTTAGCAAAATTTGAGTCTGTTTTCCCATAGATGTCGAGCCAGAACACCCATTGCACCGGGTCCTTAGTTTCCACACTGAGCTTCCTGCGGGCCTGGGCTGCACAGTAGTTCTCTCGATTGTCAGCTTTCTCCTCCAGCAAAGTTACCTACCTTAAGACCAACAACTCCCCTCCACTCTGTTCAGGGCTTTGTTCCTGACCACCTGGAGGAACACATCCTCCCTCTCAAGCCACAGGCGTGGACTGAGTGAATCTGCATGGGTTAAGAGGACGAACACCAGCCAGGGGACCCAATCAAATCCCAGCTCTACAGGTTCTAGGACCTTGGGCAGGCAGTTTGCTTTACCTCTGTGCCTGTTTCCCCTCTAAAATAGGGTTCTCAAAGGGTTATGAAAATTAAATCGCTTCACACATACCTGACCAAGCAACAGGTGTGTTGGCTAGTCTCCAGCATTATGAGAAAGTATCCCGGCAGGGCTGCCTACAGAGCAGGGGCAGTAAGTGAGAGTAATTTCTCCATTGACCACTTTGATCGCACTCAGAGAAGACTCACTAGGAAGCCAACGTTTAAACAAGAGGTCCTTTAACAGGAACACCCAGCAGGCTGGATCCCTCCCAGTCATTCAGGCCACACCTTGGAAGCTGGGCCATTTCACCTGCCTGTGGCCTGAGCGGCCTCTGCACTCAGAAGCGCCTCAGTCTAAGGTTCTGCTGTCATTGTCTTGAAACTTGACATAATTTTACCTTTGAAATTTACTTTGTAAATGAAGTCTAATGGGACAACAGCAAGGACATAGGCAGATCTGGGGTGTTCCTTGACAGCCTGTGTGTGGGCATATGGTGCTCTCAGTATCCCAGAAGCGCAAAACCCCAATATGTGGTAGCTCAGAGACTAAAAGCAAGTACAAGGCGAGTGTGCCAGTGATCACCAAAAAAAGCAGGTGCCAGACAGCCACTATGCTTCCAACAGACAGAGGCCCAACACAGGGAACTTGCCACATCCAATCTGATGCTAGCCAACTGCTTACACTGAGAATGATGCAGAGACAAGGCAATGACAGGGCCACCTGAGCTGTCCCCTCCAAAGACAGAGGACTGAGGGAAAGTACACAGGACAAGTGAAATAGCTTCCTTCTGTGCCCTCTCTGCCATTCTGGTAGAAGTTATGATACAAGCATGCCATCTCTGGTATTCCACATACATGTGTTAAAATTGCCATGGCACTGTAAAGAAAAGCAGAATGTTTGTGATTTACTTAGAGCAACATGTAGCAAATCAAATCCACTAGTAACAAGAAAATGAGGGGAAAGTTCTATTTCTTAGTAATTTAAAGGCACTCTGCTCCTGCTTTGAGCAACAGGCCCACAATTTACACAGCTGCCCCAACATGCAGGCTGGGGGCCAGGGGGATGCAAGTGGCTTCTTTCAAGGCAGTGGACAGATGGTGCTGAAGCTCCTCAGTCCTGAAGTGAACTAGGGACTCCAGGCATGTGAGTCTCCACTGTGGGCATCAGGAGGGGCAGCAGGACCCACCCATGACTCCCCAGAGCATGCCCTGCAGTCTTCTTTCAACAGCACTGTGCTTGGCACACTCAAGTTTGTAAAACTACACTCTGTGCCTCAGGGTATGCAGCAAAAAAATGGAGACAGGATGCTGGCCCAGGTGACCTAGAAATTTAGCACAACTCCAGAGCCACCTCCGAATTCACCCTTTCTGCCTAGGACAGTCCTGAGCCTGACCCTCCCCACTGTGGGACATGCTCCCTGCCCTCCAGGAGCTCCTGATGCCAGGCCAAGATCCTCCTGTGACAAGGATCAGCAGGTAGGCAAAGAACAAGTGTCCTGGCTCACTCCAAAACCAGCTAACACTTTCCTTCCACCTGCATCACCAAAGCCAAAGACCCTGGAGCCTTCCTACTGAGAAAATGAAGAGAGGGACAGACAGATGACAAGGCCCTCTGAGGGCATCCAAGCTCCTCCCAGCTTTTCATTGTATTATGGCTCTTCCTTTTAAGCAACAGGATAAACAGTATTTCAATCCCTAGGAAAATTAACCATCATTGGCTCTTCCCAGGTTATGTCACCACACCCAGGTCACAAGCTTCGGTTCGACGCAAAGCTGTGCATCTGAAGAACAGCAGTCCTCCTGGATACAAAACCTCCGAACAGGGGTGGGGGTGGGGGGCACGGACAGACGGACAATGGATGGCAGGCAGGCAGGCAAAACAGGCAGAGTCTCCTAGCCAGACCAAACAAGCAACTCAAGCTCTCCCTCTAGTGTTCATGTACGAAATCTTTAACTTCCTCAAATAAAATGTGATGCTTAGAGATTAAATACACAACATATATACTGATAACCATTTAGGTAAATGTGGGGGAGTATGAGTGGGGACTTTAAAGTCAGAATTTGCCAAGTCATGAAACTTTTAGGCTCAGTATTCCTAACACAAAAGTAAACATGCTGAGTCGTTTCGGAAGCTGGAGACTTCTGCAAATTGCCTCAACTATGCAGCTGTCCTGTGTGCCCACATGGCGCTTCAGGCACAGGACCCAGCGCTGGACTTGGGAGTCTTGGTTCAAATCCCAATGCCTGGCCATGGAACCTTGTGCAGGAACTTAAATATCCAAGACTCCAAGGATGCTGCAGCCTGAGGCGGGCCTGGCCCACGCTCAGCCAAACTGTACCTGAAACCCAATTCAGGCATCTTCCAAATCTGAACAAATCTATACCTATCAAAGTTGTGTGGAAAAAGCCCCCAAGACCGTAAAGCCAGAATCAGAATACAAGTTATACAAATGTCTTTAAAATTACCCAGGTGGTAAATGAACATCAATAAGACACATCAACTTGTATTCATTCCTAGGGCTTAACATCTGAAATAAGCATCAAAATATGAGTTTATCTGCAAAGAACCAAACATTTTATTTACAAAGAAAATGTTTTAATTTCTATAACAAATTCCAAATGTCAAATTTTAGAAAACTAACTTCAATTTTAAAATTAACTCAGAAATCATGTACCACACTGCAATCTCAGGCTTTTTTTTTTTTTTTT